>JACEVL010000161.1:0-317500 GCA_020284085.1 Aporrectodea caliginosa
GGAAAGTTAAAAAAAAAAAAGCCCCGTCGAAAAAAATTTAAGGGTTTTCTTCTTCGAACAGAGTCGAAAAGTCTAACAATGGATTAGTTTTACCAAAGGCAACTCTGTTGGTATCAGTGGTCAACAACACAGACAGCAAACCACGAATTACTCAAAATAAGCTTCACGGCTGTAACTTCTTAGTTATACCTGCGGAGAATTGGCTTACATAAGAAACATAAGACATGATGACATCACAGGATCCACTTCTATTGCCAATCTCAACGATCTCTTAACACAAAGTTTATTTAGAGTTTCATATATGCATACATGACAGATGCATGCATACATACATACATACATACATACATACATACATACATACATACATACATACATACATACATACATACATACATACATACATACACATACATTATATTACATACATACATACATTTACATACATACATATTATTACATACATACATACATATTAATGATACATGGATGTATGCATACACCCAAGCATATATTCAAGCATGCATAAATGCATGCATAATTTATACATATAGTTAGAATACATACAGATACATTACACATACATTATCCTACATAGGTAATGTATACATAGGTACATAGACGGTACATAGATAAATGCGTTGTGGAGAGGACACGTGTCGGAGGTATAGCGAATGGTTGTAGTTATAAAATGTCAACACCCTTAAGAGGGGAAAGAGGTTCCAGAATACTGGCTACATAGTATTACACATGTGAGGGAAGATGTAAATAAGAGACGACAACGGATTGGAGGAGGAAATAAAATGAGCTGAAACGAAAAGAGAAGACGAAGAATTGCAAAAAGAGATCGGGAGTTGTAGAATGTTTTAAAGTAAAGCAGCCTAAAATAAGTTGTAAATTAAGAATTAATGTTAGACTTCCGTTGTAAAGAACCATAAAAGCAAGTTCAAATTTGTCAGAAGATACTCCGTAAAAAGAAGATTTTTTGAAGAAATTATCAACGTCTGTGCTAAAACAAGCGAACATACACATAATTATATTAGGTGTTCTCAGCCAGTGTCCAGTAGGCTATAAACGAGATGGATTTAATTGCTGTGCTCCATTTCAGAAACAGTCTTCAGCTTGAAATGCCTCTGCTTCAGGTAGCGCACAAGTAGTCTACAATTATGTCCTAATGTCCTATTAGTGTTGTGTTGTTTGCGTGCACTTTTTTGGTTGGATCTACCAGGATCTTTTATTTTACTTATCCTTTTACGTTTCTGTTTTTCATGAGGTTATGTGGTATTGTTAGACATAATGACCTTGGACTTGCTGAATTCGGGGGCAGGGTGTGGCAGTACAATTTTAATGTGGCCTTGGGCTTGAATGGAGTAGAACGTCTGGAAATCGAAATGCATAATGTGTGGAGTGTATTATTGATGTCTCTGCCAAGATGATGGCTGTATTACAATTGAAATCTTCTACTTCTTCTTGCTACATCTGCAGGAGAAGCATGAAGAGTCACTCCAATTTGAGTGTTTCTTGTCGGCTGTGTGGGAGGAGATCTCACTTGAACTGTATCTCTTTCGTGGTCAGCCAGGAGAACTTTTACTGCAGTGTCTGTCTGCAGGATATTTTTCCTTATAATCATATCAAAGATGATGTTGAATTTAACATGGCAGTACAAGGATTACCTCATCTTCCTAATTTTGATTATTTTGGGGTTCAGAATGCCACTTATGCTATAAATAGAATGCCCCAATGGGTGGGACATGACCTGGATGTAGATGAATTTTACTATGACCAGTTGTCTATGCTTCATGTTCAGTACCTTGATGCATCACAGCTCAGTGAGAGATTAGCTACTATTGAAAATGTAGATCTCACATTATTACACATAAATGCTCGTAGTATTAGGAAAAACTCTAATGCGATTAACATTGAATTGGCCCAATTGAAGCATAAATTTTCTCTTATAGCCATTACTGAGACATGGACAACGGACAATGACCTGGATACTGTATTTATCCCAGGGTACACCATGCTCCTTAAATCTCGATCTCATGGTAAAGGAGGGGGAGTTGCCTTATTTCTGAATGAGATAACCATCCCTTCTTACACGCTTAAATGTTATTCTGTTGATGATCATCTTATGGAGAGCTTGTTTATTCAGATCTGTAATGCTGGAAAATCTATAATTGTTGGAGCTGTCTATAAGCCTCCGAATGTGGACCTCCCTTCCTTTAACACTGCCTTTGGTAACCTACTAGCCAGACTGCACTCAGAAAGGAAACCCTGCTATTTACTAGGAGACTTTAATATAAATCTCTTGAATACTGATAAACATCGAGAAACTGAAAACTTCCTTAACCTACTTTATGCACATAGTTTTTATCCACTAATAGACAAGCCTACCCGTATTACTCCTGATTCTTCGACTCTAATAGATAACATTCTTACAAATGTCCATCCTTCAAGTATTAAGAACTCATCAATATGGATTACAGATATCTCCGACCATTTGCCTGTCTGTTGCACGACCTATGTCTCACAGAATAAGCCAAAACCAGAAATGAACTCATTACTCTTTAAAAGAATAACTACTGATGACTCTCTGGCAAGATTTAAGCAAAAACTGGCACTTATCGAATGGGACTTGACTGAGAATTCTGAGGTTAATGTATCTTTTGATGATTTCCTGAATAAGTTTACTCATTGTTATAATCTCTGCTTCCCTCTTAGTCGGGTAGGAGGTAAATCGAAGTCAACTGATCTACCGTGGTTAACTTCTGCACTGAAGAAATCTATTAAAAAGAAAAATGTAATGTATAGAGAATGTGTAAAAGCTAAAAATGGTAATAGCAAGATTCTATTCAATAAATACAAAACCTACCGGAATAAGCTGACCTCACTGTTGAGAGCAGCTGAGAAAGGATATTATGCAAACAAACTCCAACTCCATAGAAATAGTCTGCACAAAGTTTGGCAAACTATCAACACAATCATTGGTAAAAGTGCGTGTACTCCTAAAATAACTGAAATAGACCATGGTGGGTGTAGGGTTACTGACTCTAAACTTATAGCTGAGAACTTTAACAATTATTTTAGTAACATAGGTCCCAAGTTAGCTCAGTCTATTGTTCCAGTTAGTAATAAGCCAAACGACTACCTTAAGTCTCGAACCCTGCAATCTATTTTCTTCGCCCCGGTGACGCCCCCTGAAATCATAGACTGTATTGCTCTGATGAACAATTCTCATAGTAGGGGTTATGATGAAGTCTCGACAATGGTTTTAAAACAATGCTCCCTTGAAGTTTCTTCTGTTTTAGCAAACTTATTTAACCAGTCTTTAAGTCAAGGTGTTTTTCCCGATCAGCTCAAACTAGCAAAGCTCATTCCAATTTTTAAAACGGGGGATAAATTAAAGATTTCTAATTATCGTCCAATTTCTATCTTGTCACCCTTTGCCAAGTTGTTGGAAAAAATTATCTATAATAGGCTTATCACCTTTGTGGAGCAAAATAACCTCCTTGCAGATACCCAGTATGGGTTTAGGAAAAATTTATCCACAGAGCTGGCTTTACTTGATCTCACTAACCAAATCAGCAAAACCTTAGATGACCACCAAACCACAATTGGAATTTTTCTAGATCTATCAAAGGCCTTTGATACTGTGAATCATGCAATACTCTTGGATAAACTCGAGCACTATGGAATACGGGGTACCCCCCTCAGTTGGTTTGCTAGCTACTTATCAAATAGATATCAATATGTTGCCCTCAATAACGCTTGCTCATCCTTCTTACCAATAACGTGTGGTGTGCCGCAGGGCTCAGTTCTTGGGCCTCTTTTATTCCTCCTGTATGTAAATGATATTCAATCAGTAACCAATCTGAGCTTGATTATGTTTGCAGATGATACAAACATCTTTACAACTGGATATTGTCCTCTCCTGTTAGCTGCATCATTAAATGATAAATTGAAAGATATAAGTCATTGGTTCTCAGCGAATCTACTTTCTCTAAACTTAAAAAAACATGTTTTATGATATTTGCCAAAAAAAGTACTTGGATATTGATATCAATATTACTATAGATGGAGTACCTCTGACACAGGTGCATGAAATTAAATTTCTTGGTGTTGTACTTACTGATGACCTCAAATGGAGGAAGCATGCTGACATGGTAGTTAATAAAATATCTAAAATAGTGGGTATACTCTACAGGATTAACCATATCCTTGATCTCGACAAACTAAAACTACTATACCACACCCTACTTGAACCGCATATGACATACTGCTGCTCTGTATGGTCGTCGCCACACAGAACCGGGAATTTAGACCGGATATTGAAACTTCAGAAAGCTGCTGTTAGAATAATCACCCACTCTTCTTACTTATCTCATTCCAATCCTTTTTTCTGCACCTTAAGTATAATAAAAATTTATGAGTTATCGCATTTATCTAAACTTGTGCTCATGTTCAAGTTTGTACATAATATGTTACCAAAAAATTCTCCAATTATTTCACAACAGTTGATCAAATTCACTCCCATAACACTCGGAGCTCATCCAATTATGTGGTTCCTTATGCACGCACTGCATCCAGAGCGGGCAACCTCCAGGTCTTGGGATCTCGCTTGTGGAATTCACTGTCTGATGAACTTAAAGAAGAGAAATCTCTGTCCACATTTAAAAGAAAACTGAAAATAGGTTACCTACTAAAATACAGTGAAAACTCACTTTGTTAGAAATAATAGGTCGTTACTGAACAAACCATCTCTTTTTGTCTTGACCAACTTCGATGCACACATTCCTTAGTTATGTAGTAGTGTTATTCTAAATAGTGCCTTATTTAGTTTTATTTCATTTCATTTGTGTTTTGTTCTATTTTATTTCTTTTGTCATAATTTTGTCATAATTTTGTCATAATCTTGTCATAAAATGTGTCTCTGTTTACTTTGGTTCTGATTTATGTGCTCTATATCATGATGATAATGTTTCATGTATGAAATGTCCAATGTATAATACTAAAACTATTCGGACTCAGCTGCCTGTTAGTATAATTTAATCTGGATCTGTGTGACACTAAACGTTGACTGAAATGAACCAGGTACTAGGGGCCAGGGTGATATAAGCTTTTAGCTTTTTCCTGGCTTCCTGTTGCACAGTGACTGAACTGTTTCTCTCATGATGTATATTGTTATCTGTTCTGTTGTCTGATGCAATAAATAAATAAATAAATAAATTAAATGCTAGACGTACCTTTTAGAACTGTGAGCAAAGTTCAAGAAATTGTAATGTGCACTTAGCAAAGGCTCTATATATAAACTCTCAGTACATGTAGCGAAACAGTTATGTACATTATACCTGTGAGATTGCTTGAGGAGCCTTCCCACCTGGTTGTGATTTCAGTCAGCATGAATGCCGTTAAAACAAGTTAACCAACATGTTTTGAAGCTGATAGTAAGGATGATTTGCAGGGTTGTGTTCAAAACAATTAAACGTATATGAAGGCAAAGGCTGACGTAGCTCAGATAAACCTATTAATTTCAGTTATCAGATACTAACTTTTGTGCCAGAATTGTGTTCTACAGTGTTTTCGACAAACATATCTATGTTTTATGGGCATTGCCAGTCAATTCTAGTTTGATGGATGTTAAGTTGTAGGGTCGTTGTAAAGGACTTGCGTATTAATAATTTATTTTAAGAAACAAAACATAATATTATGACAGTTCAAACAGCGTTTCGTCGATAAACAATAACTCGTGTCCGTGATTAAAACATCAATAGATGATGATGCTTCTATTGTTCAAAGGGATTGTGGAATTTCGGGTTCACTTGTCAATTTGACGAACACGAATTATTGCCTTTTGAGGAAGTGCTGTTTAGACTTTAGTAATTTATGTTCTATTTGTTCTAATATTAATGCGAAAGTCCTTACATGAGCATAAAGGATAATTCGTGTTCGTGGCATATGCCATCTGCGTAGTTCATGAGCATTGCGAGTCAATTCTAAATTGGTGGCTATTAAGACGCAGTGTCGTTGTAAGGACTTTCGTATTAATATTAGAACAAATAGAACATAAATTACTAAAAGTCTAAACAGCACTTCCTCAAAAGGCAATAATTCGTGTTCGTGATTAAAATATCGAAAGATGATGTTGCTGATTGTGTACTTTCCTGTACAAGGTTGCATTTGTCATCTTAGCACGAGCGTAGCAGATTCCACCATGGAAGTTTATTCAGTCTGCAACGGATGGCATATAAGCAGCGTCTCTCCAAAGACCAGGACAGGTTCCTTCCCACGTCGACTCTTCAACTGACGGTTCCGCTTCATTGCATCGATCGTCAGGAATCAGTTTTCATAGCCAGATACAGACGTCTACGGTAATGGGTTGTAGAAGACAGGTTGGTGTCAAATCTACCTCTTTCCCTCAGGATTGTCGTATTGCAAAGGTTGAAACCGATGGGACAACTGCTGACGGATGAATTAACTGAAGCAGAAGCATTAATGTTTTATTTTTAGATTGACCCTGCAAAGTGTGCTGGTCTCCGAAATTTGATTTCGTGAGAAACCTAAAATATGATGCAGGCTATATGAATGTATGTATGAGCACTTGTTGTAGCGCCCCTTCAAGATTTTTACTCAGAGACGCTCTCGGCTATAGCGCGGACACTGAATCAAAGTTACACGCCGAAGCGCATGAGCAATTGCGAGTGAAGGACTTGCCCAGGGTCCTACGCGGCGGCTTGATGTGGATTCGAACCCGCAACCCTCCGACTGTAAGGCCCGAACATACCCTTATACCACCGCGCCCCACATATAGAAGGTAATAACGTGGCAGCTAAGTCTAAAATCAAAAAAAATTCTGGTTGTACAATGACACTACATGCAAAATAAGATATTTCGGGAAGTCACTTCGCTAAACCCTTCATAATTCGCCAGATTTCAAACATAAATCTAGCCATTGATAGGTTTCAGCTGTATGTCCTTTGGCTCTGTTTAATTCCAGTGCTGCCTTTGACGCAGTCGATCACGATTTTCAACTTTGTGCATAGTTAGTCTCATTTGGCGTATCTAGAATTCTTTCGATTTGATTGTCTCCTTTTTGCATGGAAACACGTCTTGCACTGTCTGTGTCTCCACCCAATGCTTGTGACACCTTTTTGTCTGCCCCAAGACTCCGTCTACATCTTGTTAACTGCATATGTTTTGAACACCTGGACTCCTACGGGTTTCTCACCTAACTCTGCGCTAATGATGTAGTTGCGTTTCCCAGAGTTTGCATTCTTATTGCACTGGTTACAAAGAATAGAATTCAAGTGGTAATAGCCTTGCTTCGGGTTCTAGCAGGCAAAAAAATCGGTATGTGGTTATATTTTCTGCTCTCAGATGGAAGTCAACCGTTTTTGGTTCTTCTGCTTCGTTGGGTTAACGCCTTCGGCGCTTTGTAAGGACCCATACGTCCGTGTCAGTGTCACACCGTACAACGTGGAGTTTCCATCTGGTGGATCTCCCACAGCCACATGCTGTGGGTATAATAAGCTAGGTCCTGACTACACATTCGACTTCAACTTCTACGTAAGGATGCTGCGCAAATTGAACAAGCGTATAATTATTATATCCTTTAATGTACATGTACAGTATTTTCGTTTCGTAAACGAATACAAGGGGGCGGTATTTGTTGGTTAACACGACTCCGGGAGGCACGTGCAATGACGTAACGCAAAAACGAGCCAGTAAAATGCTTTGCAACTCTTTTTCATCAAATGGGCGTTATGAGTTTCTTTATTGAAGTGCTATACCGATTCTATTACCTAGTGTTTGAGGATAATTTTAAGCATAGTGCGGGTACTTTTTCTAAGAGCCACTTGCAAATTAATCACAACCTTGCCCCATCTGGCAAGAGAGGTTTTTAATGATTGAGACTGGTTATTAGATTTTTGGGGAGAACATTGAAAATTACGCACTTTGTATAATACTAATACTACAACCTCTGCTGCTTCTACTCTTATCCATGCCTTCGTCTGCTCTCGTCTGGACTATTGCTCTTCTCTTTACACTGGTCTTCCCCAAGTCCGCTTCTCCTCCCTTGAGAGGGTCTTGCGATCTGCGGCGCGCCTTGTTGGTTCCATACCTCGCTATGGACGCGTATCTTCCTACGTGCATCATACTCTACACTGGCTTCCCCTCCGGCAGCATATTCTGTATCGGCTTTGCTCTCTCGTCTGGCAAAGCGTCTTGGGTACAGCTACTCGCTACTCGTGCTCCCTCTTTACTCTCTCTCTGCCTCTATTACGGGTCGCTCAGCCCTCCGTTCCTCTTCTCGGCGTGACTTCTTGGTTCCATTTGGCCGCACTGCTTCTATGCAGCGCCGAGCATTCTATGTTGTTGGTCCAACAGCGTGGAATGTCTTGTCATCTTTCTTTCGCCTATCTCCTCGTATTCACTCGTCTACCTATTACGACCTATTGAAGACTTTTCTCTATGCTTGGGAGAGCCTCTGAGTAGAGCCCTTGAAGAGGCGCTATATAACGTCTATGACTGATTGATTGATTATGACGAACATAACGAAACAGTTATAGGCTGTTATAGTGACTATAACCGTAAAGATAATGATTGTAGCAATCATTGTGATCCTAATAACAATGCCCATTATCATGATAACAATATTCTTGATTTGAACAGAGTTTGTTTTATAATATTTGCTGGCAGTGGATGAATCACACGGATTCGAGTGAACAGCTCAATCAAAGAGATCATCCCGTAGGAATTGAAGCAGGAGATTCGGACTTCGATGACCGGAAGGGGATGTCGTACGAGTGCGAGATTTTGACCTTTCTCCCAGACTTTCTGACCATGCTGTCATCCGTTGAAAACAATTTCAGGTGTGAGGCAGTTGTGTCAGCAGGAGGAAGGGTAAAAGTACGTGACAATTTTCATTTCGTCGTGACGAAGGTTTGACGACTTCGAGCAGCGATGACTACAGACAACGCCATACGTCCAACCATCAATTTCTTCGGCGAACAACTCAGAGTATAGAAATTAAATTAATATTCAGCATCAAATCGTCGGACATACAGAAACCGAAATCCGGATACAAGGACAACCAGTTATTGACCCATTTTAGACTATTCACGCTACATTAAAAAAGTTTAACGATTTAAAAAATTTAAATTAAAGACTCATGAACTACACTGTGGAAGAATGAAAACATTTACACATGCAGATATTTAGCAGAGTTGCAATTCGAACAGAAGAGAGAGATCATAGAGATCCAAAATGAACGGAAGACAGATCATAGAGATCCACTATGAACTGAAGAGAGAGAGAGATCATAGAGATCAATATGAACTGAAAGCGTAGAGATTATTTTACCTTTAGAATTCTATAGCATATGAAATGTTCAGTGGCATTGATATAGTACATTAAGTTGCATTAGAATGATTAGATTGGTTTAAATCACACTACCATGTCTGTTCACCAAAATGCGGATAGCAAATATATAAAAATTGGTCCATTAAAAAATATTCTTCTCTTATCTGACTATGTTGTCCTGCGCGCCATCTATGCTCAGAGGACCGTCCATGCTTTAGACTGCAGACAGAAGGCCTATTGTTCATTGAGCAATTTCCTACATCTCGAGCCTTTTCAAGATATTAACCGTGAAACGTTAGCCTTCGCCTATGTCATAATGACCAACAGATACTCTATCGTAGCTCAGAGCATTCATTAACAGATCCATCAGTAAAAACATATACATTTTTATAGGTTCAAGAACCGTTCATTGATTGAATGATAGCATGGTCTATTAGGCCTAGTTGATTGGTTGGCTGGTTGATTGACGGAATGGCTAACTTACCAACTCACTGATTGATTGTTTAATTCATTCATTCAAAACATCTATTTAGTGTCCCAACAGAATGCCTAATCAGATTGGCTTTTAGAGCAGGCCAGCAAAACAGTTTCAGTCCAGACGGGCTTCACAGAACAGTTCGCAAGTGGTAGCGAAAGGTGAATATGTACAGTAGTATCTCAAGCGAGATACTACGTATGTTGCGTACATACACTCTGCATAATGTGTGTACTGCAGCTAATGATGAAGATAAATGTAACAACCACTAAAAGCTAACTTCATGCAAATGGATCAACTAGTTCACCCCGTAGAACAAAGATTTCTGCGGCCATCAAACCTGAACCAGTATAATAGGCTATTCATTAGCTTACCCTTTGTTACCACTGCAGTAAGAATATCAGACGTACAACAATGCAGATAGACCTAGATGTCGTCAGTGTAGGAGACACAACAGTAGGCATATGTATAAGATGTATATGGTGGTTGGCCAAGAAAATGGGTCTTAAGACAGACCACATTCAGTGGATAACTCTAGAACAGCGGAACTAGAGGTATCATGGCACACGTAGGCTAGTTGATCTTTGCTACACGCACTTTTCGACCGTGAACGATAAAGCTTCTAATAGGACAAACCATTTCAGATCTACATAGAAGGCTACTGAACGTCTACTACATAGAACGAGAATTCGTGACTACAGGCTTTAATATTCGTAAATATTCGTGAATATTAGGTTATTTTTAATATTCGTAAATATTCGTAAATATTCGTTGATGACGTGACTGTTTTCCTTTTGGTTACGAACTTATTTAAGACTACTAATTAAGAACATGTGCAGTGGTTATTCGGCGCTATACTAAGTGCTGTGGTCCGTAAGCTGGTATACGCTTAGCCAAATCTGACCCTACCCTTGAGGTACTCTGTAAAAAAAGCCGACCATGACCAGAGGCCCGGGAATCTATACTATAGAAAGTATAGAGCCAAAGGTGACGAATCTCACACAAGTTTTGGCTTTGTGGTAACATTAATACGATAAAAAATTATCATTTGCGCGCTAAACTGTTTCATGCATAACAATATAGCCTTTGTGTTTGTGAGACAGAACCAAGGGAATGAGACACCTTGTGTATAATGTTCCAAGCCAAGCTGAGGGCAAATGATCTGACCCGAATCAAAGTATCTCTCTCTCTCTCTCTCTCTCTCTCTCTCTCTCTCTCTCTCTCTCTCTCTCTCTCTCTCTCTCTCTCTCTCTCTCTCTCTCTCTCACACACACACACACACACTCACACACACTCACACTCACTCACTCACTCACTCACTCTCAGTCTTTGTCCGTCTGTCTGTCTGTTTCTGTATCTCTCTGCAGTCTCTCTCCAATCTCCGAAAACCCCACACTCAGTATGGGTAATGCCAGTATTATGAAGAAGATTCGTTTCATTGTCATTTATGAGTAAGGATTTTGAAGAATTAAGAATTAAAGGAACTTGAAATTTTTAATATTCGTTGGCCATTTTAATATTCGTCAATATTCGTAAATTTCTAAAAATCTTAATATTCGTAATATGCGCATACTCGTTCTATGGTCTACTAGGCCGCCTACAATTTTCTGTGGTCTCGAGCCTTGCGTGCAGTGATGGCTTCCAATGTTGTCTCTCCTCTTTCCTGATGCGTCTCTCTGCATTACGACCGAACACTTAATTAACCAACAAACAGTTAAGCCAGGCTTATATCATCGCTCAGTGCATGCATTAAAACTGATATATACTTTTACTTATATAATGATACATATATTGTGCTGATTGATTGATTGACTGACTCACTGATTCACTGACCGACCGACGAACTGACTGTTTGGTTGATTCAGTGATTGAGTAGACTAATTGATTGATGAATTCCTTCATTCATTTACAGCGTCGATTATAGTTCCCCTTTAATAATGTCTGATCAGAGTCGCTTTTAGTCCAATGCGCTGTACATGTACAATTGTACATGTTATGACGATTCAACAATTCACAGGAACACAAATTACAGAAGACATAAATCAACAAAGTTACAGTCATGCAAATCGCGAGCTCATTGTACTGTTGCTGCCACCTAGGTACTGAAGGCATGAGCTAAACCCAGGGGGCCTTAAGGGAATCGAACCGGTTCCGCGAAGACTTCAGGCAAGAGTGTTATCCTTTATACTATCCCCCTCCCTATGCATGCATAGGTAACAGCAAGTTCAACTGGTCAAAGGAAAACAACCTGAAAATAAACTCATCCAAAACCCGTGAAATGGCAGTCATCAAACATAAGCCATCCTCACTCTCTAACAAACCCTCAATCACCGGTCCATTAAAGCTCTAGGCTCATTGGTGAAAAACTATCAATCTAGAACACATCAACCAAGTCGTCAAAAGTGGCTCTACTTCTAACTTAGCCCTTAAAACACTCAAAACCATGGTACATTGCTACATCTACAGATTCCCTACAGCTGATCACTCGCACAATCATCAGAGCAAGAACATGAAAACGAGCAGGGAAGAAGAGAGTTACCGCATTGTGAAGCGTTGACGACGGCGGTGGAACGTGAGGTCGTGATCGAAACTTCGTGAGCGGACGGTGAAGAGCACCTGTCGGAGTTGAAGTGAGGAGCTATGACGTGGGCTACCGGAATCGATGTAGAAAGGATCCGGTAGATAGCAGGTGTTCGTGGCATCCGCTGTCCCGAAGGCATTCTTGTCAACGGCGATATGGGATGCCTGGCGTGGCTGCACGACGTTGTTGGCGTTATCAGTTCGTCGTTAACGGCGTCATTGGCAGAATATGGTGAGGTTGCGTAAGCTCACTGTTGAGCAACTGGCCGTAGATGAAGGAGCAGATGATGCACCAGTCTTCAGAACCATATAGGTACGAAAAGGATTCGAAACGACGACTTCTTCACCAGCTGTAGCGGGGCATGATGGATGCAGACGTCGCTAGTGCGAAAGGCGGAGAATCGACTGGTTCTCCACCAAGTTGTAATGTCGTTTGATTGCTCGATTATTCGGGGTTGCCGATCGACGACAGTAGAGAGACAACAGGTTGTCGTTGTCGATGTTTATTCAGTAGACGATACACGCTTGGACCCCGTGTCTCGGTTGACAAACGGGACAGGATACCGGCCTAACCAACGCGTTGGATATCGATCTATCTCTGCTCCCTCTGCCTCAAATTGTACCCATTATTTAACCCCATCTTTAAACCTTCCTACACGGCATACCTTTACATGGCGCCAGTCTGTCTGCACATGCATCTGTCCACTCTCAAACTGAAGCCTACATTCCTCTGAGAGTGCCCACCTATAGTGGCAAGGGAATTATAACGACCAGTCCAGATGGGGTCGGAATGCAGCCTATATTCCTACCCCTACACATACACTGTATACGTTTATAGGTACATAGATGAAAAATAGATACATACGTTTCGGCGTGGATTCACATAGATGAAAAAACAGATACATATGTTGTGGAGAGGACACGTGTTGGAAGTAAAGGAAACGGTTGTGGTAATAAAATGTCAAGCACCCTTTAGAGGGGAAAAGGCTCAAGAATACTGGAATCATACCATACTCCTTCTGTGAGGAAAGATGCAAAATGAGGGCTTACAAAGGATTGGGGAGAAGTCGAACGAGGTTGAAAGAAGAGAGAAGACGAAGAATTGGAGCAAGAGATTGGGTTTTATAGAACGTCTTAAAGTATAGCAGCTTAAAATAAGTTGCAATGATGGAATTAATACCGAGATAGAAACTTTAAAAGTGAGTACTGACTCACTCGAGATCGTTAAATTTAATTTTGCAATTCAGTCTTTTCAGGTCTTCAAGGTCTAATCTGTCCTAAACTGTGCTGCCCGATTCGTAACCAACATACCAGAATATTCGTACTGTCTGAATCTATATATATGTATATATTAAATATAATTATATATGTATATATATATATATGCGAAATACTCTACTGGTTTCCTGCTGTCGAAAGAATTTCCTCCAATATCATCCGTCCCTCACTTATTGTATTGTATTGTTTTGTATCCTCTATTTCATATAGCTTTTATATAGACCCAACATAAATCAAGAACTATATATTCCAGTCTTAACTGAAAGGGGTCGATAATTGTTGAGCTCTGCTGCCCGGAATACAACTCAGTGATCGCTACGTTCTATATATGCAGGCTCAACCTTCTTGTCCCTCGCTTCTAAAACTGCAACTCTAGCAGGACGCGCTTTCTCGTCCACTGGACCGTCTTTCAGCAACAATCTTCCGCTAGAGAGACGACTGCTTAAGCTAAAGCACAAAGAGCGTTTCCAACTAAATATATAAGATGAACCTTTTAGAACTTGTGCAAAGTTCGAGAACTTTTGATGTGCACTTAACAGAGGCGCTATACATGTATACTTTCAGCATACGTACGGTAGTTAAACAGTAATGCACATAATACTTGCGCGTTTGTTTGATGAGCCTTCACACTGGTTGTGATTTCAGTCAGCATAAATAACGTTAAAACAACATGTTTTGAAGCTGATAGTGAGGATGATTTGCAGGATTGTCGTATTTAAAACAATTTAACGTCTATCCAAGTAAAGGCTGACGTATCCAAAACAAACCTATTAATTTCAGTTATCAGATACACAGTTGCGTCCTACAGTTGTGTTCTACAATGTTTTCGACATGTGTAGGCCTATCTTTGGTTTTCATGGGCATTGCCAGTCAATTCTAACGTGATGGATACTAAGTTGTGGGGTCGTTGTAAAGGACTTTTGTAATTATAATAATAATAATAATAATAATAATAATAATAATAATAATAATAATAATAATAATAATAATAATAATAATAATAATAATAATAATAATAATAATAATAATAATAATAATAATAGTCTAATAATAATAATGATAATGATAATGATAATGATAATAATAATAATAATAATAATAATAATAATAATAATAATAATAATAATAATAATAATAATAATAATAATAATAATAATAATAATAATAATAGTAGTAATAATAATAATAATAATAATAATAATAATAATAATAATAATAGGCCTAATACTAATAATAATAATAATAATAATACACTGCCGAGTGAGTTGCCGTTCCAGACCACCATCAGTAACATCTCCAGATATTGTTTGGATCGCCTGAGGGATCATTGATACCTCGGGCAAAAAAAATAAATAAATAAATAATAATAAATAAATAAATAATAAAAAATAAATAAATAAATAATAATAATATTAATAATAACACATGCGAAGACGGAGCCTTTGGTTCTCTCTCCAGCGATTACTCTAGTCGCAACATCCAAGCCCGGAAAGGCCAAGGGAACATGCAGTGTTTGTCACTCCGTTCTCCATCTACATAACAAGGACGGGAGCCTACACAAACACGGCCCAAGAAAACAACCATGCCCAGGTTCCCACAAACCACCGCTCACACCGACGACCGCACATAGGGTTTCGTTATCCGGTAATTCGACAGTTTCGAATCCAGACAGATCTCAAATCCAGTCTCAAACCAACGAATCGGAGCAAACCTGCCGCAGCAACACAGACGCTGAAGACGGATTCGAGTCAGCATCAACGATAAAACATCCTGATCTGCCTAATGGCCTACTCAGACACATACCGAAAGGCGCAAGAACTGCCGCAGCACACCTCTTGACAGACACCATAGGGGATATTCTACATCAGCCCATACACCCCGCTGGGTGGCTACGCCTCCTCTCCTTTGGATCAGGAACCATGGAAAAACCGACAAGGGGCGGTAAGAGACACAACCTCACACAATACATCAAATCTCGAATAGACACTTTCACAAATGATTGGCAGACGACCGCATCGCTTTTATTTGGGCCGGATCGAGACAGAGCAGACAAGGGTAAACCCAGGAAATCACATGACGCAAATTCCATCGCGGCCGCTGTAGCAGCCAAGTTAGAAGATGGCAACCTCAGCGCTGCGTCGCGCATTCTCTGCTCAGACGATAGTCCAGCTCCAATTAACAAAGAAACTTTGGAGCTACTCCGGCTCAAACATCCATCGGCCCCAGAGCGGACCATTGCGCAGCCGTCGCCCCAAACAGCATCATTACAGATCACTGAAAAGGAGGTCCATGACGCCATGCGCTCCTTCCCGAAAGGCTCCTCCGGCGGGCCGGATGGACTGAGGCCACAACACGTCTTGGAGCTCCTCAAAGACCACGTGGCAGGTCAGGGACTACTGAAGGCTATGACTGCCTTAACAAACCTGCTCCTGGCCGGTATTTGTCCACAAGAGCTTCGCCCCATCCTCTTTGGTGGCACACTGTTTGCACTTAAGAAAAGCTCAGGAGGCCTAAGACCTATCGTCATAGGATACTTGTGGCGTAGACTGGCCTCGAAGTGCGCAAACGCTTACATAATACCTATAGCGACACCTCGCCTCTCCCCTAAACAACTTGGAGTAGGTGTACCAGGAGGAGCCGAAGCCGCTATTCATGCATCGAGAAGATTCATGGAACACATGAGCGAAGACACCATAATCATTAAACTCGACTTGGCAAATGCCTTTAACAGCCTGCACCGTGACATCATGTTATCCTCGTTGTCGGAGTGGTGCCCAGAACTCTACGCCTACTGTCATCTAGCATACGCAGAACCATCCAGCTTGAAGTACGGCAACTTCACTCTACAATCGCAGGAAGGCCCGCAACAAGGAGACCCACTAGGTCCGGTTCTCTTTTGCCTACCGCTCCAAGAAGTTCTTACTCACTTACAATCGCCGCTAGCCTTTGGTTATTTAGATGATCTCACCGTGGGCGGCGGGTACGAGAAAGTGTGCGAGGACGTCGTGGCAATAAAAGAAGGCTGCGCACGTTTGGGCTTATCGATCAACAGCTCAAAATGCGAAGTAATATCCAGGGACGCAAATATCGACCTACCAGAACCGGTGAACCAATTCCTGCGCGTAGATCCATCATCGGCAGAGCTGCTAGGCGCACCTCTATCTCCACGTGAGGCCCTTAACGATACTTTAAACTCAATCGTATCGAGGTTGGCAAGTACTATGAAAAAGCTGGAGCAGATACCAAGACAAGACGCACTCCTGATACTACGATGTTCAATTGGGGCTCCGAGGCTCATATACATTCTCCGCTGCACGCCTTGTCATGACCACCAGGGCCTCATGAAATTCGACGCTGGATTACGAGCTGGCACCGAGAGCATTCTTAACATCGCTCTCTCTGACGATCAGTGGTTACTCACATCCATGCCTATCAGGATGGGCGGACTTGGAATAAGAAGAGCATCTTCGTTGGCACTTCCAGCTTTTTTAGCCTCAGCCGCAAGATCTCAACTCACCCAATCGCTCATCCTCACTCTCACTCAGGTGCCCGAAGACTCTATCGTGGAAGTAATGAGAACCCGGTGGCAGCAGAGCATTGCAGAAACGACCGACTTCCCATCAACAGACGGCAACCAGTCTTCATGGGACACGCCGCTGCTCTCGGTGGCCATGCTGGAGATAACATCGCGCTCTCGGGATTCGTACGACCGGGCGAGGCTTAATGCTATACAGGCCCCACACGCCTCGGACTGGCTATTCGCCCTCCCTCTAGCTTCTCAAGGCTTAAGACTCAATGACGAAGATATGAGGGTAGCGGTGGGCTTGAGACTGGGGGCGGTCATCTGTGCCCCACACACATGTCCATGTGGTACAATGGTTTCAGCCAGAGGATCGCACGGTTTGGCTTGCACGTTGGGTTTCGGCAGACAAGCCAGACACTCTTCCATCAATGAAATCGTGCTACGCAGCCTCATCAGGGCAGGTACCCCGTCGATCAGGGAACCGACTGGCCTCGCCCGATTGGATGGGAAAAGACCAGATGGCCAAACCCTGATTCCATGGAACAACGGGCGTTCCCTGATTTGGGATGTCACAATTGTAGACACTTTTGCGCCGTCGTACTTGGACGAGACAGCTGTAGCAGCGGGAGGAGCGGCGGAAATAGCCGCGACTAGAAAGAAGAACAAATACGAGGAGCTTCAAACAAGATACCTTTTTACTCCAATCGCGATAGAGACGATGGGACCTTTGGACCAGGAGGGCCTGGCTTTCATCAAGGAACTCGGCAGACGGTTGACCAGAACAACGGAAGATCCACAAGAAACCTTCTTCCTTTTTCAAAAGATCTCTGTTACTGTCCAGCGATTCAACGCTGTCGCATGCCTTGCTACAATGGGGCCCTAGAACTCTGATCTTAGAGGAACAATAACCGTTTTATAATAATAATAATAATGATGATGATAATAATAATAATAATAATAATAATAATAATAATAATAATAATAATAATAATAATAATAATAATAATAATAATAATAATAATAATAACAACAACAATAACAACAATAACAACAGCGATAGCTAGTCCTAATAAAATAGTAGTAGTAGTAACAACAATAGAATTATTTGATATTTATAATAATTATTATTGCTATAAATTTTCTTAAGGAATATCAATTTTATATTACATGTCATAATAATAATAATAATAATAATAATAATAATAATAATAATAATAATAATAATAATAATAATAATAATAATAATAATAATAATAATAATAATAATAATAATAATAATAATACGAAAGTCTTTACATCGATCCCCCACCTAACGACGCCACAACTTAACATCCGTCAAGTTAGAATTGACTGGCAATGCCATAAAAACAAAAGATATGTCTGTTAAAAACATTGTAAAACACAACTGTAGAACCCAAAACTGAGTATTATCATAACAAACAACGCATAAATTACTAAAAGTTTAAACATCGCTTCCTCAAAACAGAACAATTAGTGCTCGTGATTAAAACATTGATAGATGATGACGATGCTGATGTTGCAAAGTGATTGTGTAGCTTCAAGTACACTGTTGGTAACATTGTCATCTAAGAATGACGTGGCAGATGCCACCTGCGAAGTTAATTCAGTCTGCGACGGATGGCATATAAGCAGCGTCTCTCCAAAGACCAGCACAGACTACTTTCCACGTCGACTCTTCAACTGACGGTTCTGCTTCATTGCCTCGATCGCAGGGAATCAGTCTTCATAGCCAGATACAGACGTCTACGATCTTGGTTTTCAGAAGAAAGGTTCGTGCTGACTCTATTCCTTTCCCTCATCATCATGATTGTCGTAATGGAGAAATTGAAACGCGGGTTGAGTTCAGGAATACACCCGATGTGGCAACTTCTGACAAGTGAATTAACTGATGTAGAAGCGTCAAGTTTCGATTTTTAGATTGGCACCGCAAAATGTGCTGCAGAGGGTTTCGGATATTTGATTTACGTTGGTCTACCTTTTATATTATATTTTATATATAATAACGCGAGAGCTTAGCCTAAAATTAATTTTAAAAGTTGCTGATTGTCTAATAACATTAAATATAGTAGGAAATAGTTCCTATTTCCTACAATCACTTCGCAAGAAAAGTTTTTCATTATTCGCCTGATTCGTACATAATTCTAGCCATTTATAGGGCTCCGCTGAATGTCCTTTGGTTCTGTTTGATTCCAATGCGGCATTTGACGCGTTCACTCATGATATTCTACTTTGTCCTTATGTCTAATTTGACATATCTGGAAAGTCATTCGACTTGATTCGCTCCTTTTCGCATTGGCGCATGTCATGCACCTTCTATGTCTCCACTCTCTCCTGGTGACCCCTTTTTGTATGCCTCAGGACTCGGTCATTGATCCATGCTCTACATCTTGTTCACTGCATATATTATGAATTCCTTGGATCCTATGAAGTTCTTGGCTAACTCTACGCTAATGATATAGCTGAGCTGCATCCGTTGTTCTTACTGCAGTGGATACAAAGAAAAGGGTTCTAATGGTGATTGCCGTGTTTCAGGTTCTAACCGCCTACAGAAATCTTTTTTCCATTACGCTATTCAGTGGTTTATTCTATTTAGTCATTGTATTTATGTTTCTTAAAGCGGGCTATATTAGAGCTGTACCGATATCGCTTTTTGCCGATTATGCCGATACCGCGTATAGCCGATTATTAAATTGCCGATATAGATACCGCGTAAGCTATAGCCGATTATTAAACTGGCGATACCCATTATGAGACCGAATATTTCATTATTTGTTTAGTCAGAATGTTTGGTTTCGAAACATAAACCAGTAATCTATCGTCACAACTATACGGGTGGACTTTTAAATTAAGTTGGGAAGTTGTTAACGATATGGTTTAATGCATAAATATGGGGCGTAAAACGATAGATGAAAATCGATTAAAAACTTGGAATATGCAAACATTCAAGTAAAATTATTAAATTATAGCACAATTTTGACATCGGCACCGATTAACCGATTATTTCTGCCGATACCCGATTATGCCGATTGTTCTAATAAAATCGGCCCGATTACGCGTATGGCCGTTTAATCGGTACAGCTCTAGGTTACATCTTTATAATATTATGTCGTTATAATTTCTGTTCGCAGATGGAGGTCAACCGCATGTGGTACATCTGCTTCGTTGGCTTAACGCTTTCGGCGTTATGTGCGACCGCAAACTTCTACGTCACTGTTGCGCCAACAGAAATGATGTATCCGCCGGAGGGATCTTATCCAGTCACGTGTTGTGCACGCGGTATCAAAACTCCGATTCACTTATTCGGCATCCATTTCTACGTAAGGATCCTGAACATATTGGTCAAGCGTATATATTTTAATCAACAGCATGTAAACGAATACTAGGGGCACGACTCTGGCAAATAGGTGCAATCGAGCTACTGGAAAACGAGCCAGTAAAATACATCGGAAATCTCTTTCACCAACTATAGCATTCGATATGCAGAGTCTGTGTCGGCCTTTTGATCTCGCTCAAAAACCCGCATTTTTCTGGACCAGTGGGCTCCCATCCACGAATTCCATGCTAACTGGATCATGAGCAAACATATTAAATTCTCAGTCTCAACATTCTCTGTCTTTCAATTTCAAACTAAAGTCAGACCTCTGCAAGAATTCCTGCCCTGATCGATCCACTCCGTCACCTTCCTATCTCACTCAAGTCATAAACGAAACCGGGTTACCAGCTCCCCTGCCTTCTTTCATTCATTCATTCATTCATTCGGGAATTTATATAGCGCCCCTTCAAGGAAACTACTCAGAGGCGCTCCCGACTCCAACGCGCCCAAAAAGAACAGTTTTGAGTTTAGTAAGGAAAGTTTCAGGCAGACTCCCAGGGTGTAGACGCAGCTCTAGAGGAAGACCATTCCAGATCACTGGGCCTGCCACAGAAAAAGCTCGGTACTGCATTGTTGCAGTACGAGCAAAAGGAACCAAAAGAACTCCTTTTTCTGAGGGGCGTAGGAGGCGACGCCCTGGGACAACCGAAATCAAACAGCAGAGCTCACGGAGGTAAGTTGGGCCGAGGCCCTGGAGACAGCGCAAAACCAAGGCAGCTACCCTGTACTCGATGCGCTGGCAGATAGGGAGCCAGTGGAGCACCTCCAGCATGTAGCTGGAGACGTGTCCAACTGTCCATACTTAGGAATGTGCCCAATGAGTCGCGCTGCAGAGCGCAAGACTCGGTCCAAGCATGCTATGCGGCTAGATGGGAGGTCTTCTCTATCTGCTCTTCCAGCAATCGGGCGTGGTTCCTCACTCGTCTCAGGACAACACCCACTGACACGACGCAGCGCTCGTGAATAAACTGAAGCCCTTCGTTAGCTTTAATGTAGCACTTCGGAAATAGATCATATGTATATATGATTAAGACTATATATGATTAGTGTATGATTTCTCTCACTTCTGTTTGTCGATTAACGGTTTTAATATATTGGGAGGTTCAATAGGCGATTCCTGTAGGCCTATAAAATTCTTTGATCGCTTTTGGAATGATGCTTCGGTCTCAGAATGACCACGCTTCTAACCGGAATTTCTTATCAAAATACATGGGAAACACGAGGCCCTGAAGAACCAACGTGGGTGCAAGAGACCTGTGTCCATCGCTACGTCGCAGCCAGAAAAATAGCGATAGGCGTATAATTTTATAACCATCTGTTACATTAGCCTATCTGTCTCTGTATCTGATGAAAATCACGTGGTGTCCTCATTTGCATTCTCGGACTCCTTCCCGGACTTTGACTTGAACCACGATTTTGATTTATAGCAACCATTGTCTGATGCCTTGAGCATTATGACATTCGCGCTATAGAAGTTTATAGATTAGATCTTGGTGTCCGGCGGCGCAGGCAACTGCAATCTTAAGTGACTGAATGGCCGCTCGTGATATCAAGTGCTGAAAACGATTGGACATAATTATGTTGTTCCGACTGCTTGATGATGACGATAATGATGACGATAATGATGACGATAATGATGACGATAATGATGATGATAATGACGCCAATGATGCTGATGATTATGCTGCGGATAATAATTATGATGAGGATAACGATGATCATGATTATTATTATAAATATTATTATAATTACAATACTACTAGGGCCTACTACTAATAATAATAGATAATAATAATAATAATTAATATTATTATTATTGTTGTTGTTGTTGTTGTTGTTGTTGTTGTTGTTGTTGTTGTTGTTGTTATGACGATAATGACGAGCTATAGGCTTTCATCGTGTCTATGACAGTAAAGATAATTATCAGTCATTGTGATTCCAATAACAATGCTCATCATCATGATAATGAGAAGGATAACAATATCGTTGATTTGAACGGAGTGTTTTCTCATATTTACTGACAGTGGTCGATTTCTTCCGACTCGGATACAGATCTCGAGACATATCCGGACAAGATCAGAATTGCAGCAGGACAATGGGGCGACGAACAAGTACCTGGGGAGAAATTCAGGTGCGACAATTTGACCCTTCTTACAGAATTTCGGTCCACGCTGCCATCCCAGAGAAGCAATTTCGTGTGCAAGTCAAGGTTGACGACAGTAAGAAATGAAACATTCTTTGACAAAAAGGGTTTCGTAGTGGTAAAGATTGAAAGCAACGATCAGCGATAACTAAAGCCAGCGCCATATTCTTCCAACGCTCATTTTCTTCATCCAACAACTCTACGACAAAGGAAATCAACAACAATCCAGAGAAACTAAAATCCGGATGCAAAGATATCAAGTTGTATTCCAATTTTAGACTATTATGTTACATTTTAAAAGTTTTAAATATTTCTGAAATGTGAATAAGACTCATCCTCTGCACTGTGGACAGTTTTTCTTGTATGAAAAGTATAGCATTTAGAAGTGTAGAAATGGAGTAGAGATCCAATATGAAGTGAAAAAATAGAGAGGTACCTTTCAAGGACGAAGCAAGACTTAAATTCAAGAGGAGGCAAATTCACAGACCATTAGCAAAATCCTGGTCATTGGTCAATCGAAGTTACAGCATATAAAATCCAAGAGGAGGCAACTGCCTCTACCTCTTGCCTCATACTGGCTGCGCCTATGGTACCTTTATGACTCATTGAAATGTCCGTTACATTACAATACATTCCATTTGACTACCTTGATTTACGTTACATTACATTACTATATATATATATATGTGTGTGCGTGCGTGCGTGTGTGTGTGTGTGTGTGTGTGTGTGTGTGTGTGTGTGTGTGCGTGTGCGTGTGCGTGTGCGTGTGCGTGTGCGTGTGCGTGTGCGTGTGCGTGTGCGTGTGCGTGTGCGTGTGCGTGTGTGTGTGTGTGTGTGTGTGTGTGTGTGTGTGTGTGTGTGTGTGTGTGTGTGTGTGTGTGTGTGTGTGTGTGGTGTCCTACGGGTCATCTATGCACAGAGGGCCGTACATGCTATGCTGTCGTCCTATTGTTGTTCATTGAGCTATTTACTAAATTTCTTGAAGGCCTTTTCAAGATATTATCTGTGAAACGTTAGCCTGCGCCTATGTCATAATAACCTAGAAATATTCTACAACAACAACATCGCTTTAACACACACACACACACACACACACACGCACGCACACACGCACGCACGCTCGCTCGCTCGCACGCTCGCTCGCTCACACGCACGCTCACACACGCACACAAGGACAAGAACTGTTACAGCAGATCTCTGTACTCTGAACGAGCATGCATAAATACATACAAATTGGATAATGTATAGGTCTATGTCCTGCAACGATCGGGGGTCTCCAGCCTGCAAGTTATAAAGGTCTGAAGTACACTCGCACGTTATAAGAAAGGCAACCTCATACCGCCGAATTAAATTTACACCAACACAAACACGTAGGCCTACTCGCCTTTTCCCGTAAAATCCATCGGCGCCCTTAGTATGGGAAAAATCCCTCTAGCAATTCGATTGTCCTCCAATATTTGTATATTTCAAGAAAACTACGCATCCACCCTGTCAGTGAGAATAAAATAATAATAAATTTACTCTCAAATTTCACAGAGATATATCTAATATAGCCTATATAGGCTTAGTTTTAGGTCTATTTTGTTATTTTAATATCTCCTGTCAAGGCTGTCATTCTTTTCTTCACATTTAGACGACTTGCATTATACTTAAACGGGCCTCACCTAACCTGTAACCTATACTCGCTTTTTGCTTTTGATAAAAATAACAAATGCTTGACACACGATGCATATCTTCGATTATTGGTATCAGAAACGCGGAGAGTAAGGGTTCGAGCCTCCACTCAGGCGGATAGTTAAAGCTTACTATGTAGGGACCTTGAGAGAGTCCTTCACTCACAGTTGCTCAGCGCCATCGATGTTAACTGTCGTGTGATCGTATGCACCTCTGAAATTAGGAGGACAGCCCTAGAATAGACTACTACTAACATGTCTTACCTACTGATTATATGGACATTGACCTAATTACGACTTGGTTTTGGCAAGCCATCGGTTGATGCCTTAGACACTGGCGCAACAGAAGTTACTAATTACAACTGCAATTTAGTTCATCCTGACGGAATTCATTCATTCTGAGAATTCATATAGCGCCTCTTCAAGAAACCTACTCACTTGCTGTGGATGCCTACGTAGTAGGCCTATTGTTGATGTTGCCGTTTTACAGGTTACTAGTTTCCATATTAATTATCGTCTCGAAGACAAAACCAATCGGTTCTTATAATAAGTAAGTAAGTAAGTATATTCGTTAATAAAACCAATTGCATATCCGCACTCTGGTGTACATACATCGTAACAACAATCAACAGTTAATGTCAATAGGAGTACAACATTCTCTAATAATAAAAGTCTTTTGCTGTAAATTATCTGCAAGAGGTTCACAATGGTCGTGCGATCGCGGTCGCAGGGTAGCCTATTATTGTTGGGGCTTTTTTGGTGGAAGTAAACTATTGCTTCTCCTCTTTGCGTGTCTTAGCATCTAAATAAGGCAGACTCTTTGTGGATTTGCTGGCTTCATCGGATGTTGTTGTTCCGAATAGTTCTTGTCATACTGGTTTAAAGTTCTTGTCTCTGTGTTTTCCAACTTTTGAACCAATGATTCGACCGTCGTTATTGAAATCTCTTCGACGGGTGTGATGAGGATTGGCTGGCTTCATCAGCAATGTGCTGGCGACTTTCTCGAGTTTTGACGTAGGTATGCAAGCAGCTATAATCTTATAAATGAGGTACGTACATCATGCAATGTCTTCGGCAATGCTGTACTGCGGAAATTCTAGAATAGATCACGGATTTCATTTTATATGACGCCGATGGTAACTGTTGATGTCACTGACGTTGTGGCGTTGGATTTATTGGAGACTTAAGTTAGGCCAACATTACCGCCGCCCAAGTGCCCAACCACTTTCATCATTCTGACCTTGCACCAAATCTCTTCCAACAGCCAGACTGTTGCGGACTTGAATTAATAATTGCTTGTGAATCAGCTACTCGTAACTCTCTATGACTTAGCTTTTGTGTGGCGATGAGAAATTTCGGTGAGTTATATTGGCATTTCAGTTTAGCTTCTTAGTAGTACTTACTTACCATATCTTGTTGTTACCATTGAAGATCTTGCACAAGTAGCTCCCACCAAGGAAATCAGCAACAACTATATGCCCTTCGCCCACGGTCTCATGACAGTGTCTTGACTCCTAATTGACAATAATAGGCTATGCGAACAACATTTTAGGAAGCGCGCTATTCTCCTATTGATATCGTATTTGTCCTATTTGGGTGGGGTCCATAGTGTAGTGGTAACGCCACTGGCGTGAAGAGCAGTAGGAGCGGGATCGCTTCCCGTGCCCTCTCAACGGTCCACTCAGCCTATCATTTGCGAGATGGCGCGTTTGTAAAATGAGATGTAGGACGTGATGGGCGCCTTGCATGGCTGCCGTATACAGTTAAATTCGACTCCTGTAATAACTTGTGATCATCCGTTCATACTGATTTGTAATCATACTGCGTAATTGTCAGTTTGAGAATATTAAACGAAGATGATTACTACTAGCCTACTACTTTACCAGAGCCAATCCGATGATCATCCTCAATTAATATTTTTAAATCTAGACTTAAAACTTGAACTGAAAATATCGAGAGGTACCTTAAGGACTCTGAAGTGTTCAGTTACATTACTATACATTACATTGAGTTACATTGATTTACATTATACTATGTTGTCCTGCAGGACATCTATGCTCAGAGAACCGTCCATACTTTTGACTGTAGGCCCTGTTTTCATTGAGCAATTTACGAAATTTCTTCTGGATCTTTTTTCAAGATATTAACTCAATAACGTTAGCCTGCGCCTCTGTCATATGGCCAGAAAATATTCCATCACCGCTCGAAGCATTCATTAACAGATTCATATATAAAAACATAGTATATCAATTCAAAGAACGTTCATTGATTGAATGATGGGATGATTTATTCGTTGGATGGCTAGTTGACTAATCAACTGATTGTCCGTATGACTGATTGACTTACAAAATGACTTACTGGCTCATTGATTGATTGATTGATTGATTGATTGATTGATTGATTGATTGATTGATTGATTGATTGATTGATTGATTGATTGATTGATTGATTGATTGATTGATTGATTGATTGATTGATTGATTGATTGATTGATTGATTGATTGATTGATTGATTGATTGATTGATTGATTGATTGATTGATTGATTGATTGATTGATTGATTGATTGATTGATTGATTGATTGATTGATTGATTGATTGATTGATTGATTGATTGATTGATTGATTGATTGATTGATTGATTGATTGATTGATTGATTGATTGATTGATTGATTGATTGATTGATTGATTGATTGATTGATTGATTGATTGATTGATTGATTGATTGATTGATTGATTGATTGATTGATTGATTGATTGATTGATTGATTGATTGATTGATTGATTGATTGATTGATTGATTGATTGATTGATTGATTGATTGATTGATTGATTGATTAATTAATTGATTGATTGAGGCATTCAATCATTCAACGTAGCTATTTAGTGTACCCTCACAATATCTCACCAGAATCGCTTTCAGAGCAGACGAACGAAACAGCTTCAGTACCGACGAACTTAACAGAACGGTTCGCAAGTGGTAAGGAAAGGTGAATGTAATATCTCAAGCGTAACGTATGCACTGCGGATAATGGGGGAGATAAATGTCCCAAACCAATTATAGTGATCATAGCCTTATCCTTTGCTGCCCTTGCATTAAGGTTA
Source organism: Aporrectodea caliginosa (assembly GCA_020284085.1). Classification (NCBI taxonomy): domain Eukaryota; kingdom Metazoa; phylum Annelida; class Clitellata; order Crassiclitellata; family Lumbricidae; genus Aporrectodea; species Aporrectodea caliginosa. The sequence continues at coordinate 27,532 of JACEVL010000161.1, forward strand.
TCAGACGCCCCATTACTCAGGTAGACACAAATAAATAAATAAATAGTGGAGATTAGAGTGCTCTTACCAATGAAGCTAGCTGGGTGTCATCGGTGTAGAACACCACAGGAGTCCTATGTAGAAAATGTCTAGTGGTCGGAGAGGAAAGGTGGCCTTACGACCTGCCGTATTCAGTGGCTCTCTCCATAGGTATCATAGCATTCGAAGTCGTTCCTATAGCTGTGAAAAACTACACGAACTTCTCGGTCGATGAGACTTCTGTTTGGATGCACCATTCAATATCCTTAGTTTTCTAGTGTATCAAGCCTGACATTCAGTGCATTTCTTCCAATATTATCGCTTTTGTTACCTGAATCGCGAATACATCGCTGCACATTATGACCGAACCCACGTCTACACTGTGCCCCATAAAAAAACACACCAAAAAACTGTTCAAAAATCTTCTATGAAACTAAGCCAATTGTAATAAAAGTTTGTACGTTGTTTCTTAAATAATTTTGCCACAAAATATTTCACATTTTACTTACTCACAGAAGTGGTTGCTGTTAGAGGCAGTGACGCAGACTATAATAGGCGACTAGGCGTGTTTGGAAACATATAAACAGAGATTAGTAGGCCTAACTTAGAGTTAAAATGGTTTTCAGCAGCGAAGATAAAAATTTTATTAAGAATTTAGTATTGTTGAAGGGTTACAGTAGTCGTCGGTTGATAAAAGAGTTCCCGCAGAAGGGTTGGAATAAAAATGGCCTCGATGTACTGCTGCGAAAGATTCGAAAAACGGCCAGCGTGGATCGTCAGCCCGGCAGCGGACGACCACGTTCGGTGCGCACACCAGAGAACATTGATGCAGTAAACGATCTTGTGCTAAGCCAGGAGGGCGCACCACAAACTCACAGAACAACTCGCCAGATTCAAAGAGAAATTGGAATGAGTAAGGGAACAGTGTATAGAGTAATACATGATGACCTTCAGCTGAAGTGTCTGAAAAAACGCCGTGCCCAACTGTTATCAACATGCAACACAGATTCACGCCTGGAACGATGCAAGCAACTTCTTAGGAAGTTTCCCGAGCATATAGTCGCTTTCATCTGGTTTAGTGACGAGAAGCTGTTTACAGTGGCGCCTCCAATCAACGCTCAGAACGATCGTCTCTACGTATCCACGACAACACTGAAGCGCAACGTTGACGCCAATCGCCTACTGCGGACCCGCCCGACTTTCAGCCGCTCACTGATGGTCCCCGTCGCCGTCTCGAAGCTCGGGTGCACGGAATTGTTCTTCGTGGAACCTGGGGTGAAGGTCAACGGCGAATATTACAGGAATATCCTGTTGATGGAGCAGATGTTGCCAGCGATCAGAGGGATGTCAAGCGACTTATTCATTCTCCAGCAGGACAGCGCCCCAGCACATCGCGCAAAGGACACCATTGCGTTGCTGCGACGTGAAACACCAAGCTTCATTGGACCGAAACTCTGGCCAGCAAACTCACCAGACCTCAATCCCGTTGACTACAGAATTTGGGGTCTAATACAGGAACGCGTCTACCAGACAGCAATACGGGACATCGACGAGTTGAAGGAGCGCCTCATCGTTGTGTGGGCACAGTTGAAGCAGAGTGTCATTGACAAAGCTATTGAACAGTGGCGGCCAAGGCTGAGAGCCTGCGTTCAAGCGAAGGGACATCACTTCGAACATCTTCTTAAATGAAACATTACTTTTTCTTACTTAACATTAGACTTACATGCGTTTCATGACAAAGTTTTTTGGTGTGTTTTTTTATGGGGCACAGTGTATAATGTTTCAACTCTCACTTATAGGGGTAAAAGTTTCATTAATTCCCTTTCAACTCAACCCTGCCTGACACTTAGTCCTCAATCTCAAAATTAGTAAATCTGAAACAGTCATGTTTGAATCATGCCCTAGAGTCCTAGATCTCTCTGTCCCAGAACGGGGTATCGGAAAATATTCAAGCAAGTATACCGCAATCATAACCTTGATATTTCTAAAGAGCTACTAGATGGTCAAACGCAGGGCACCAGCTTCAACACGAGAGCTGAGTCGCGTCAGACGGGTTGTTAACAGATGCCTAGTGGAGACCCTAGTCCGGTTGCCCGAAGACCAGAAAGATAAAACAGGTAAAGGAGCTGCTAAAACGGGTGTCGCTTGAGACAAAAAGGAAGGCGGAGAACAGGATGGACGGATATGATAATATCTGGGCAATACGAGCCATGGTATCCAGTCTTCCTCTAATTTGGACGACCCACACGAACACACACACACATACTCACACGGACAGGAGTTGTGAATATACAATTTATACATGCATACAAACATGCATGCATACATACATACATACATACATACATACATACATACATACATACATACATACATACATACATACATACATACATACATTCATACATAATTCATACATACACACATACATACATACATATATATACATACATACATACATACATACATACATACATACATACATACATACATACATACATACATACATACACGCATGCATAAATACATACGTACACACATACACACGTGCATACATACATACATATATACATATATACATACATACATACATACATACATACATACACGCATACAAAAATACATACGTACACACATACACACGTGCATACACTGATTGTCACGAGGACACGTGTTGGAAATATTTAGGCGTGGATATTGGCAACAGAATGTTACTCCTCTGAAGTAGAAGAATGTTCCATAACACCGGTTTCTATTATTTATAATTATGAGGACAGATATAAACGAGAGCCGCCAAGGGATTGGAGGAGGAGTTGAACGAATTTGAAAGAAGATAGAAGACGAAGAATCAGAACAAGAAAATATGAGAGATAAAGAATGCTTTAATGTAAAACAGCTTAAAATAAGTTGTAAATTAAGAATTAAGATTGTACAGTCAGTTTAAATGAAACCTTAAGAGCAAGATAAGATTTTGTCTGCGGAATGGCCATGAAAACATGATTTTTTCAAGAAGTTGTCTATGGTAAAGCAACGAACCTACAATATCCTGGACGCCCACAAGACGTTCTGAGCAAGGACCCAACCCAGAGAATGAGTTTAGGGACATCTTATGACATCGCTTTTTGCTGATTCTGTTCTGGATGTCTGTGTACTCTTTCTTTAAGTTTCTGGACGCCTATAGGACCCAGTAAGACGGATTTATTGGCTGTCGAATGGCAGATCACTTCCTTTCATTCTGCCAGATACGGGTCAAATGACGACATTCTGCATTGACCCATACTCACTTAACTTAATTAGCATGGAAACATGGGCGCCCGCACATAGGGACAAAAGGGGGCACTTGCTCCCCCCTGGACAATTGATACCTTTTTTAACTACTACTTTTTGGCGTTTAACAAATTTCTTCGCATTGAAGCACTAATTTCAAACAATATCCAAACAAAATTTGTTTGGATATTGTTTTAAATTTTGCATTTAAAAACCTCTATGAAAAATATCCATGTTCTTTATTTCCTGTTTTGCATTTTCAAGCTTCTGCTAAACAATTAACCGTGACCATTGTGTTTTGCCCCTCCTGTAAAAATATCTGCGGGCGCCCATGCATGGAGATTATTGCAATTCAATACTTTCGGGCCTTTAAGCTCTAATCCGCCGTAAACTGTGCTGCCCGATTCGTAGGCAGAATATTCGTATTGTCTATGTCAGAATGTATGCGATAGACGCTGTAGTGGTTTTATGTTCTCGAACGAGTTTCCTTTAAGATCATATCGCCGGAACGAACCTCCGTCGTCGTACTACACCAGCAGAAATCAATTAGGTTTATATTCCAGTCCCAAGTAAACTGGGTCGGCAAATCGTTGCTCTGAGCCACTACTCGATGAAAGCTTGGTCTTGCAGCCAGGCTCAACATTCTTGTCCGTCGCTCCCAAACTCCAAATGGAGCACGACCCCCTTTCTCGTCTTAGATTAACTGTTACAGTCTTCCGCTCAAAATGCCACTGTTTCAGCTAACGCAGAAGGAGCGTTTCCCACTAAATACGAGATGTACCTTTTTGAACTGTGAGCATAGTTCAAGAACTGTTGATGTGCATTAACAAAGGCTCTATATAAACTCTCAGTACACCTAGTGAAGCAGTTATGTACATTATGCCTGCGCGTTTGTTTGATGAGCCTTCACACTGGTTGTGATTTCAGTCAGCATTAACGTTAAGACAACATGTTTTGAAGCTGATAGTAAGGATGATTTGCAGGGTTGTGTTTAAAACAATTAAACATCTGTTCAAGCAAAGTCAGACGTAGCTCAAATAAACCTATTTATTTCAGTTATCAGATACTAAGTTTTGTCCCACAAATGTGTTCTACGATGTTTTCGACAAACATAATCTTTGATTTTTACGGGCATTGCCACTTTTGCCAGTCAATTCTAGTTTGATGGATGGTAAGTTGTGGGGTCGTTGTAAAGGACTTACGTATTAATATTATAATAAACAACGTATAAATTTCTGAAAGTTCAAACAGCGCTTCCTCAAAACACAATAATTCGTGTCTTTGATTAAAACATCGATAGATGATGCTGCAAAGTGTTTTTGTTTTTGTAGTTTTCTGTATATCTGTCATCTTAGGATGACGTGGCAAAAGCCACCTGCGAAGTTCAATCTGTCTGCAACGGATTGCATATAAGCAGCGTCTCTCCAAAATCCTTCCACGTCGACTCTTCAACTGACGGTTCCGCTTCATTGCCTCGATCGTCGAGAATCAGTTTTGATCGCCAGATACAGGCGTCTTCGATCCTAGTTTTCAGGAGAAAGGTTAGTGTCAAATCTACCTCTTGTCTCAAGGATTGTCGTGTGGGAAAGTTAAAAGGTTTGTTGAAAAGTGAACAGGTTTTCCAATCTGGCAAATTCTTGGAAGTGAATTAACTGAAGTAGAAGAGTCAATGTTTTATTTTTAGATTAACACCGCGAGTGTGCTTTTTTCCTATTGTTGATTCCGTTAGTGGAACTATAATAACACTATGTATTATATAAAATAACGCGATAGTTTAGTATTTATATAAATGAATTTACAAAAATATCTGGTTTCCAATAGCACTACAAGTAGTATGAAGTATTTCTGAAAACCACTTAGCTAAGTCCTTTCTGTTTTTGAACGTATACGGCGCAGTGGATGGGGATCAGTTGAATGTCCTTCGGCTCTGTTTGATTCGAAAGCGGCCTTTGACGCGGTAGATCACGATATTCTGCCTTCTTCGTACTTAATCTCATTTGACCTATCTGGAAAGTCGTTCAACTTATGTCACTCCTTTTTGCATGGGCGCACATCATGCACTGTCCAATTCTCCACTCGATCCTTCGACTCCTTTTCCTGCCCCAGGACTAGGTCATTGATCCATAACTCTGAATCTTGTTCACTACCGATATTCTGAACTTCTGGACTCCTATCGATCGTATCGTATCTAGCAACTTCTAAAGCGCCTCTCGAAGTACAAGCTAATCCTATATCATGCTAAGCTAACTCTACGCTAATGATGTAGCTGAGCTGCCTGGCGTCTGATGTTCTTACTGCAGTACTGTTGATACAAAGAAGAGGGTTCCATTGGTGATTGGCTTGTTTCAGGTTCAACCTGGCCTCAGAAATCTAATTTCAATTATCCTATTTGGTGGGTCAGCTACTTGTAATAGACATCTAATATCCCTGCGTATTCCGCTTTGCGTTGAATTGAGCGCGCACATTTTGCCAACCTTCATCTCAGCGACCTCAATTCGCCGCCGCGAAACACAGCGCTTACACAATTCAGCGCCATCAAACACAGCGACTACACAATTCGCCGCCATTCATTTCAGCGACTCTTTATTTTAATGATAAAACTTTCAAACAGTTTAAATGTAAATTTAAGGGGAATAATTCAAATCGTTACCCGTATTCCACTGGCCAGCGATGCTATAGGCACCGGTCATTAATACCTGCAATTTGTTCATTTTGCCTGCGCTGCGAAAAAATGGAATAAATGGAAAATGAATGCATGGAAAGAAGGATGGATAAATGAATGAGTAAAGGGTTGAGTAGTATATTCTATTTAGCCGTTGTTTTGATGTTTTTATTTAAGGCGCGTGGTAACTTTATAATTATGTCGTTATGTTTTCTGCTCGCAGATGGATTCCAACCGCTTTTGGTTCTTCTGTTTCGTTGGCTTAACGCTTTCGGCGTTACGTGCGAACACAGGCAATGTCATCTCCTCTGTACGTGTAACGCCAACAGAAGTGAGGTTTCTAAGCGATGGCTCTCCCTCAGTCGAGTGCCGTGCGCAGGGTGGCAAAGTTGGCACAGGACCTCACAGCTCATTCGTCATCGCCTTTTACGTAAGGTATCTGTGCAAAATTGAACAAACGCGCATATTTTGATCTACTCTATGTGCGTTTGATAAACGAATACAAGGAGGCAGTTGTGGGTTGCTTCGTACGACTCTCGCAGATAGGCTAAACGGAGTTATGGCAAAACAAGCCAGTGAAATAGGCCAACTTTGGAACTCTCTTTCATCAATTTAACATTCAATAATCCATTTCTGTCTGCTCTTTGATATTGGCTCAAAACTCATATTTTTATGGACGAGTGGGCGACCATCCATAAAACTCCATGTCCACTGGCAACCCTCCATTCTCAGTGCTCAACGTTCTCAGTCTTTTTGCACTGAAGTCTGGCCTCTACAAGAATTCCTACCATGATCTATCCACTCAGTCACCTTCCAATCTCGTCCTATAGGGCTACGAAACCGCGTTAGCAGTTCTCCTGCCTCCTTTTCCACTTGGTATTCGTCAACCGAGTTTGGTTTCTCACTTAGAATACGCTATTTTGTCCGATTTTGACCCCCTCCCCATGTCACACTTCGTCACAAAAAGTCACACCCCCTGAAAAATGACGTCACAAAGCTCTGACCCCCCCTAAAACCAAATTTCCACTTGATAATAAAACATGTTTCAAATCCCATTTATTGTCATTGTAATAAGTATTTAAAAATCGGATGGTGAAAAATATTTAAATAATTAGAAAATTATTAATAATGGTGCCCGTATACATTAAAATAATCAAAAATTATGAAAATTTTAATACTCAAAATTAGTGCTGTTATTTTAAACTTAAAATGTTGTTAATTGTTAAATTTAATTACACAGACCTGGTGTGACGTCACACTTCGCTGACCCCCCTCCCCATGTCACACATCGTCACAAATTTCCGACCCCCTCCCCCTAGGTGCGTGACGTCATTTATTACTTTTACCTCTGTTTTATTTTACATTCTATTTCGATGCAAATGCTGTGCGTTTGGTAGTGGGGTAATAGCCTGGAGTAGCTAACACCTGTCTCACGAATACGGCTTCAGACTCGGAACTAATTAGCATTTCTTATCAAAATACATGGGAAGCAACGAGACCCTGGAGAAACCAGCGTGGATACAAGAGACCAGTCCTTCGTCTGCCGCTTGAAAAATAGTGATCGAAGATGATAATGACGACGACGACGATGCAGAGGCGCGTTTACCAGTAGGCGAATTGAAGGGGCCCAAACGAATGAAAATATTTTTTTCCAATAATAAAAAATAACATTTTAAAATTTAGATTATTTTAAATATATTTGTCTATATTTTGCAGAGGCGCGTTTACAGAAAACATGGTATTGAAATTTTCTGGAGCTGCAAAACGAAATAAGATAGCTCTAATGACAATTATCTTGGAATTATAGTTGCAAACAATGAATCAATTTTTGTTTATCAGAATAAGTTGCCAACAACGCAACTTATAGCCTACAAATAATAAATGCTGCAAAGAATAAATGCCACCAGCAAATTTCTGCACGATCAAAGGCCATGTTTGTCGAATTTGAATTATTTAATTATTTGACCATTTTGCTCAAAACGTCAGAGAAAATTTCCCCAAAATAGAGAAGAAGGCAAAACTGAAACATGGTATTGAAAGCGATTATGACATTGCAAAAGAAAACGTACTTTGTTTTTGACAAAACTGCCTAGAATGACTTCATAATGAGAGGCCGAGAAAAAATCATTGTTGGCACCTTAAAATGCGTGTGTGACAAAAACGGCTTCAAGTTCAACTTAGTAGGTTTTTGCACATCATAGGCTAAACACCACCAGAGTTTCACACTTCGAAGTTCAGAAGGGCCCCAAAAATGTTTGCGCCTAGGGCCCCGTTTTCTGTAAACGCGCCTCTGCGACGATGATGATCATGCTGCTGCTGATAACGATGCTCATGACCTTAATTATACTTATTATTAGTAGAATAAGACAATTATTATTATTATTATTATTATTATTATTATTATTATTATTATTATTATTATTATTATTATATTATTATTATTATTATTATTATTATTATTATTATTATTATTATTATTATTATTATTATTATTATTATTATTATTATTATTATTATAATTATGGTTGTAACAATCATTGTGATCCTTTGCGCACGTCTCAGTGATTGGGCCGACCACGTGGAACAACCTCCCTTCAGATCACATGTTCTTTTAGCTTTGGACGCTGCATCCACCTTTAACAAGCATCTGAAGACTGTTCTTTATTGCCTAAGTTGGGCCGGAAGCGCCTCTGAGTAGTATCTTCGAGGGACGCTACATAGGCCTAAGTACTCTGAATAAATGAATGAATGAATGAATGAATGAATGAATAATAACAATGCCCATTATCATGATAATGAGAATGTTAGCGACATGGTTGATTTGAAGTTTGAACTGAGTGTTTTCTACTATTTACTGGCAGTGGCTGTATAATGCAAGCCTCACTATACATGTGGATTCAACTTATCCTGATATAACACTTAGAAAAGGAGAACGGGGCGTCGATGCAGCTTCTGGAGAGAATTTCCAGTCCAGAATTTTGGAGTTTCATAATAGCTTTCGTCAGCGCCTGAGATCCGTTAGAAGCAAGTTCTTGTGCTGGGCAGAATTGTTCGAAGAAATAACTGTAACAGCACGTGGCAATGCGTCATTCGAAGTAGTTAGCGATTGACGATTACGAACAGCGATAACTAAAGTCAGCTCCGTAGTACTTCCAACGCTCATTTTCTTCATCGTACAACTCCACAATCAAGGAATTAAAGTGAGATTCAGCATCAAATCGTCGGATCCGCAGTAACCGAAATCTGGATACAAATTAAGGACTTCAAGTTGTGATCCGATTTTGAACAATTCATGTTGCATTTTAAAAGTTTCAAGATTTCAAGTTTCATTTTTTAAATGTAAATAAAAGACACATGACCTGCATTGTGGATATTTTGTTTCTTATATGAAAGCACTCAGAAACGCATTTATACTTTCAGTGGAGATTCAATATGAATTGAAGAGAGAGATCATAGAGATACAATGAACTGTAAATATCGAGAGGACTCTCTGAAATGTTCAGTGTCATTACAATACATTACGTTACATTGATTTACATTACTATGGTGTCCTGCAGGACATCTATGCTCAGAGGACCGTCCATGCTTCAGACTGCAGAAGGCCTATTGTTCATTTAGCAATTTATTAAATTTCTTAAGGGCCTTTTCAAGATATCAATCGTCAAACGCTAGCCTTTGTAATTTATGAACAACAAAATTAATATTCTATCATCGCTCCGAGACTAGAAATAGAAATAGAATATGAATAGAATCATCAGTCCTCGTCTCCTCGAAATCATTGTAATTCCCATCACGTCCTACTTCATTGCGTTTCCAAGACATGAGGTGAACTTGCTATTCCGGGTGTTCCCTATGCATGTATTTCGAATATGTGCGACGTCGTGGCTATTCAGTGGTTGGGTCATCTATCTGAGGTGGGTATCTTCCTCTTCATGTGGGTACATACGTCGCGCAAGGGACCCTGGATGCTAAGTTGTCTGTTCACTCTCGCTGTCGGCAGGGACAGCGTTTCAGTTTTCAGAACACAGACGATTCCGACCTTGATTTGCTGCCGAGGAACATTATTAGGCCCGACGGGAGGCGAATGCGATAGACGGAATGCTTGGGAACTCTGGTTTCCCAGTAGCTGTTACAGCCCAATCCGCCCCAGTTTCGTTGTCATTGTCAAAGTCTTTGTTCAGCGTACTATAGTGAGACTTACTATAGGCATACTAGCGACTTTTCAATTTATGATGGCGTCTTTGAAATAATACGAATTAGCGCGGCATTCCGGTTTACGAGAAAATGGGAGAGGAATAGAATGAGACTCAAGCGGATAATTTAGAGCTACTGTGTAGAGACCTTGAGATAGTCCTTCACTCACAGTTGCTCAGCGCCATCGATGTTAACGGTCGTGTGGTTGTATGCACCTCTGAAATTAGGAGGACAGCCTTAGAATAGACTACTACAAACATGTCTTACGTAGGCAACTGATTATATAGACATTGACCTAATTACGGCTTGGTTTTGGCAAGCCATCGGTTGATGCCTTAGACACTGGCGCAACAGAAGTTACTAATTAACACTACAATTTAGTTCATCCTGACGGAATTCATTCATTCTGAGAATTCATATAGCGCCTCTTCAAGAAACCTACTCACTTGCTGTGAATGTTTAGGCCTACGTAGTAGGCCAATAGTTGATGTTGCCGTTTTACAGGTTACTATATTATCTGCCTCATGGTAGCCTATAAGGTCAGTTAGATTTCAGTTTCCATATTAATTATCGTCTCGAAGACAAAACCAATCGGTTCTTATAATAAGTAAGTAAGTAAGTATATTCGTTAATAAAACCAATTGCATATCCGCACTCTGGTGTACATACATCGTAGCAACAATCAACAGTAAATGTCAACAGGAGTACAACATTCTAACAATAAAAGTCTTTCGCTGTAAATTATCTGCAAGAGGTACACAATGGTCGTGCGATCGCGGTCGAGGGTACGGTACAAGGGTACGGTATATAGTTGGGGCTTCTGGTGGAAGTAAACTATTGCTTCTCCTCTTTGCGTGTCTTAGCATCTAAATAAGGCAGACTCTTTGGGGATTTGCTGGCTTCATCGGATGTTGCTGTTCTGAACATATAGTTATTTTGTCAGATTGGTTCAAAGTTCTCGTCTCTGTGTTTTCCAACTTTTGAACAATGATTCGACCGTCGTTATTGAATTCTCTTCGACAGGTGTGATGAGGATTGGCTGGCTTCATTTCTCGATTTTTGACGTAAGTGTGCAAGCAGCTATAATTTTATAAATGAGGTACTTACATCATGCAATGTCTTCGGCATTGCTGTACTGCGAAAATTCTAGAATAGATTACGAATTTTATTTTAGTATATGACGCCGATGGTAAGTTGATGTCACTGACGTGGCTGTTTTTGTTGCGTTGGATTTGTCGGAGACTTAAGTTAGGCCAACATTACCGCCACCGAAGTGCCCAACCACTTTCATGGTTCTGACCCTGCACCAAATCTCTTCCAACAGCCAGGCTGTTGCGGACTTGAATTAATAATTGCTTGTGAATCAGCTACTCGTAACTCTCTATGACTTAGCTTTTGTGTTGCGCTGAGCAATTTCGGTGAGTTATATTGGCATTTCAATTTAGCTTCTTAGTAGTACTTACTTACCATATCTTGTTGTTACCATTAAAGATCTTGCAGAAGTAGCTCCCACCAGGAGCGTAGCCAGACTTAAATTCAAGAGGAGGCAACTTGGCAAAATTCTGGTTATTGGGGTCATTGGTCAATAAAAGTTCCAGTATATAAAGTAAGCAAGAGGAGGCAACTGCCTCCTGGTGCCTCCATGTAGCTACGCCTATGGATATTAGTAGTTCTATACATGCAGTAAAAGTAGCCTAACTGACGCAATCAGCTGTGCCAATGGCTGTTTTTCAATGTGTTTGGTCCAGCAAAACAGGCACCGCGGGAAGTGACAGCGTTTTATGGGACATGGTATAGACTGTTGCTTAGAGTGCTGGCCTTGTACGCGGAGAGGCCGGGAGAGCACAGGTTGGAGCCTCCCCTGAGATAATTACTGTGTATGGTCGACCTTGAGCAAGCTCTTCACTCACAATTGCTCAGCGCCATCAATTGAAATGGTCATTTTATGGTGGTGCTAAATAAATGAATTATGATGATGATGATGATGATGATGATGATGATGATGATGATGATGATGATGATGATGATGATGATGATAATAATAATCATAATAATAATAGCAATAATAATAGTAATAGTAATAATAAATGTGTCTTTGTTTATTGCACTTATTACGGTCGCAAGGGCGGTAAATCTGAATCAAACACCAAAGTGTTCGCGAACAAGTTGCATCAGCGTCTCCACGCGACAATAGCTCGAACTTGCAATCGTTAGATTATGCGCAGATCTATAGGCCTATATATTCACTGCTGTCAACTATAAATTCGTTGGCTAATTCAGTAATACATTAATAGACTGTAGATGGCCAGTTAGACTTGCGTTGCATGATGCAGTTTAAAGAAGAAACTACTAGCCTACTAACAAATGGTTCATAGTAGCCTACAAATACTTGTACAGAAAACTTATTGTAAAACCGATGCCGTTTTACAATAATTTTTCTGTACAAGGACTGGCGTTTAAAGGGCACAGACAATCTAGAAGTTTTACAAATAAAGGTAACTATTTGACTTGTCTGGATTATCTTGCTTGAATTTTATCCATTCTTGGACCATATAAAGAATTTCGCGAATTGTGGGCAAGGATGTTTTGCAACTTAAACTTTCTCTTCTATTTCTATTACGCTGTCTGTGACGAGTGGTCAAAAGAGTAACACCGATTCAGTTTCACATAATTAATTTTTCAAGCATTTTTAATATTATATAACATAGCATTGTTGCATTGTATTGCAACAAACGAGTACTGTAGACCTACACTTATCGCATTTTTAAAGCTAAAATCAAATAACTTCACATTCCTTGAAAATAGCTTCTATAACTAATCCTAAGTAGTGTCAATAACACTCGCAAAAACGGCTTCAAGTTCAACTTCGTGGGTTTTTGCACGTGATAGGTTACACACCACCAGAGTCTCAGACTCGGTCTACAAGTTCAGAAGGGCCCCAAAATGTTTGCGCCTAGGGAACCGTTTTCTGTAAAAGCGCCTCTGTTGAGCGATGGTGGTCATTCTGAGGAGGAAGGCCGTGCGAACGGAGAACCCCCAAGAGCATACAGCGACGAGGCACAAGAGGAGAGTGCCCCTCGAGGTGGGAATGCATGCCAAGGTCACAACTGAGTATTACCCCGAGGATCCAGTTCTTGTCAAACCGCTCGGCACCCTCTAATATCGAATACATTCAGCTTTTAGATCTCAGTAAATATTAAGTCTAAAATGACATCTCTGCCTAATGACAAGGTATAGGCATTCATTAATATATGTATTCACCCACACATGGACCCACCTATGGACCCGCATCTACTCCATCCGCCCACTAAGTTATTCATACATTCATTCGTTCAATCATCCATCATCCATCCATCCATCCATCCATCCATCCATCCATCCATCCATCCATCCATCCATCCATCCATCCATCCATCCATCCATCCATCCATCCATCCATCCATCCATCCCATCCATCCATACACACCATCAAGTCATTCATTCATTCATTCATCCATTCATCGATCCACACAACAACCAACTGGTTTCTCTGTCCGTGTATCCAGCCATCATCCCCCTCCCTCCTTCCTCCTTCCTCCCCCTCCTTCCCTCCTTCCTTCCCCCTCCTTCCCTCCCTCCTTCCCTCCTCCCTCCCTCCCTCCCTCCCTCTATGCGTCCATCCATCATCCATTCCTCCATTCATCAATTCATCCATTTGTCCATCGAAGCAACCTGAGAGAAACCCTATCTGAACATCCAAGCCTTACCCAAAGAGAGAGTGAACCGAAGCTCCATCCATCCAACCACCATCCACCCACCAATCCATTCATCTATCCGTCTATCCATTCACCAAACAGCAAGAGCCACGCGCCAGACCATCAGCCATTCATCCATTCATCCACTCATCCATCCTTACATCTACCCATCTATCAAGCCATTCATTCATTTATTCATTCATCCATCCTCACACTCTTTCACCTATCAAGTCATTCATTCATCCACCTACCCACCCCGTATGAAGACTGAAGTCCTACCAAGAGAAAATCCTTGGGCTGTGCTGTTATGTTACCGTGAAGGCTACTCCACTGAAACTGCTCTTGCCTTAACGCTGGCAACAGCTTCTCATCTAATGATACCTTAAATGCATGCCTCTCAGTATGCCTTGACCTTAGTGCTGCTTTTGACACTGTCGACCACCACCTACCCTCTTATCTTCGTCCGTTGTTCACGGTCCAACCACTTCGCTCAACCTGCTACTCTTCCGCCCTAACACATTTCTGCCCTTCCATCACCTCATCACTAAAATTTGCAAATCACTCCGTGGCACCGTCATGGGCTCTCGTGCATTCCATGTTGCTGCCCCCAAGGAATGGAATCGACTGCCAGTGTTTACCTGTTGCTCAATCTCCTTTTCTTCTTTCAAGAAACGCGTCAAAACTCACTATTGTTCATTGGCCTTCAAACATATGGATATCTAACTACTCTTCACCTGGTAACTCACTAACCGCCTCAGATTCGCATTTCTGTGTGACTTTGCGCACGTTTAAGGTGTTTGTAATAATAATAATAATAATAATAATAATAATAATAATAATAATAATAATAATAATAATAATAATAATAATAATAATAATAATTTATAATAATAATAAATAATGATTAAATCTTTATTCATTATTATTTAATAATTAATAAATTAAATTATTAAATTATTAAATTTAATAATGAATGAATAAAGATTTAATAATAATATTAAATAAAGATTTAATAATTATTTATTAATTATTTATTCATTAAATAATAATAAGGCCTGGCTTTCATCAAGGAACTCGGCAGACGGTTGACCAGAACAACAGAAGATCAACAAGAAACCTTCTTCCTGTTTCAAAAACTCTCTGTTACGGTCCAGCGGTTCAACGCTGTCGCATGCCTTGGCACAATGGGACCCTAGAACTCTGATAAAATAATAATAATAATAATAATAATAATAATAATAATAATAATAATAATAATAATAATAATAATAATAATAATAATAATAATAATAATAATAATAATAATAATAATCATATGCCGGAGCCTCATAAAAGCTGGCTTCCCTGCAGTGAAGGAACCGCCGGGCCTGGTTCGCTCAGACGGCAAAAGACCTGACGGCCTTACTTTGATCCCGTGGCGGGTAGGCAGGAGCCTCGATGGGACGCCACGGTGATCGATACCTTGGCGGCGTCATATGTCTCAGCGACAGCCATCAGAGCTGGTGCTGCGGCGGAAATAGCGGCTTTAAGGAAAACAACCAAATACACTGCTCTGCTGGAGGAATACGAATTTGTGCCTCTAGCTTTCGAAACGCTGGGCCCCATGGGCGCCGCCTGCATGTCCCTGATAACCGACATCGGGAGACTTTTAGCTTTTGTGTCAGGAGACCAACGCGAAGCCACATACTTGTTCCAACGTATATCTCTAGCCATACAGCGCTTCAACGCTGTTGCAATCTGCGGTACCTTTGCCAGCCTTTTGCCCGAGCCCGAGGAGTTCTAACCGTTCCAGACTTTTATCATTTTAATTAATATTGAAGTCCCTGAGGGAATCATGTTTACCTCGGGGCAAAAATAATAAAAAAATAATAATAATAATAATAATAATAATAATAATAATAATAATAATAATAATAATAATAATAATAATAATAATAATAATAATAATAATGCTTGGCATAAAACGCATCAAGTGTGGAAATCTAGGGATAGGGCAATCAGGAGAGAAACGCCAAACTGTCAGGCGACGTAGGTGTAAAGTGTAAACTGCTATCAATATCTATAGTTACATCATACAACTAAACTGAAACCAAAGCCCTCGATGCCTGGGTGAAATTTGAGGGGCCTGGGATAAAGTTGGTAGGCGCGAAGCTTGCATCATACTCACAACCCTTGACAAGACAAAGTTGAGTCACCGATTGGGGTTCGGGGCACATCTAAAATCTAAATGATCTACACATATCAAGAGTGGCGGTTTTGGCATGAGGGTGGGCTGAACCCCTGGACACCCCAGTGTCACTGGACACCCCGAAGCGTTAAACCGTTCGGCCGTTTGCGTTTTATGCCAAGCATTCGAACATAACAGCACAGCCCTAAGAATTTCTATTTCGGGTCATTCTAGGGTTTGGATTTTCAGGTTGGGTTTCAATCTTTTGGTAGGACTTCAATCTTCATACAGGGTGGGTGCACGTGGTGGATGAATGAATGACTTCATAGGTGAATGGGTGTAAGGATTGATGGTTGGATGAATAAATGACCGAAAAACTTGGTGGGTGGATGAATGTAAGGATGGATGAGTGGATGAACGATGAATGGCTGGATAGTCTGACGGATGGCTGCACTGCTGTTTGGTGGATGGAGACAGACCGATGGATGAATCGATGGATGGAGGGGTGGATGGAGAGCGTCAGTTCACTCTCAATCTTTGGGCAAGGTTTAGACGTTCAGATAAGGTCTCAATCTCAGGTTACTTCGATAGACAAAATGGATGAATCAATGAATGGAGGGATGGATGGACGCATAGATGGATGGATACACGGACCAGTTGGTTGGTGTGTGGATGGATGAATGAACGAAAGAATGACTTGATGGATGGATGGTTTCATTCATACATTCATTTCAAGAACTAACCATAGCACCCCTTCAGGAAACCTACTCAGAGGCGCTCTCAGCCCAACCACGGCAATAAAGACTAGACTTGAGCAAATTGTAAAACAGTTCTACTGGACCTTGGCATGCAGCAGGCACACCTCCAAAGGGAGTCCATTCCAAATGGAGGGTCCAACAATTGAGAAGGCTATGCGCTGCCTAATTGAGGAGTGAGCCCGAGGGACTAAAAGCTCTCCCCAGCAGAAGATCGGCCAACAATGTCAGAGACTGGGCGGCAAAACAGGTATTACGATTACAAATAACCAGATTACGATTACGAATAACCAGATCGCTCATTGGAGATTTGCTCTTCAGAATAGAAAATGTGTTGACATGAGCTCCTGTTGTCATTTCATATGACGGCGGGATCTGGTTGCTCGGAACACTTCACAGAGCGAGCATGACATCACTGGAAAACTTGGCCTTGAACTTCATTTCCTGAACGTCAATCATCAACTTGTGAAGTGTCCAGAAGCTCTGTGGAGTCGTTGAATTTGCTCTGACTAAGCTGACTGCAATTGGAAACAATGACAAACTGATATAATTATATTTTTGAGTCAGCAAAAAACTGCAATATTATTAATTCACAGTGTATATGCTCTGCGATAAATTGTAGGCTACTGTGATAATATTAAAGAAAATAATCATGGAAATAAACAACCATAATTATTGTTATGTCTAGCTTTTCTGACAACATTTAGCAAATACCAAATTATCAGACTTAACTTCAACTTGCATCAAGTGAAAGAAGAAAACATAAAAACAATGTGAAGATTTGGTTATCTGTAAGTATAATATTATAATCTTTTAAACAGAAATTCCATAGGCCTACCTGGCTATTGCTCAGGTCTTAGACTGCACTGGAGCACAGTATGTGGGCATCCTTGCACGACTTGACTTTGGATGCGATATAGTTGCATACTGGTACATCGGCCATAGCCAGTCGTATCTGTAACTGTAGTTGGTCTTTGTGAAGATGGAGCAGGTGTCACCTAAATCAATAGCATGTCATCAATTTCATCTTCAACCAATGTTTGCATTGACATGGCATCTACTAATAAAGAAATCTCAGATCCTCTGACCGGCTTGACCTGTTTGTTCCCCGGGTTAGGACCACAATGGCTCAATCCAGATCCTTTGTCTGCATAGGTACCTCTCTATGGAATGGACTTCCTCCTTCTCGACGCCCTACAATCCTCTCTGGTAGCAGCTCTACCTCTTTCTCTCACCTTAAAACCTTCCTTTTCTCTCGGAATACCTCGTACTGGGAGCGCTTCTAAAAAAGCTTATGCTATGAGAAGCGCTTTATAAATGATCAAATACAATACAATACAATAATATGATTGGTAAAATATCACTTAGGCCTAGAGGACGTCTACTCATTACGAGCTCCACTCATCTAGGTAGGTATTCCTGTTTAACGACACTGTGTAGTAACATAGACCATTAGCGTCGCCCTCCTCCTTTATCCAGGCTTGGGACTGGCACCGGCTTGCACTAAGCACGGATGTGCAATGCACGGACGTCCGGTGGCGGAGTTCTCCGCTCATCTCATGGCAAGTACGGAATATAAATGGTAGCAACAAAATGGCGTCGTAATGAAATTCGATAAATATGACGTCATAATATGATAGACGACATATCGTTTAGAAACCATCTAAGCTCCTTAAATCTTACCGTATAGCGCCATCTACAACCGAGTTCTCCACTGATCCTAATACATGTAGGTTGTCGAGAATGACCGATTCTTTCTTTCGACTTTCATTCGTCCAAGTTCCATGCATGGATCAAGAAGACTACACGAATCATCGAGGGATCTAAGATTGAATAATAATAGTTTCGAAGGGTGCATATTGAATTGACCGTTATACCTATAATAGTCTTCCACTATCTAGCCTGTTAAACCGAGTTGGCCTACATATCTATCGTGTATGCCTCAAAGCCATTCCTTGCCTCAAAGCATAGAGAAGATAAATTATATCTAGCTTGGGCCTATACTAATACAATCAGCCGATACAAATTGGCATTGTTATCCTACGTTGCATGAACTCAACCCTCTAAAGAACACTGTTGTAAGCCGCTTAAAGTCTAAATTTTAGGGCCTAATCGACCGGTTAATCAAGCGTATAAAATCGAATCACATACATTTGAAAATTCATCTTCGTTCTTCCACTTCAAACATCTTCAGAACCTACTCTAATTCTTCTTCGGGTAGTTTTCAACTTCTGTATAATAGCTAGCAATTATTAAGACGTCTATGGTCCATGGTCCATAATAGATGACGTCAAATTAGATAAATCTGGAAGAATGGGTCTATTACGTCTATGAAAATGACGTCATAATGCTTAGACACGGAAACAGGAGATTAGACACAGACATGCAAACAACGGAAAAGAGTTCCTCTAACTATGTCTTCGTCTGGCTTTTTGTGTTTCTGTTTTTCTCTCGGTCAGTGGCGGCGCCAGCATGGGGCTAGGGTGGGCTTAGCCCCCCCCCCCTTTATCGGAGGCTCAGCCCCCCCCCAAAAGTGGGAAATCACTGCAAATCACAGGGAGGAGGGGATAAAAGGAGTAGAGCTTGGAGCTTTAGCCCCCCCCCCAACCTGAAATCCTGGCGCCTCCACTGCTCTCAGTGGTCAACTCGTCTCTCTAGTCTGTCCGTCGGCCATTCGGTCTGTTGCTATGGTTTCGACTGCAGGCTATGCTTATCTCTCTGTCATCTTCAAAATTTAACCTTGATAGGTGATTTGATACTGTTATGTAAAACGGTCCTGAATGGTTGGCTATATACTTTCAAAAAGCGCTATACAAATATTTAACAAGCCAAAATCATGAACAACAGATGCAGTAAAAGAAGGGAATGCACGCCATAAAATTTTCTTACTTTGGTAATCTATCGTTTTAGCGGGTTTAATTATTGTAGAAATTCTCATTTCGGAATAGCGGGTTTTATTATGGTGTATGGTAGCGTTTTACCTTTTTATAATCCAGCTTCTATTTAAGCAATATTCTTTTCACCAATCCCACTTCTATTTCAGGTAAATTTATTTTAATCAATCCCACTTCTATTTAGCAAAAATTCTTTTCGTCAATCCAACTTGTAATCGACCAACACTGTTTAGGCCTAACACATGCAATGGCGAGTCATTTACGACGCTAAACTACTGGCTTTTTTCATCAATCCAGCTTCTATTTTAGCAAATAACTAGTTTCATCAATCCAAATTCCATTTAGGCAAAGAATAATTTTTATCAATCCAGCTTCCATTTACGCAGCCAGATAAGAGAAATAATAAAACCCGCTAAAACGATACTGCATAATAATACAATAATTAAACCCGCAAAAACGATAGATTACCCTTACTTTTATGCAATACTTATTTTTCTCACTAACTTTCATACTTAGTTCTTAGGGTACTTGCATCAGTATAATTTTATGTTTTACCATACTTCCTTACCAGGTACTTAATTACCGATTGTTTTCGGTCGTTGAAATGACGATGAATAAATGTTTGTCATACGTTACGCTCGAGTAATTTCTTTTTCACTTCGAGGATCGGAACTGTTCCTCGTCATCTTCTCCAACATTTGCGTCTTGTTTTGTAGCATTTTCATCGTTTCCCCCGTCTTTTGGATATCTTTCTTCTTCTCCTGTATCGCCTTCTTCGACGTCTGCTCCCTCCGACAGAAACTAATGGAATGTGGCCTAAACATTATAGAACAAATGAAAATTACGTCATTTTGCGATGACGTCAATAAGAGAAAAGAAGCTGAGACAGAGAGGGGTGTTATTATAATATAAATATTTCTATAATAATATAATAATATAATAATCATAATATTATTATGTCGAGTATTTAATAAACGTATTTAAATTAAAGAACTTATGCAGTACCAGGTATTTCATAGGCCTACTACACGCCTCCCACCAAGGAAATCAACTAGCCTACCTATGCCCTTCGCCCACGGTCTCTTGACTCCCAATATTGACAATAATTATTATAGCTAATATGAGAAAAACTTTTTAGGAAGCGCGCTATTCTCCTATTGATTTCGTATTTGTCCTATTTGGGAGGGGGTCCATAATGTAGTGATAACATCACTGGCGTGAAGAGCAGTAGGTGGCGGGATTGCTTCCCGTACCCTCTCAAAGGTCCACTCAGCCTATCATTTATGAGATGGCGCATTTGTAAAAAGAGATGTAGGACGTGCTGGGCGCCTTGCATGGCTGCCGTATAGGCCTAAGTTAAATTCGACTCCTGTAATAACTTGTGATCATCCGTTCATACTGATCTGTAGGCCCTAATCATACTGCGTAGCCTAATTGTCAGTTTGAAAATATTAAACGAAGATTATTACTACTAGCCTACTACTTAGCTGACCATAATATGAAAAAAACTTTTATAATTAGAATGCTTTATTCACATTGACTATTGATTGTTTATTATATATGATGAATGTACACCGGAATGCGGATTGCAGCCAGGGGTGCAAAAACCAAACTTTTTTCAAAATGAAAGTTGTTTTTGTTTTTTGGTTTTATTTTGTTTTTTTCTCTTTTTGTTTTTTGTTTTTGAGATTTTCTATTTCGGATCATAAAACTCACAAAAATGGCATAATACCGTTCAAAATAATCAGATGCATCTAAATGAAATTAACTAGAACAGTAGGCCTAGAACCGTAGAATGTCATAAAACGAATTTAACAAAGACCATACAACAATAATTATTGCCAAGAGAGTTGAAGAGACGATATTTTTGGCATTTATAATTTCTAAATTTGTAAAAAACCAAAAAACCAAAATTTGCGGTTTTTTTTTTTTTTGTTTTTTTTAAACAAAAAAACCCAAAACCAAAAAACCAAGCCTTTAACAGCCCTGATTGCAGCTGGTTCATTAAAGAATATACTTAGTTACTTACTTACTATTTTATTAGTACTTACTTACCATAATTATGCCTTTTAAGATTTGAGAGTTTTGACCGGAAGTAAGAATGCAAAACAAGCATCGACCGAATTTTTGTGAAGGAACTACGAACGATAAATCGTGGAAATCGATGCGTTAAAAAAATAAGCGAAAGTAATTGAAGTTTCGTAGAATGACTGATGTTAATGAACATTTGTCGACTTCTCTCCCTTCGGAGACGGTAAGTTGCTCGTGTTGTAATGTCTGTGTGGACGTCAGTTCAACTTTTAGAGAATTAATTGAAATTTAGCGCCACTGTGTGTGCTACAGCTCAGAGTGCGACGTAACCAATTATTCGGTGTCATATGAATAACAACTCTGTTGTGATTTGATATTTATGTAGCGCCACTTTAGAAAAATAACAGTTGTTTAAGTGCGGAAGAGACTTTCAGGTTCAGGTTACGATATAACGAGGAGTAGATAAGGCCAGCTACGTTAAAATACGATTTTACTGTAATTTATCCGTGACGGTCCGAGCTATATGTCAAAGAAACGAACAGCAGACACGTTTTGTGCTTTAAAGTAATGAACTGTTTGTATTTAAGGTGATCATTGACCTTGATGGTTTTGCATTATTATTCAAACCACTCCAGTGAGAGTCCAATAAAACAGGAAGCATACAATTGTCAAATAGTTATATATTTTTTCCACTTACGAGTATTTGTTTACGCAAACGATGTATTTACAGTACCAGCGTATCACTTGGGAAATTGTATTGAAATTTGGTGGATCTTAAATGTGGAACAGAGATGTTGAACGCCCATTACTTGCTGTTGCACTAGTGAACAGTGTAGGGCAGTTTATTTACTTAGTGTCTTAACATGTGCAAGATATGTGTAATAGGAACTACTGACACCAAGTTTGAAAGGCTGATCATTGTTTTCATTTTTTGTTGATGTGAGACTGGAAGTAAAAACCATGCATATTGATAAAAGTTTATGCCATTATTTAATTATGTACAAAGTAATTTCAAATTGTATGAAATAACTTCAGAAACAAGTGAGGTCTCTTGAGATGTAATGGTGAAAGAATCCACGACACTAACAGCTAAACAGCTCCTGGAAGTTGAATTCATGTGGACATGTAATAGTGAATATATCGATCGCAATAACTCAGGATTTTCAACATAATTAAATATCTAATTGTAGTCCTGATTTGATTTTTGTCATATCTTTTATATTTCCTTGTGTGTCCTATAAGTAAATGTTTATATCATGATTTGCATTATTAGTTTCCACAGGACTTAAAAATGATTTAAATATGTAAGTGAAATGTTTCTTGCTGTTGGTTATTTTGTCTGGTTTGTGTAATCCTAGGAGATTGTTAAGGATTCAGGCGTTGATGCAGTGTCACGAGAACGAGGTTTGCTATTTTTCTTCAAACCTTTTATTGGTTATGCTTGGGTAAAACATAGACCTGTTGCCATTGTCGTTTTGTAGTCAACCATAGCTAGAGCTAGATGATTCCCAACTTTACTCAGATCTATGTGATGTAGGGTGTGTCGTGTAGCGGTTAGCCTGCTGGACTGTCAGTTTATAGGTCAGGGGTTCAAATCCCTGCCAGGGCAGAAATCTGCTTGGAGATTTCTGTTCCACTTGCTCCCCTTGCCAACTCAGCTATAATGAGTACACTGACCATACACTGTTGGTGGGAAGATGAAATGGTGAGGGAGAGGACTGACCACCCACTCTCATATGCTGAGGCTAAGAAAATGAAGTCACTAACACTGCATACCCATGGCTGCCTGAGGGCTAACTTAAGGGACTGCTCTCCTTTTTCCATATGATGTAATGCGTTTTGTCTTTGGCCAGTGTTCATTTGCTGTTTCTGGCCCTCGATCTGGAACTCTCTTCCTCCTCATATTGGCAACTCTCCTAACTAGACTGTCTTTTGCTCTAAACTGAAACTGATCTCTTTCAGCCTGTTTACAGTCCATAATGTTTGCTCTGCTTCAGTGTTTGTGCATCATTTAATCAGAGTTGTGTTGTTTTAAAATGCCATTGTTTGGATTTGTTAATCATGTTTTATTAACCCTTTAACGATGAGCTGCATTGGTTTCCTATACATTTTAGTACATACTTGTTTTAAAGGGTTAAACATGTTTCTTTAATCATGTTTCAGTTGGTAGACATCATTCAGGCTTATCTTGACAGTTAAACATTTAGGGTTGTATAAAAATCACATTGGCATACATGTAAAGTAAGGTCAGCTAATTGTTCATTTATCTGTAGTTTAATCTTTTGTTGTTGTAACTTTATTTTGCCTCTAATTTTCACTGTGAAATTTGATCAAGATTTGTGACATTTGCCTCAAACTAAATCTGTTTGGTATAAGGAGAAAACATCACAACTGAATAATTTCATTTTAAATGACTGATTCTGATTTTATTGGTACACTTTTATAACCTACTTTATGTGAATGCTGTGTTTATGTGTTTTGACAGTCGACTCTGAAACCGAGCTGAACTGCAGTATTGAGGTAGGGACAGGCTTCAGTATATCAGAAGAGATAAGTTCTTATTTTACTATTGGACATGCTAGGTTGCAGATTAATTAGAATTTAGTAAATCCATGAATGAGAATTTGTGTTTGAACTTAAACATTTGGTTTTCATTTTGAGTGGTCAGCCTCTTAAATTAAACTAGTGAATGCATACATACAAGAAATCTGTTTCCGCTGTTGTATACACTGAATTATTTCTGCAATATTTGCATTATGACTGCTTTCGATCCAGATTAAAATGCAATACAGAACTCATTTTTTTAAACCCATGGATTACAACTATGGTTGTTTCATGCTGTGAATTTATTAACTGATTTTTGTAGACGGGTGAAGGAGATGAGAGCATTACTGAAGGTGACGAAGAAACAAAGAGGGATGTTGCAACAGAAGAGGAAAATCCAGAGACTGAGGAAGAAAACGAGATTTTAGATGTTGTCAAGGAGGACATTTCTAAAGGACTGGAAGCGAGTTTAAAAGTAGGAACAGAGCGTTCAGGGCCAGAGGAAACACTTTCGAATGTAGGAGCGGAAATACAGGAAAATGTTTCTATCACAGAAAACCTGGGTTCCAATTCGGTTGAGCGCATTGAAGTTGGAACAAGTTCAAATAGTCCTGAACAAAGCTCAAAGGCAGAGGATAACAGTCCTAAAGCAGAAGAACACAGTTCAACGGTTGGGGAAAATGAGAAAGAAAATTCAAGTGTACAGGAGGAAAGTTCAAAAGCAGATGAAGAATGTTCAAAGGCAGAAGTGGCATGTTCAAAGGCAGATGAGGAATGTGCTGATGCAGATAAGGAATTTCCTAAGGCAGCTGAATGTTTAAAGGCAGTTGAGGAATGTTCAAAGGCAGATGAGGAATTTCCTAAGGCAGCTGAATGTTTAAAGGCAGTTGAGGAATGTTCAAAGGCAGATGAGGAATTTCCTAAGGCAGCTGAATGTTTAAAGGCAGTTGAGGAATGTTCAAAGGCAGATGAGGAATTTCCTAAGGCAGCTGAATGTTTAAAGGCAGTTGAGGAATGTTCAAAGGCAGATGAAGAATTTCCTAAGGCAGCTGAGGAATGTTCAAAGGCAGATGAGGAATATTCAAAGGCAGGTGAGGAATTTCCTAAGGCAGCTGAATGTTTAAAGGCAGATGAGGAATGTTCAAAGGCAGATGAGGAATTTCCTAAGGCAGCTGAATGTTCAAATGCAGATAAGGAATTTCTTGAGGCTGATAAGGAATATTCTAAGGCCGATGAGAAATGTTCAAAGGCAGGTGAGGAATTTTCAAAAGCAGATGAGGAATTTTCTGAGGCTGATAAGGTATTTTCTAAGGCAGATGAGGAATGTTTAAAGGCAGATGAGGAATGTTCAAAGACCTATGAGGACAGTTCAAATGCAGATAAGGAATATTCTGACGCTGATAAGGAATTTTCTAAGGCAGACGAGGAATGTTTAAAGGCAGATAAAGAATATTCTGCTGCTGATAAGGACTTTTCTAAGACAGATGAGGAATGTGTAAAAGCAGATGAGGAATTTTCAAATGCACGTAAGGAATATTCTGACGCTGATAAGGAATTTTCTAAGGCAGATGAGGAATTTTCGGAGGCAGATAAGGAATTTTCTAATAAGGCAGATGAGGAATTTTCAGAGGCAGATAAGGAATTTTCTAAGGCAGATGAGGTGCGTTTAAAGGCAGATGAGGAATGTTCAGATGCAGAGGAAGAAAGTTCAAATTCAGATGAGGAATATTCAGAGGCAGATGAGGAGTTTTCAGAGGCAGATAAGGAATTTTCAAATGCAATGGTCCAAAATACAGAGATCAAGGAAATTATTGAAACACCAAGTTCAATGGTGCAGGGGGAACGTTCACCTGTTGATGAGATAGAAGTAGAAGAAATTACTGAAGAGGTCTTTAATGCAGAGGAACACAGTACAAAGGTGGAGGAGACAAGTTCAAATGCTGAGGAAAACTCTTCAAAGGCTGAGAAAAACACAGAGAAAGAAATTTCTAAAGAACAGAATGCAGAGACAGAGATAGATTCAGATCGCAAAGAAATCACCTCACCTACAGAAGTGTGGGAAGAGAATTCAGGGGAGGGAGAGGATAAGCAGGAGGAGGATGAGGAAGAGGGTGATACAGAGGAGGAAGAGGGAAGCTCAGAAGCAACAGGCACTGAGCAGGAAGACTCAGAAGATGACGGAGAAAACAATGAAGAGGAAGAGGATGGCTCAGAGAAAGATGCTGACAGCGTTTCCGGTTGGGATGAAAAACGAGATGTCGGTGATGGAGAGGTAAGTGGTTCATTGTTTTCGGTTTACGGCAAATGCTTTGTGGTTTGTTAGAAAACTAATAACAATGGCTTAGCTTTGTTGGAGTTTGTTTAAAGTTTTCACTTATCCAATGTAGGAGCTGATTGTTACAATGGATTATGAGTTTTTATAGAGAGTTGACTCGAAGCGACCATGTTGCTTATGTCTTGGGCATTGTTGTGGTAAATTGTAATTTGTAATTAATTGTAATCTGACGTTACAATGGTAATGGCATGTTATGGAAGTCCTTGGATTTGAGTGGAATGGAAATTTAAAATGTTTTGAAAGGGTTAAATAAATTCAGAATCTTTATTTAGGTTCATGTAAATTAACTGGCTTTGATGGAACATAATTCTTGACTTTCTGGCTTAGAGTAGTAACAGTTCTTCTTAAGATGAAAGCACAAAGTTATCATGAAACCACACATTTGTCAAAGAACCCAGTGAATCAGTGTGATGTGTTTGAGGATTCGGATACAGTATCATGTGCATTACAACTTTTTTAAATTTAATGAAACTACATAGAGATCAGAATTCTTTGAAACTCAGGCTTAACTGTTTTGGTGGAAAACCCAGGTCAAGATGGCGTTGGACAACGTCAAAAAACTGGGTTACCTTAGTAGCAGCGTGTCACTTCAAGTATATTTGGAGGAGTTGTTTCATAGTGTTATAATGTGCTCCTGAGTAGATTGTGCTCACTGCGCTCCGGAGTAGACTGTCTTGAAGGGGCGGCGCTATATAAAACTGCTGTTTAATAATAATGTGATCTGGAACGAGCTTCCTCCACACCTGTGCCTGCTGCCCAGGGTCCCCTCCAACACGTTCTGTCGCAATCTTAAAACTGTCCTCTTTAGCCGAGGTAGGGTCGGGAGCACTTCTCAGTAGTAACCTCGAAGGGGCGCTTTGTAAATCCTCGTAATGAATGAATGACATTGATTTGCTGACAATTGAAATGGTATTTCAGGAAGAGACGGTGGTTAAGGTCGAGAAGAAATTGGACGATGATGAAGACAAAGCAAACCCAGCCTACATTCCGAGGAAAGGCACATTTTACGAGCATGACTTGCGGCTTGAAGATGTTG
Source organism: Aporrectodea caliginosa (assembly GCA_020284085.1). NCBI lineage: Eukaryota > Metazoa > Annelida > Clitellata > Crassiclitellata > Lumbricidae > Aporrectodea > Aporrectodea caliginosa. The sequence continues at coordinate 55,169 of JACEVL010000161.1, forward strand.
ACGATGAAGAGGACAAGGAAGACAAGGAAAAGCAATCGTAAGCATCCAAATGGAAATAATTTGCATTTATAGTACTATCTAGACAAGTTTTATAACAGATTTTAGATTTTTAGATTATAATGAAATACAGAATTCTCCAGGTATTTACTATCTGCAAAACAAAGACAGTCACTTAAATCTTTTTATTTAATTTTTTGTAGATGCTGCTGCATATGTATCTGCCAGCAACGTCATTAACATATATCGTGTCTATTACTATAGTTTATGAATCAGTGTTATTTGACTAAAAGTAATTATGATTTCTAAATATCTAGAGATAATCTAAAGCTTAAAGAAAAAAATTATAATGTGTGATTCCATTTAAAATTAGTAATATAAATAACAGAGTGTGTGATTCCATTGCAAATTAAGAGAGAGAGGTTAATTTAGTTTTTTTCTGTCTGTGCAGATCTGGTAAGCGGTTGTGGGTCGATGATCACAAGTGGGAACATGATCGTTTTGATGCGAGGCAGCAGGCTCCTAAGTCGCCCCAGGAACTGATAGATGCGTATGGGTTTGATATCCGCAGAGGCAAAGAAAGCGATATACCCGTTCGAGAGAGTATGCCAAGGTACAGATCTTATCTAAGTACTTCAATAGTTGTTATAGTAATGCACAAGATGTGGGTTGATGGTTGCTTTGTCTGATATCATGATCAAAATTCATAATCTGTCGGATAAACCACCTAAATTCCCATGGATTGGAGAAATCAAGAGCCAGTCTGATGTAACAACTTGACGCAGAGGACTTACTGGTATGTAACGTAAATCTCGTACTGACAATCTCAGCTGTCCAGTTGTGTTTAATAAGCTCTCTTGATTTCCGACAGATTCAAGCCTCCTCTAAGATAGTTAGTGTATGGGGAATTTGACTCACAGTTGCTCAGTCCATCAAATGATGCTTGGTCTTTAGATAGAAGTGCTTACTAATCATCAGTAATAATAATATAATAATATTGACATTTGACAATATAGAAAGTTGTTGGATTAAGCTACACCTTATTCTGTTACTTATGAGAACTGTGTTGATATGACAAGTTGACAGCTGTGACATCTGTTGCATTTCTGAATGTGAGCATAAATTCTGATGCTATCTTTCATTGTTATTGCAATAATAAAAGTATAGTCAGTGATAAAGTTTGTTGTATGTTATGCTAAACAGAACCAGGAGGCCTGGTGATAAAAACCGGTTTGGAGACTTTGTCCGTCGCCAAGGATCCGAAGAACATTCTGGAGACGATGGAGAAAACCGAGATAGTAATCGAACGACTTCAAATCGCAACAGAAATAGATTCAACAACGAAAACAGAAGATACCAAGGTCGACGCGAAAACTTTCGGAATAACGATGCGATCGTTGGCTTTGCAAATTCCGATTTTCCTGCTCTGAGGCCGAATGTTGACATTGTAGTGAAGACAAACACAGCTGTTGCTGAACCCATAAAGGAGAAATCTAGAGAAGAGAGAACTGGTGGAAATTTTCGAAGGAGGCCAGATCGTCGTGATTCCAGAGATGATGAGGACATGGAAGACGTCGAGACACGAAGCCGGAATCAATCCGACCGGAGGGGTGGAGCTTCACAGAGAAACAACGCGGATTTTGGGAGAAGACGAGATCGTCGTGGTTTCGTAGATGAGGAGAACGAAGAAGACTTTGACGATCGAAGGAAAACTTGGCATGAAAGAAGAGGAGGCGGAGCCTTTGAATCGCGAGGTGCTGCCCGATTCAATCGCGGTCGCGGCAGAGGGCGTGGCGGTAGGTGGCAGAGAGATCGTCACGAACCTGACGGAAGAAATCTAAATTGGCAACAGAGGGAGGATATGAATGAAGAGAGACGTGAGTGGAATGCCAATGGGTATAGGAACAGGAACTCTCGTAATTCCGAAAGTAGTGTAGCCGAAGAAATTCCTCAAAGAAATGTCGGAACTCAGGAGAGTCGTCAGCGCATCGATAGCGAAGCAAGTCAGTCTGGCGATCTGGAATCTCGTCATTCTCGGCAAAGGGATTTCGACAGTGAAATGTCGGATTACGCTTCACGGGACGGCAGAAATGTCAGAAGCGATGGAAGGGATGCAGGCGGCGAACAGGGTTGGGGTTACGACAGACCTAGAGGGAGAGGACGAGGTAAAAGCGGCAACAGATATGAAAACACGTACGACTCTCAGGAGCAACGGGGTAGAAGAGGTCAAGAGCACAGCTATCGCGGCCAGAGACCCAGGCAAGAAAGGGATCATAGATTCCGGGAAAAAGATCACCAGGAATCTTTTCCGACAAGAACGATTCAGAACAGCAACATCCCAGGCAGCGGTCGACCGTATTCGGATGCTAAGACACGTGAAGAGCAGAAGCAGGAGCTTCTCAGTTCTGTATCTGCAGAGATTAAAAAGATGAACCTAAACGAACGCGAGTTGGCAGCTAAACAACAGACGAGCCACAGCAGCGTCAACGAGAAAATCAGCGATGAGAATCTTCCTGGAGGTTATTGGCAAGGTCGACGTTTTGAACAGCGTGGAACGGAGGGCGATACAAGAACAGTCGTCGAAAAGCCATATTTTCACAAAGACATCTCTTCTGCAAAACCGGCCATTGATGAGAACAGTATGGAGGTTCGAAGAAAGCCATCTGTGATTATTCAAAGTAAGGCTTTGTCTCAGTTTTCTGCTGTTGTTTGTCCTGTAGTTCTTTTCTATTTCCGTTTTTGTGCTGGAAATGGATTCATATATCTAACAAACAAACTTTATAAACCTGAAGTCATTGAAGATATCTTTAGGTTTGTTCAGCAATCAGCAGCAATGTGGTTCTTTTGAAACGCCATTCTTTTCGTGCTATTTTATGCATGATTTTCATCCTCTGAAACAGCGCTTCCCAAACTTTTCAGTGTCACAACCGGCAAGAATTAACTTTTCTGTGTCGCGGACCGGCAGGAACTTTCCCACTGCATGTGGACCGGTGGCAAATTTATTAAAATTTTATTTCTTTTCGTTTACGATCACCTAAATTCTTCAAATATGTATTAAAATTGCTTTAAATGCATTTTTAGCCAATTCTATGACTCTATTGCCTTAAATGCTAATCTAATAATTGCCATTTCTTGATTCCGAGACAATTTGACCAGTTTCTTGACTCACTTTACGGACCGAAAACTTAGAGCTCGCGGACCGGCACCGATTTTTGATTGGTGACCAAACTGCAGCTGAAGTTTTGATCCTGAATTCTGTGAATTTGTTTCAGCAACTGATGCCCCTGAGATGCTTCCTCCAGTCACCACCATCCAGACCTTTTCGAGGCCCGCAGAGCGAACGGCGCCTGAGCCCAGGCCCTCCTCCGATCGACCTCCAAACAAAGGATGGGCGGGTGGAGAGTTCACGCCGGCATGGAGACTTCAGGCTGCGCCGCCGGCAAATAAAGCTGAAACAACGCATCCTGCGCCATCGGGAAAACCTAAAAGATACTCGACTTTGAGACAGAAAGCGGCTGGCGCCGAAGCAGCTTATACGGAACCTGTAAATGCGGATTATCAAGCTGTAATTGGACCAGCTTCACAACCTTTGACAACTGCTTTGCCTTCTAGACCGCTTCCGGCTGCCACATACTATGGTCAGTTAAAGTTGACTTTCAGCTGGTAAAGTAGTTCATTTATATTGATCTTTCGGTCTAATTGTGTTTCTGCAGTTTATAGCTGGATATTACAAAACCCTGTCTTAGAATGCGCAGAACTGAGTTCTCTGATGTGGTTGTCCCAGATGTGATCTAATATTCGTAGCATTTATCTGCAAGATATGCAGATTCTACAATTGTTACAAGTGTGAGACCTAGGTGTGACTTTCAAGGTTGGAATATCATGTTGCCAATATTGCTTCATCCTTTTACTTGAGGTAACTTTGACCCATTCATCAGTCTCTAAGCCAAGCTGCTCTTGGCGTTTCACGTGATATCACACACTATTGCAATTCAACACTCGGTTCTATTTGTCGTGAACTTTATGGGACTCTTGCTGGACTGTCCGTCGAGAGGTCGGGGGTCAAATCCCGGCCAGAAATTTGGTTCAAGATATTTGCTCCACCTGTGCCCCTTAGCCAGCTCAGCTATAATTAGTACACTAACCGTACAGTGTTGGTGGGAAGATGAGATTGCAAGGGAGAAGATGCGCCACCTGCCATCATATGCCGAAGTTGAGAAAATGAAGTCGCTAACATTTCATCTCATGGCTACCTCAGGCTAGGTTAATATACTGCTTTTCTTCTCCAAATGACTCCTTATGATCATAATTTAATAGGTACAGGTTAAAACAGTTCCTACGGTAATTAATTACTGGTAGTAATGGTAACTTTTTAATTATTTTTTAATTTTTTAATATGTATAATAATTTGTTTTGTATAACACACAGACTCCAGTTCATCATATGTTGCTGCTCCTTCATTCCATACCAATCCAGGACTGGCACTTGGATTGCATCAGATGGCATATCAGATGCAAGGTAGGGACCATTTGTTTACATCAATTAACCCACTGGTAAATTTCTTTAGCAATATTTCTGTAGAAATCTTGTCTTACATTTGCCTAGTTGCTGTGCAGCATTTAAAGTTCAGGGTTGCCAAAGCTAAGAGTTTTTTTCCATGAGTAGTTTCAGCTGCCATGAGCCAAGAGCAAAGGTTTTGTGGTAATCAGTGAGCTTGAGTGAGCATATGGTGCATGACACCAGCCTGTTAGCGTATACAATACATTACAAAGTCTTTGTGTGATACCATCCTCCTGCCAAAGTTCAGAAGTGCACAAACGCCCATAAGACAGATATTAACATCAATGGCACTAAGCAACTGTGACTGTAATCTGACATTTATGAACCGCCACATCAAGAAAAAACTCATCATTGGTGCTCAAAAGTCTTCAGTGACCTCGATTGTGGCTGAAGTATGGTTCAAGGTCCTGACACAGTTACTGAATGGAGGCTCGAACCCTTGCTCTCCACTTTACAGGCCAAGAACATTATCCATTTGACTAGTACTGTGACTCAACGCCATTTGCTGAATGCTCTCAACTCTCTTGCCACCATGGATGCACACTGCACAGCATCCTTCAGACGGGTGCCGTGCATGCATGGTAGCAAGAGTGTTTAGTGCATTCAGCATGGTGTTGAGTTCTAGGAGTACAGAAGTGTGCCGTAGTGAGGTGGAATGAGATCAAGTCTGTGTCACAAGGACCAGGTTGAAGTTGGTTGATTGTGCGAGTTGGCAAGGCGTTTGACAGATTCTGCAACATGTAGTCTTTAAGCCAACAACTTTGGAACTGTTGAACTTTCCATTTCATATAATTAATCAGAAGTCAAAACTTAGAGACTGTGTGTCATGTTTTGAATTGTGCCATGCTGTACTACAACCAGCAGGGAATTCCTATGTCCGTCATGCAGCAGGTACGTTTGGCTAAAACTTGGTTAAGCGTCTCGTAGAAGATAGCTTTGGGGAGGGTTTAGGTGAATGGTTAACACTGTGACAGAAGTTAGAAAAGCATGGACGCAGGATCGATTATCTACCCTCCCAGAGGTGAACTCAGCCGTTTTTCAAGTGTTGTTGGTTTAATGCACAGCACGGCCTCTACAATATGGCAGCCATAGTTAATGGACTCCTGTAATAACTTGTGATCATCTGTTGTAATCATACTGCGTTCATGTCAGTTTGAATCAATAAACGAAGATTATTATTATTTATATCTTTGGTTTCTTTAGGTTAACTTCTTATGGTTTGTCAAGTGAAGTTAAATGAATTTAACTAATTGTCTCATAGCAGATAGATTTAACTTAAGTTAAATGACTTTTGATAACAGATGAGAAAATTTTAAAACATTTCGTAGATTACCATAACTTCATCTGTGCTTAATAAGACTGATATTTACCGACTTTGCACACATGATAAATGTTTTAATTGAATAAAGTAATAACCCTTTGACTGGCAACCGAATGATGTACATACATACCAGCATATAATTCCTATGTCCGTCACATAGCAGGTACGTATATATATAATATATATACATTATATATATATATATACATAGAATATATATTTGGGGATATATTTACATGAACATTAACACTCCGACACATACATACAGTATGGATACATACATCGATACATATATTCTATATATGAGTACCATCATACATACATAATCATACATTTATTATACATATGGTGTTGGTTTAATATATACAGTAGGACATGATGGGTGCCATGCATATATACATATATGCCATACAGTTATATTCGACTCATGTAATAACTTGTATCATATACATATCATACTGCGTTCATGTCATTTGAATCATATATACGAAGATTATTATTATTTATACTTATATTTACATAGTATTATCATCTTATGGTTTGTCAAGTGAAGTTAATGAATTTAACTCATTATCTCATACAAGTTATATACATACATACATAAATACTTTTGATAACAGATATACTTGGGAAAATATTTATACATTTATATATTACCTTATATCATCTGTGCTTATACTGATATTTACCGACTTTGCACACATGATAAATGTTTTAATGGAATAAAGTAATTAACTAATCAATGAAGATAGCTTTAGTTCTCTCAGCTTAGCTGCTTATGGTTTGTGATAGGAAGTGAAATGACTTTTGACAATGGGAGAATTAAAACATTTTATGGCAAATAATTTAAATACTTTATCGGGCCTTACGTTGAGGTTTACTGACATTGCACACATAATAAGTGCTTTAATTAAATAAAGTAATTTATTAATTATTGTTGTAGTTGGGTATATTTGTTGTTTGATAGTTTCACAGAATGATTTTGATTGACTGTTTGCAGTATGTTGATCAGAACGCCTACATAAGTGAGCAAAGCCAAGTCGACCACAATGTTGGACACGAGGGCTACATTAACGCAGGCGAGCTTACTTCGCAGAGCCAGGGAGCACACGAGTACTGAAGTCGTCCAATTGGAGACAGGAATTGAGCTTCACTCATATTGAATGCGTTTGCGTAACTGAAATCGGAAGCTCACGAGTTGTTGGGACAGTTTGAACAGGTTGCAGCTGTAGAGAAATGTATCTTCTGTTAGAGCTGCGTGCCGGACATTCACATTTGGCAGCAACAGTATCGTTATCGTTGTCATTTAAACTCTTGATGGAAATAAGTGCTGTTTAACAACTCCACTGTAAAATGCCGTACAGTCCATGTTGCTTTGTGTATCTGTGACCTGCATATGTGTGACTGGCGATTTCCCAGGAAGAATTTTGTAATTTTAAAATGAATCGGTCCGTGGAAATGGCAGCAGAACTTTTGTTTTTGTTGGCACTCAAGACGATTCTTAATTCGGTGTCATTTTCTTTTATGGAGTTTTTAGTCAGCATTTTCGTTCTTGTTGAATTAATGGGACGTCTGTTTGGCTTAGCAGTAGTTAAGGTAATTATGAGTAGTGGAATAGGTTGTATCCGATGGTGATAACCGTTGCTTACTTCTGATCGGCTAAGCCGAGAACCTACTTAATGTTAGCATTGACATTTTAAGCACACTCTTTTTAAGTACACTTGTGAATACTAGATTTTTAGACTAAGTGGATCACAATTGTTGCACTCTTTCTGATAGTCTTTGAGTTTATTTTGCTGAGGCTCTGACTAAATCTCAGGTAAAAATTCTGTGTTCTGAATGTTTCTGCTAAACTTTCATACCATGATTTGATGATTTTTACAGAACTGATTCTTGTCCAAACTATCACTTTATGCCAACTATTGACTGTGCATACGAATACTCTAGCTTGATTTTAAGTTTTGGGCAGCAGGGACTTTGTAATGCTGTATAGTTTTTTTAAGGAGAAACTACAGCGGGTATGCTGTGAGTTGTATAGATAAACATGGCTTTCGGTTATATAAAAAAACTTTTTCATGAACGTCGTGACACAAAGATGAATTAACGTTTTCCAGCGAGACGGTCCAGTGCGAGTTATTTTGTGTGTGCATGTATATACATTGTACATGTTCTTTATTTTCACAAAGGGAAGACAATTATTTTAGGGAAGCTGCACAAAAACCTCTTTCTAACTTGCATAATTACTTAGATTCTTATTCCTCGTTGGGAATGCATATCAACATTCAGCTGCACAGCTTTGTTGTAACATGGTAAATGTTTGCTTGCAATAGTTCCAAAGAGTTGCTATAAGAGGGTTCTAAATTTGTTGCAACTTTACGGTCTCTGTTTCTTCAGCCTTACAGTAATTAAGGATCTTTTGATGATAGAAATAAGATCAGTTGTTGACTAGAAAAATCTCAAGGTCGAACGGCTAAACATTCAGACATTGATTCTGAATCATGGTATCAGGTTCAGTTTCCCTGAATGGACAATTTAGGTCATGTCTGTGTACGGATATTTCATCAAGTCAGATAGTGAAGTTGGCCATTCAAGTCATATGTCTGTCATTGATTTCTGTTAACTTGTGTACAGCACCTGTTTCTTTGGCCTCGGCTATGGGGCAGCACTATATAAATCGTCATTATTAACAAGCTGGCCATGACTTGAAAGCCAAGATTTATCATTTACTGAATCACAATATCGATTCACTGAATCACATTTTAACACCAGCGCAATGAATCGCACCAGCTCAAGTTAGCATAACAAACTTTCAAACGGATCAAAGCTCTTTTAATTTATTACATCCAAATAAAAACAGAATTAAATAAAATACAAAGCAGATGACAGCTGCCATTACAGTAACACACCTATTACCATTTTGTAAGAATTTTTCCCAGTACTATTTCGGGACTCAAACCTTCAGATAATAGTTAACAGCTTACATCATTCCACTGATAAAGCTCCCCTATCAACAATCGATGGTACAAAGTAATACAGAGGACAAATCAAACCTGGACACTCGGCATCACAATGCGATTGGCCAATGAGCCATTAAGTCACACATTGACACAAATTCAGAGGCTGCATGCTGCACCCAGAACAAAACAGCCTTGCCAGCAAGCCAACATCGCACCCATATTCCCTTATAGGACCCATAAGGGTCCCACCCAATGTTTACGGGCATGCTGGCAGAGTAGTAAAGAGCAAGCCATAGCTAAAGTCAATAAACAGCAGAACGTAATGACAACAGCTACAGCGTCTACAAATAAAACAATGATAAACACAAACAGAAGAAACACAATGGCAACAAAGCAGCACAGGTTATGGGTAACACAAGAAAAAAATTTAAATATAAAAATAACTTAATAATAACAGGTACAACGTTTACATATATTAAAACTGATGAACACGAGAACAGAATAAGCGCAAGGGCAACACAGGCATTGCTTACGGGTAGCATAGGAAATAATTGGCTAAGCAGAAATCACAGTCAAAAATACGAACGCTAACTAAAAGACCTCCATAGCGCCTACGTAAAGTACAAATATACTCACTCATATTACAATCCAAGTCTGACTGAATCCACACATGTATCAGGAAAAGCAAAGCAGCAAAAACACTTTAATGATTGTGTGTTTAATCGTCGTCATAACATGTACAGCGCAGTGCGTTTGTCAGGCGCTTCATTAAAGAATAAATATTATATTATTATTATTATGTACTAAAAGTGATGGGAATCAAAGCACTTCATCGTTAAAGTGTTAAGTCAGTGAAAGTCACCAAAGCAGAGATTCTGTTACAATGGCTGCAGTATTTGCACTTTATGCCTTGACCTGTTATAATTATTATTAATTCTATCAAGCCTGTGCTTAATGCACAAGGTATCAATCGATGGTACACCAAAATGATGCCCTAATAATCATGGAAATATTCAGAAGATCAGATCACCATCTACCTGTTCAGCAAAATTATACCTTGAGGACTTAACCTTGGGCTGCATAACCTTCCTCTTGCACTGCAATGCATTATGCTAGCCTTACCAATCCACCTGATATGCAGATGATAGTAACTGAACTGCAGTAAACCATGACTCTGAAAAACACCTGACAGTAGAAATTTATTAATAAATAATTATGACTGTACCAAATTTTGGCAAAAATATTTTAACAAGCAATCAAACCAAACTATGACTGAAAAAACTTGTTCGAATGAAACGGACTGTTCAAATCGACCACAAACAGTTCAAACCTAGAGATCTGCAGAAATGAACGTCTGAACTACAACACCGGTATCAGGAAAATCAGATCAACACGGTCACACAACTTGCATATTTCACTCAAACAATTACGATTTGCACATTTTCCAATATTCAGATCTGTAAAACTATAAGGGAGTCGTCCATTATAGAGGAGGGGTAACTCAATAGCGGACAGGGTGGAGGGAGGGTCATGCCCAATGCGGGCGTCTGCATCTAACTTTGGCACATATAGTTATTTCAGTACAGACTTAAACTTCAGCAGTGCTACAGACAGCAGTATCTGTATTGTGTTGGATCCAATACCCACCCCATGGCACAAGCAGTCCGTTATTACAAAGCATTGCACATCAGTTGACAGTCACTTCAAGTGAAATTGTAGTCAATGTAATGTAAATGAACATTTATATAGCGCCCCTTCAAGATATCTACTCAAGTAAAATCGTAGTCAGTCACAGTCAATAAGAAAAGCCAGGTTTGAAATCAATCTCTTTAATCTCTCTCTCTTTCTGTTACCACTTAACGTAACACAGCTCACTGGCTTAGAAACAATGTTGAGAGTCGGAATGAAAGGAATGGGTTTGTTTCAAAATCCTCCAACAAAGTGAACACCAAATGAACACAAAGCAATTTAATTAAGCGACGAGTCATAGCCAAAACAATCCAGAACTGCACAAAATTTAAATGCAGAATTAAGCAAATCTTCCTACAAAACCAAAATGCAAAAACAGAGATTTAAAAAGGTGCTGGACAAAACCATAAATTCTCAGATATTTGTTCAAAGTCAAGGAGGTAAAATAAGTCGATTTGTTAGAAAAACTTCATACATTATTAACAAAACCTCGGAGATTCTAAGTACGGGCAATATTAAGTTATGCACGAAAGGATAAAACCTTCGTATAATACAATTCTTGCAACGGATTTCAAAGCTTCCAGAGTATTTAAAGTAAGTAAAGCCACAAAGTCCTATAGTGGAAAATAGGGGGAAAATAATTTCCTGCTCCTTAGCACCGGAGGCGGGTTGGTCAAGTCCCAAAGTCCTCGACAGTGTTGTCTAACTGGCCACGATGATGATGAGTCCTCTGCCCAAATGCAGGTCCATTGGCTTTAATGCCATCCAGGGATGAGATCAGTGAGGTTATTCCCCTTGCCTTCCTCACAGACAATTGTGGGCGAGCAACTTGTCCAGGGTCGCTATGCAAGGGCTTGATCTAGTAGATTCGAACCTGCGACCCTCTGGTTATGAGGCACAGAACATACCACTACACCACCACATCCCACCGCATTGGATTTTCAAAATAAGTTAACCAGTGCGACATGGTTGAACTGAACATAAGCAAGTGGGTCAACCCACACGATATAACAAAGCAAATCAATCTAATATAAGGAAAATGTCCAACTTACAGTGCAGATCTAACCCGTCCAAAGGTACATCTACTACATAAATAAGACAAATAGACTTGAAAATTCGAAAAATTAACATTTAGAGAAGCAATAGAAAAGACTAAAAACCGGCAATGAATGGACTGACAAGGATTTTGGTAAGAAACACAACATACATGCATCACTTAATATGAATCACTTAATATGAATCACTTAATGTGAATCACTTAATAATGACCGTTTTATAACGATCAATCAATTTGAATTGCTTAATATCTACACTCGGCACTCCAAATCAATAACGTCCTTTCTAACAATCCGAAACACAGTCTACACATTTTCAGTAAAAAATTAAGAAATCATTTCTAGTAAAGATATCTTCACAAAGGACGTTTAAAAACATCATCGTCAACACTGCATTCTGTCTTGTTAAGTTTTTGAAATCATCCAATGGCAGCAATTCATTCAATGGAGACTCTCAACAATAATACACACGTCGAGGGTGAAAAATCCCAGGTGGAAGGCAGTACTGCACACCAACAATACGAAATGCTACTGTCACTTAGCTATCCTCTTTTCATTGCCTACTATTTGTACCATTTCCCTCCACTGAGCGACTGACCATGCCTCTGATTTAAGTTATAACCTCTGGCACATCTTATCTTCAACTGTTATGAAGCCAAGGATTGGCCGCACCACAGACAATTTTGTTCCATAAGCTTTCTGTCTTTTGTTTCCTCAATAAATTCATTCATTCATTCATTCATTCATTAGAGCACTTGTTATAGCGCCCCTTCAAGATTTCTACTCAGAGGCGCTCCTGACTACAACAGCGGACACTGAATCGGAGTTTCACGCCGAAGCGCATGAGGAATTGCGAGTGAAGGACTTGCCCAGGGTCCCTACGCTGGGCGGCTTGAGGTGGATTCGAACCTCGCAACCCTCCGGCTGCAAGGCACCGAACATACCCCCTACACCACCGCGTCCCACAAATGAACAAATGCTAACTCAGTCCACTACAGTCCAGGTCACTTTAGGCCTGGTACATTAATTCCTAGATACTCAGTCAGTCACTTGTCGTTATTTAGCACCGCTCACTGTTTAATTGATTGGGTTATTGCCATTTATTATACAAAAAGGTCCAATAACCAATGAACTGCAACTCTGTAACAAAGGGACCACAACGCAACATCAATGAATTCAAAAATATTAACACCAATGCAACATTCAAAAATACTAGCCATGAGAAAGTTTAACCAACTACTACCTCGTAACAACACTTCACACAGTGCATCACTCCTCAGCTTTATTGCATTGGGACGAGGCTATTTTGGTCGAGGTTCTACATCATTGTTCTTTGGTGTGAGAGTTTTGTGAGTATTTCCGATGGATGGAAAAGACGTCGGCAAACAACAGCGTGCCGCCAAAAACTAGAACCGTCCCAATCCAGTGGTAGACGGTAAACGAGTTATTGAAATAGATGATTGAAAACAGCAGCGAGACGAACTTTCGCAGAGTTACGACAAGCGTGACCGTTAACGACGTACATTCAGCGGTTAGGATGAAGACGCTTGCTATGCAGACGTATCTTTGGTGTTTGATTAAGAAAAACATGAATTGCATTTTAAGGTAATGTTAAGTTAAGGTAATGTATGGTAATGGTTGTGTAGAGTAAGGTAAAATAAAATAATGATACTCGAGTTTATTGACAAGCTCACTGACAAACCGCAGTAAGTAACATTGAAACATGATGGTACAAATTTCATGATCTAATTGAACACATGTTTCAGCAGCCTGTTAGACGCCCACTCATTTTACAGCTGCCCCTACTAGGGGTGGAAGGCCGAGTCGATCTAGGGGCTATGGGTATCAGACTGCGTCTTTCAAGATCTATCTGTTTTCAAACAAGAGGGTTACCATTTAACTATACCCTCCCCAATAAAATATGTAAAGGCAGGGTAGTGTAGAGACAACAAAGGTTAGGAATGGTGAGGAATGTTATGGCAGGGTAGACAAGAGAAAGCAAATGCTCGGTAAGATACAGAGGTATGTATACATATGTCAGTAAGAACTTCAGTATCTGTGAACTTCTTAAAACTCACAATATATATTATTCTGATAGAAGCAGTAATCTATGCAGCTGTACCTTAGTCATTTGATTAAGAAAAACGAATCAATTAATTGTACAAAGCCCAAGTGAGGACATGTGAGAGGTTCCTCTTAAAATATGAGACAAGCATTTTCTAGAAACTGTGATCATCATCATCATCAGGATCCATGGGCCGAAAGCCCGTAGGTGTCCAATGCAAATTTCGTCATCCGTTTCCATAATCCTCTGTCTTGCGCCAATACACTCAAACTGTGTAGGTCTTGTTTGCACCAATCCCTGATGTCATCAGTCCATTCCCTGTTAGGTCTTCCTCTTCGTCCACTTCCATCCATCATACCCATCATGACAGTTTTTATTTTTCTATTATTGTCCATTCTGCATATATGTCCAAACAGACCCAATTTCCTTCTCATTACTGACTGTATTAGATCTTCCTTTATGTGTAATCTTCTTCGGACCTCCTTATTTGTCACCTTCATTGTCCAATTCAGATGCAATATTCTTCTATAGCAGTACATTTCAAAAGCAAGGATTTTATCATGATCAGTCTTTTTAATTGTCCAGGCCTCACACGCATAAAGAGCTGTACTAAACACGCAAGTTTTCAAGACATTCAGCTTTGTCTTATAACTAATTTGCTTACTATTCCAGATGGAATTTAGTCCTGCCATAACTCCCTTTGCCTTTGCTATTCTTGCCTTTATGTCCTTTGTACAATCATTATTCCATGTTAACCCTTTGACTGGCTAAGTACCGCGCTACAAGCAATATCGCATACCTGTCATACATACATACATACATGTATACATACATACATACATATATACATATATATACATACATATATACATACATACATACATATAAACATACATACATATATTATATATATACATATATATATATATATACATATATACATACATATATACATACATATATATACATATCTATATACATACATATATATACATATATATACATACATATATACATATATATATATACATACACATATACATACATACATATATACATATATATATACATATATATATATACATATATATATATACATATATATACATATATATACATACATACATATATACATACATACATAGATATACATACTTTACACATATATACGTACATACATATATATATACATACATACATACATATATACATACATACATACATACATACACACATACACATTTACCTTTTCTGGCAAACAATGGTGCAAGTCAAAGGGTTAACAGACTACCTAAGTACACAAATTCTGTTACATTCTCAATCACCTCATCTTGCACTTTTATTTCCCTGTCTATTGTCTTCTTGCCAAATACCATTGTTTTTGTTTTATCTACATTTATTTTTAATCCAGCCCGTTGTGCAGATGTATTCAGTGTGCAAACATTTTCCTGCAGCCTCTCACAACTATTCTCCAGCAAGTCAATGTCATCTGCAAATTTTAAGTTATTAATCAGTTCTCCCTGTACGGAGATTCCAGTTCCATTGTCTTGTATATTTTCCATGACTCTTTCCAAGTAAGTGATAAATGTATTTGGTGAAATTGGATCTCCTTGCCTTGTCCCTATCGTAGTTAAAAACCATTCTCCTATTTCCCGTCCCACCTTCACTGCAGATTTTGATCTGTCACCAATGTTTCTTAGTATTTGTATCAGTCTGTTTCCTACTCCATATGACTTTAGTACTGCCCATGTCACGTCATGCTTGATGGAATCAAATGCCTTCTGAAAGTCCACGAAACAATTATAGACAAGCTTGTTTTTTCTCTTGGCTTTTTCAGCAATCAACCATAACATCAGAATTTGTTGGACTGTGCTTCTATCTTTTCTAAATCCTGCTTGTTCATCAGACATATATTCCTCCGTTTTTGCCTTCAGACGACTCAACAAAATTGTCATGAGTACTTTCCCCATATGGTTTATCAGTGCTATAGTTCTATAGTTCTTACATAATGTTAAGTCTCCTTTCTTAGGTATTGTTACAAGTATGGACTTCGTCCATTCCTCTGGTACTGTTCCCTCTTGCCACACTTGGTTACATATTCCCTGAATTGTCCTTATCATATCCCTTCCTCCAGCTTTTATCATTTCTCCTGTTATTCCATCTGTTCCAGGACTTTTGTTTTTCTTCAGCTGGTTCACCGCCCTTTCCACTTCCTCATATAGAATATCATCCTTCTCGTCATCTTCAGCTGGTGGAGTTATCTCTCGCAGTTCTTCAAGCAGCTTTTTATTTGTTACCTCCGTCTCACTATATAGCTCACTGCAGTATTCTGTCCATCTTTCTTTTATCTTTTCTTTGTCCATCAAGGTATTTCCATACTTGTCTCTAATTGCTGTCTGTTTTGGTTGCCATTTCCTATTTATAGTTTTTATCAAAAAAAAAAAAAAGAAACTGTGATACATAATATATTTAAGGATACTGTGATATGACGTTGCCGAGAAGGTAGACCCACATCTTCGGAAGCGAGACGTCGACGAAAGGAATCTGCAGGCTATCTGTTGTCAAATAACAACAAAGATCATTCAGAATGCAAGAGACTGAACAAAAACATTGCTCAATCACTGGGAATCATATATCATTTCTGACGGCTGTTAACGTACTGGCCTACATTACAAAGATTGAAGATCGCTGCTATGGTGTGGCAGTGCCTGCTGGGTCTTGCCTCTGAATACCTGTGAGAGCTCTGCTGCCCTACTCTTGGTGTTCGGGGCCACTGATCTCTCTGCTCTACTGAGCAGGGTGTGCTCCTTGTCCCTTTTGCCCATACATCTACTAAGCAGAACACAACTTTTTCAGTATGCAGGCCCCTCGGTCTGGTATGCAGGCCCCTTTGGTGCAACGTTTGCTTCCCAGGGTCCATTCTGATACATTCTATTCTAACCTCAAAACTGTCCTTTTCAGCCGTGCTGGGGTCAGGAGCACTTCTGAATAGTAGCCATGAAGAGGTGCTATATAAATCTCTGTAATGAATGAATGAATGCCGAAAAATTCAACCATAAAGACTGAACAATTCACACTAAATGGATCAAAATTTTGTCATCAAATTTCCCAATAAATACAAAAGTCACTTCTATGATATCCCTCATGACTATACAAGAAAACACAGCCGTGATTATGTCAAAAACTCAACAATGCATAGCAAACACGATTTACGAAAATACATAAATGGAAACAGTTTCAGAAAGATCACGGAGGAGGGAACATGTTTTACCTGAGTTTGTGAACAGCTGTGCATGGTGTAGTAAATCCCTGATGAAGAAGAGAAAGATTGGCAAAGGCAACAGATGCTGCAATGAAAATTAAACTTACAAGTAAAAGTCAATGTCAGCAAAATTACTATTGCTCTTATTAAACAGGTATTTATATTGTAATTATCATTTTATAATTGTAATTATAAATTTATATATCACTGCCTAAAAGACAATTAGCCTGTATGATGTAAAATGTCGTTAAGAACAAAAATTTCATATCTAAGCAAAACAATTAAAATAAAACTAGAAGAGTCACCAATCACCATTCACACACATGTGGATCCCAAACAATTGTCCTAATACCATATATATAACAACAATAACCTATTGTGTTAACCTATGGCTTCACAACAAAAGAACAGGTCACTGATAAAATATAAGTTAGTGAAATGAGATAAGAAGGTTTAGTGATGTACACCGGTTCACAACGACTAGCTGCTTTGGAGGGGTGGAGCATTATGGGGTATGTTTGAATATTGGTTATGGACAGGCACAGTATCCGATTGGTTAAAGCACTTGGCTTGTAACATGACAACTGTGAATTTGAGCCTCCTCTGAGTCTGTTACTGTGTTGAGCAACTCTTTCACTCATTGCTTATTGCCTCACATTAGCAATTAATGCATAAGAATAAGACAATGGTCCGATAGCCTGGAACATTGGCCTTCATGCAGCGCGACAGAAGCCCCAGGACAGCACAGCTTGTAACACGTCATCGACAGGGCTCAGCCAAGTTTACCATCAAAGATAGGAGATCAAAGTGTAAAAAGGCACCAAAGCAACAAAGTTCAGATGTATCGGAAAAACACATGACAGAAATAGGACACGAGAAAATAGAAGAATAAGATATTATTAATTTTTCACGATTGGCATCAGATGCAGACATGGAGATAAAAGGCAAACATTACCAACCAAACTGCAACTGTAACTTTCTTAGATATAAGCGGGACTATAATGATTGTGCACCAAGGTGCGGTTGGCAGTAGGTTTATTAAGAGATATTCTCACTTACTAAATTACTTGATGTGAAAAACGTTTATTGTCAGCATACTATATACTTTTTAGCTGTGTTTATAAGATATCTGTACACCAAAGTGCAATTAGCAATTGGTTAATAAAGAATATACTTACTTACTTACTTAACTGTAATTCTATCAGAACAGCTGAATATATTAAAGGAAGACCAACATTGAAGTAGAGAGCTTCGGTTGCGTGTTTCCCGTACTCTGAGAAGACAATCTCCTGATAAATGCCCAAATACGCCATCACGTAGAGCGCAAAGATAAACAGAATGATTCCTGCAATTATTACACAAAACCAAACAGACCACAATAATGTCAGCAATTGCATTATTTTCTATTTGTAACAGGAGATATTAGTGGATGAAGGTAGTTTGAGTGTTCAATGTAAGGCTTTTACATGTCATGCAAGCCAGTTTAAATCTGATTCTAAATCTACAGAAAGTTTTCAATGCAGTAGATGGAGTGGGTTAAGGAGTTTGTACGAGAAAATGTATGTAGCACCATGTAGCCACAGAATTTTGGCAGCATTGAAGTCTGATCAAAATCTTAGATACCTACAAACACAACGATAATTACGAAAAGCTTGGAAAATAGTAACAAAGAAAGTAATTTTAGTCAATCTTTGATAAATTCTTTGTAAATTTTGACGAGTTTGTGCATCACATTTAAAAAATCCTTGAGACTAACTGCCACACTTACCTATAACCCAGTTTGCAAGCCAATGCGTGCTGAAGCTTATCAATTCAAGATTTTGTTTGGCACTCTGAAAAAAATTATGAAAGACAGTGATCACTGAAAACTTTACAAATTGGCAATGTAGGGATTTTAATAGAGTTTCTAATAAAAATTAATTGGAAACAACTTCACCAGTAGGACTCGTGCATCCACTCGACAACATCGATCACAGATTTAATGAATATTCAAATAATTTAACTAAATTTATACCCAAAGCATAGAATTCCACTCAAGAAAGAAATTGAATAGTTCTAGCAAAACTTCTTTTCTGTTGGCTGCTGCAGCAGGTCCAGCAAAGCGACCTTTAACTCTAACCCTAAAGAACTAATCCTAAACCTAACAAATTAACCTCAACCCTAACCTAACCCTGAAGAAATAACATTAGCCCTTGCCCTGAAGAACCACCCTAACAATAACCCCGAAGAACTAACCCTAACCCAAAGCCTAATCCTCATGACCCTTCAATTCAAAGCATGCAGAGAAATTCAAGTAGCATTAAAGGTGAAAGTTACTCGGTTGTTTGCTGAAGCCAGTGTCGCTAGACCGATGCCAAGTGAGATCATGACGATTGACATATATTTGGAAGCCTTGTACCTAATAATATAACAAATAAAATACTGATGTAAGTATCTGGTTATTACACGGGCAATCTAACAGAACTAAGGTGGCTTGAAAATGCATCTTGAGCAGTCTGTGGTGAAACAGATTATGCATTTAAGATTTAATGGTAGATTGTTCTGAAAAACTGAAGCAGCATCCAAAGACGAATCGCGTATTGCATTGCATCTGTATATTTATATAGCAACACTCACAGTGTTACACCAATCAGAGGTGCTCCCAGTGCGAGAGACCCCGAAAAATAAGGCTGTCTTTAAGCAGCGACAGGATGCAGGGAAGCCCCAGCTTGAAGCAATGAGCACGTCATGGGACAAAGTTGGTTCCATAGTGCGGGACCAATAAAAGCAAAAGCACAAGATTTGGTCATGACAGCCCTCGCCTGCGTGAGGTCAAGTGAGCGCAGGGGGGTCAAAGTGAGGTGGCCGAGGTCGGCAGGCGGATGAGATCACAGAGGTAAAGTACATCAACAGAAAAAGCTGATCAACAGTGCTCTGTATATGCATTGCATGCAAGAGCTCAACAGTTTACAGATTCAAAATACTAATTTCAAATGCATTTAAAATCACAGGCTTTGAGTACTCGAGCTCAATCTAACACCATAAGAAAAGTTACAATAATAGGCTGTTGCCATCTGCAAAAACAATACCATATTAAAAGACTTTACTAACCTCTTGTTTAGCAGCACTACACCAAGAATCAAGTTTGCAATGAGCGATCCCTGAAACAAAACTGGTTTATATGTCTTACGCAAGTCATCTTATTTCAGTTTTGATGCTACAAACTCAAACAACAGTTGGTTTTGTGATTTGAATACTGGATATACTAATTACCTTATACAGTCAAGGTCCCATATGCAATAGTGGGATGTTAATTTCAATTACAATAACGTTTAAGGTCCCTTATGCAATAGTAGAGACATTCCATCCTTCCTGTAGGCCCTTGAGCTGGCAATAGATGAATCCAAAGATCCACTAGTGCTAATAATTTCATAAGTGGTAGTCGGTAGAAGTACAAAGGAATTCATAGACGAAGGGGCATATAGGTTTGAAAGGACTGATTAGGCTGTGGGATTTTTTGCAGTAAGGTAGAGGCTAAACCAGTAAAGTACGAGTTGAATTTATTGGCTATAATAACCGGGTTTGTTATAATTTGGTTGTCTATGTTAAGTTCAACCTTTATGCCCTGGCTACAAGTAATCAGTCCTTCCCTATGGACCCCTATTTAGTGTTGGAGCCAGTTTAGACTCCAAAGCTAATAAATTATCATTAAACGTATCTAAAACGAATTACATTATCTTTAGAACACCCAACAAAACTATTCCAGTTACCAACAATGACCTCACCATTGATAATCATGTAATACCGAAAGTAACTTCTACTAAATTCCTTGGGGTCTTCATTGACCAGCACTTGAAATGGAACCAACATATTGATGAAATATCTAAAAAGGTCATGAAGAATATTGGAATTATTAGAAGGATTTCTTACTTACTCCCCCAAACTGTTCTCAAAAATCTGTATTTTGCATTAATATATCCATACTTAACCTATTGTAATCTCATTTGGACCTCTACATACGCTGTTCACCTAAACAAACTTAAGAGTCTACAAAAAAGAGCAATCCGAGTTATCACTAATTCCCCATATAATGCTCACACCAAATACTTATTCCAGACACTTAAACTACTAAATCTCAATCAAATTAGGTACGTGCAAATAGGTGAAGTAATGTATAAATATTACAAAAATCTCCTCCCGATAGCCTTTACCTCTTTCTTTCCCACTACTAAACACCTCAAAGTGACCAGAAGTAATTGTACTTATTCGTATCCTCTTGTTAGAACGAATGTTCATAAGTTCTCTATTAAATATCAAGGTCCATTCTTATGGAATAACCTCCCGCACGAAATTAAGATGGCTGCAGGTCTCTCACAATTTAGATGTTTAATTAAAAATCACGCACTATATAACTATAATGTATAATTCTCCAGTTCTTTTTTTGTGCTATACTAAGGTTTTTTTTATTATCACTTAGCCTTTATCACACCTTCACACATGGCATTTATTGCTTTTCATCTTTATAATCTACCATCAAGCCATCTGCCACAAACTTAATTAACTGGGCCCCTAACCAGCGGGAGTCTATCCCTTCTAGGAGTGCCCTTTGTTCCTAACGATATAATATACTTTCATCTACAAGTGCAATCACTATAAACTTTATTTAGGTTAAACAAGTAGAATAATAAAAATATTGAATAGCACATTAACTGATCTACTTTGCTTATTGTTATGATTGTACTGTTATGATTTTGTAACGAACTGGTTCAATAAACTCGATTGATTGATTGATTGATTGATTGATCCAGGACATGGGGCAAGTGCTTCAAAGGACTTGCCATTCAAGTGCTTCAAAGGACTTGCCATTCAAGTGCTTCAAAGGACTTGCCATTCAAGTGCTTCAAAGGACTTGCCATTCAAGTGCTTCAAAGGACATGCCATTTACTTCAGATTGTGCATCAGTACCAAATTCTACAGCCTAGTGACAGAGACACATATGCACAATTTGCACAAACAATCCCTTACACAGGGTCATTTACAAGAAGGGGTCGTTTACAAGAAGTCAGACTCTCAATCACATGATCAGCAACCAAGTACATTACCGACAGACTGCCATGTCATACAAGCTACTTGTAATACTAACTGCAAATTTATATAGGACCACTTATTTATAGCAACTCATCACCGTCACAACCTGTCAATCAAAGTAACTCCTGATTGAAAATTCAAATGACATTTTAATTGCAGCCTGAGTGACTATGCCTAAAACAAAGCAGAAGTTTCCTTACCGAGCGTAATAACTGCTGCAGAGGTATGCCAACTTGGCAGTGTAAGAGAACGGTTTGGAAAAAGACATTTATCGAATACATGGCAGCCATCTTTACGTAGCACCTGAAATGCAAATGACACCGTAGCTTAGGTATTGGATAGCTCCGACCATGGCAAAATCTTTAGTTTTCCATTAAGCCTCTTGCCCCGTAAATATCGGCTTGACGTTCTTTATCGTATTCCCGTAAGGCCGATAAACCGGCTACGTTGAACTTGTCAAATACCCGTAAGGCAGATATTTCAGCATCGCGTCTATATTTTATCCCCGTAAGGCCTGTAAATCGGCTATGGTAATTACGTATGTTTATTTCAATCCTGCATTGACTCAGACAGGAAATGACGTACTTTTAGTGCTTTTAGTGTTATTACGTCACTTGAAGGTCAATGTCAAGTAAGTTTCTTGCAGTCCAGTAGCATAAATAAACACGACCATAGCCGTTGAAAATGCCAAAACGCAAGGCATCTAGCAGGTAGAATTAAATAACTGTTGCGAAGAAAACATTTGGTGGAAAACGGTATACCCTTGGACAGGCGAGAGAAAGGATTATGGCCAGTGATAGCAGTGGAGATGACTCAGTTGAAACCGAAAGTTATGGTGACGTTCCTACGGCAAGCATGGCTGCGCACGTGAGTGATAGCCTACTCGTGATCGATGTTTCTATCGATGATGAGTGCAGTAAAGTGAAATTCTGGCGCTAAAACATTAGCTAGCTATCAGAAACTTCTACTTATATATCAGACTTCTCATCAGAGACAGTAAAATTTCAGTTTACATGCACTCTGTAGTTAGTTATTTTAGCCCAGGAGCTCAGGGTTATGGGCGTTTTCGCACAGGGCTGTAGGGTTATCTCACTTCCGCTATGGGAGCTCAGGGGCGAAAGGGTTAAATTGTAAATTTAAAAGTGCGAAAAAATTACGAGGCTCTCTGGAGTCTATCTCTAGCAACTGCAAACATAATTTCAGTCACATGTTACACATCATAGCTTTACAATCTGAAAATGTCAGAGAATGCTTACTACAGATTTCAGTGGCTCAAATAATCTCAAAAGTGGAAAATGATGGGATATTTCTTCATCTCTAACAAAAATACATTCCTTGCTAATATGGCTTTATGTACAGTGTGCGGAGTGCTTAAATAGTTCAATTTACAGTTTTATATATAACGTACATATCCATAAGGTATATAATATTATATATAAAAAGTATATATAAAAGTGCTACACATAGATTCATTAATTTTTACTTTACACTGAATAATTACTTTTGACTATAGTCAAGGAACAGCAGTCAATTGGTTAAAGCACGCGGCCTGTAATGCGGAGACAATGGGTTCATGACTCCTCGATGCGGTTACCATACATGTACTCTGATGTAGGGACCTTCCTGTACAATTGCTCAGCTCCATCAATGTTCTATCATGTGGGTGTGGATGTGTCCTTCTGAGTTTTGTAAGGAGGACATCATCATCATCGTTAACATCATCAATTTTGTCATCAACGTAAGTGATATAAGCGATTCTACTTACGGCAGAGGTATTGCAGCTGTTCTTTGGCCCATCCTCATCGTAAAAATAAAGCCTTCGATCGTTATAAAGAGAAACTGTGAGAACATGATCATGTTCCCACTACCCTGATGCTCACTAAAAAACAAACCGTGTATTATTTAAAAACATCTACTAAACACATTATCTCCAGTCATTGGTTACCTCGTTCGTTGCCCTAACCCAGTGGTGGCCAACCTTTTGTACATAGTGTGCCGCAAAATGTCAATCTGACCGCCTGCGTGCCACTACATACAAGGCAAGAAGCTTTATGACCTGTTCCGATGTCAAAATAGGCGCTTGTTCAAACGACAGATTTAAACAACGGCGTCATGCATTGCTTTCCATAAATTCAAGTAAAATAATTCACACCATTGCTTCGATTTTGAGATCTCCTGAACCTTTTGCAAAAATTGACAAAGCTGGCTGCAGCAATTCCTCGCCATCAGACGATCAGAATAAGGCTTTTTCTTTCGTGCCAATAACAAAGTTAACTCGTGAAGTTTTGACCATTCATTGATTTAAATTTATAATTTTTCTGACAAAAAATGACTGTTGTGCCAACAAAGGTGTTTTTTCTTCTTGATAAAATCAGTCCTGAGAGATAACCCAGGCGGGTATTTTTCTTTAAAGTCCCCGAGTAGCTGGTTGAAGTGACGTTCAACGTTGAATTTTTTACATACCGCAACCGTTGCATTACACAGAAGACAAACAGGCCTGGAAGGCTGGATGACTTTCCCAAAGTAAAGAAATACTGTTCTTCCCAATTCACGCTAAACTCTAGCAAGGCAATGTTATCTTCATACTTTCTTTTCAAAGTAGGCCTACTAGCTGTCTTGTTAGTAGTCATCTGCCATCCTTATAAAGAGGTATACCCAATACAAAATATTTCAGAAGTTCATGTATAGTCTGTTTCTTTGTTCGATCCTACGACCCTAGAATGGGAAGAAGCTCGACTTGCAGCATAGCAGAAATATGCTGTGGAGAAAGTGGACTTTAACCGCCTGCCGACTGATTAGCCTGCCGCTGCCCTCTTCCAGCCCATGTGCTGCGTCCGTCTAAACCCGTCAGACCGATTTACCACGCCCTTGGTCACTGCAGCTATGGAGGCGCCTCAAATTCTATATAGATAAAGTGTTAAGCTAAAACACCCAGCATAATTTTTAGAAAATTCCAAGGTCCTCCGCGTGCCACTAATCATAGGCCGGCGTGCCACAAGTGGCACGCGTGCCGCAGGTTGGCCACCACTGCCCTAACCTACATTGCCACTAACCCAATTCTCATTTAGTAACTAACTGTCAGAGCTGAGACAATTTTTGCAATCTGTTGCCTGTTACAAGCTGCGACCTGTCAGCTTGACATTGAGAATAAACGAAATTGATTGATTGATTGAAACCATCTGGGTCAGTATTAACTGGCAAAAATATCCATCAACTTCACGATATTACATCATACAAATAACTACATTGCGGTAATCCCGTAGTTTAGGTTGGCAAATTATTTCATATACTTATGGACAATTTAAAATGGAAGCTGGATTGATGAAAAAATTGTTTCCCTAAATGGAAGTGGGATTGATGAAACCGTTTCTGTGCTTAAATAGAAGCTGGATTGATCAAAAAAATTTCCTGCAAATAGAAGCTCGATTGATGAAACTAAGTTTTTGATTCAACAGAAGCTGGATTGATGAAAATAATTGTTTCCGTAAGTAGAAGCTGGATCCATGAGAATAGTTCTTTCCTTAAATAAAAGTTCCATTGGTGAAAAGATATTTTTTGCTTAAATAGAATTTTGGTAATTTTTTCATTAAATGGAAGTTGGTTTGATAAAAAAAGTTTTTGATGAAATGGAAGCTGGATTAATGGTAGTTATCACGGACATAGGTAGACTGCTTACTTACCAACGTCAAGTACGGCATTGAAGACATTAAAATAATTTACCAACATAAACTACGAGATTATCCTAAGTTTCTAATCAGACACCATGAAAATTTGTCCAAACTTTTTGTGGCGCAGGCCGAATCCCCGAAACCCGAATCCTCGAAACGAATTTCAGCCTCGGGGAGACCCCGCTTTATAAAGTTGCCTGAGGAGTAAGTTACTTTCATCCAACTGTAGACCATGGCAAAAATAATTCTGCATATTTAGACAACCAATAAACAAATATCAAGGATATAGGACCCAAAAGGCGCTAGAATTGATTTTCCACTACATATAACTCTAAGAACTTATAATATCGCCCACTTACGTTACGAGAAGCTCCAGAAATACAACATTGCAGCAACAGCCTAGAAAAACTAGGACTATCGGAATCGCTGGATGCATTTTAATTTACGACTGCATTTCAATTCAGAATTCACCAAAACAACCACGAAAATTGCAATTAATAAGGACATGCATCTCGTAACCGGAAAAACATTGCGTTTTTATTACTGATGTATTCTTGGTCCTTGAAATTTTATGGGCGCCATCTATGAATCATTACTCCTCATCTAAGCGTAGGGCATTACCTGCGTTGTTAAACCAGTATCACCTTATGAACGAGCGCTGCGTCATGTCAGAGCGGTTGTCCAGAGATACTAAGTGGAGAACAAGGTCCAGTGCCAGAAAGCCATGGCGAGTGGCAGCGATTTCGAAGTTGGTAATATAAGGCGGCTTTCGTTTCGAAAGAGAGATGTTGAAAATCGGAGAATTAAATATTTCATAGTGGAAATCGAACAGATCATGATATAAATTTTCATGCTGAAGAGGTGAGACTTTAATTTAGTTTAAAGCCTGAAGGGTAATTAAAAAAAGGAGTTTTTAATTCCTCTCTACAATTGACAGACATTATAATCAAAGATTAAACCAGCATTAAGACGAGCTTTATATCTTGACCCGGAACCGATTTTGGTACTATCTGCCTTCAATTTTGTTTTGACTATGACTAAGCGCCTGTGAATAACGTTGGTTCCCGCGACTCCGCTTTTTGAGCGTTCTGGAAGATCAGGCGGCGAGGTATATGACTGACCATCCACTCTCATATGACGAGGCTAAGAAACTCTGATGTCACTATCTCAAGGGATTGTTAATCTTCTTCCGTTGTTTAATATTAAACAACGCACAATTTCTTACACTATGAACAACGGAAGAGGATTAACAATAATTTTATTGTGCGGCCAATCCAAGTGTCAATCGCTAGATAACGACAGACATAAGTTTCAAAAGAAGTAATATGTAATCTGTGTTATTGAAGGTTTAACTAAAACACGTTTTAAGGTGTTTGATACTATTAATAGAATATATGGTCGCTTCAAACTTTGAGCGGTTTGTATTTTCCAAATGAAATTTGCAGATTTTTATCAGTAAATTTATTTATTTACCTACCTTAAAATACCAAGCTGAGTTGTCGTTTCTGGCCTTTAAATAAACATGGTAATATGCTTAATAAGCCACATTATAAATAACTTGCGCGGTAACTAGACTGTATTTTTTGAGTATCTAATAGTCCCAGGTATCTCCAAAACAAATTTCAAGTTGTCGGACATTGTTCGTGATGTTTGAACTACAGGATACAGAAGTATAATATTTCGCCATTGTTTGGTATTTCCAGATCATGTCGTCCTCGAAGCCCTCCTTTAATCTAGTGGAACAGTCGGTTTCTACTTTGGCCGAATCTCAAGGAGTCATTAAGAGTGTGATGGATTTAACATGCAAGGTTGCTTTAGAATTTGCAAAAACCGACAATGGTGAGTGATTGTTTGTGTTAAGCTTAAAACACAGATTTCCTTCAGAAAAATTTAATCATTCAGCGTTTCAATTTCACGTTAGTTTGCCTCCCAAGTTAGAATGTAAGTCCTTGTTGCAGTTTTGTCGTAGACAAGGCTTCATTTCCTAGTATTATTATTATTGTAACTATTATTAATAGGAATCATTATTATTGGCACCAATTCAGACGGTCAGTGGTTATGAAGGATCTCACCCGATCAATTCGTTGTAATTATCTAGCAGTGAATCACTCTTACAAGTTTGAATGTTGCCAACCCCACTGTTAATTATTACTATTATTTTAATTTTAAAAATGTACCATATGCAGTTACACAGAAATGGGAATCGAAGGCGTGAAAATGCAAATCGGAGGCGCTTATTAATTTCTGAGGTTTAAATCTGCTTGAGTATATCCTCTTGTTTTAACCTGATGATGCCAAGCACAGGCTGTCTGTTCTGTTAGTAGTTAAGATTTCAATTGCATAACATGTAAATGTACAGCGCAGTGCGTTTGTCAGGCGCTTCAATAAAGAAAAAGATAATTATTATTATTATTAAAACATTAGGAGGGAATGTGGGGAACATATGACAACGTTATGGATTCTCAAAGTAGTACTGGTGCAGAGTTACACCATGCATGTTGATGGTTTGAAGAGCGTTTGATCTTTGCTTTTCTTAGACGGAAACAGTGAGACAGTCAAGTCCGTTAAAGAAATTATGAGGAGTTTCTGTCAGATGGACAATGACGTTGAACAGTTTCTTGAAGCAGCAAATGTCATCATGACCCAGGTTAGTTGTGGTGCTGTGGTGTATTTAAGAGATTTAAATCTCAGGCTAGCTCTTTATACATGGATCAGGGTAGGAATTTTTGATGCGATTAGACTTTAATTTGAAGTGGAAAGCCTACAACTACATGGTTTGCATACCAATGTTGGCTTATTTCAGAGGTTTAAAACTCTGGGGTAACATGGTCCATAATAGAGGACCTTAAATGGCATTGGCATCCATTCAGATTGGCAGTGGTTATGAAGTATCTCAGCCGATCAATTCATTGAAAAACGAGCATAAATGGAGACCATACAGTTGCTATAGAAAAAAGTGTGCATTTGTGTTTGGTTCCTGTGCCAATGTGCCATGGACATTTGTTGTTGTTGAATCATTGACAGTGTAGGGTATCTATGACTGGACACCTTTCCAACATTCATTACGTCTTTATGCGATGTCACAGGTGCCTGGATGAGTACTTGTTTTGTAGTCTCTGTTCTTTAGTTTCTGTTGAACAATTTTCAGCATACTGGACTGTCAACCAAGATTTCCTATCCAACCAGGACAGAAAAATGTTTTGCTAGTGAACACGTCGTAAAAACAAGTGCACATACAAGAGGATGGTCACCAACCCTTAGTGCTAAGGCTAACAGAAATGCAGTTAACACATCATTCCTTGAGATTCCGTTGGGCACCCTATTTGGTTAGCTCATGAATAAGCTGGTGCCATGCGCTTGGCTTTCAAGTGACACTTTATAAGTTTTGGAGATTATGATTGCATGTACCAGTGTACCGGACTGCTTTTCTCTTCTTTTGTGAAGCTGTGCAAGAGTTGTCTTTGGCTATCATGGGTATCTTTGTTTAGTTTCAGGGCAGTGATGATGTAGATCTGTTGGCAACGTTTGATTTGAAACTGGATGAGATGAAGAGAGCAGCGGGTAAACAGACGGCAGAGTCACATGCGAAGTATGCCGAAATGGAGGACCTCATTGAAGATGCGATTGATCAAGGTGACGAATTGTGTGGCTCTGTCCTATATATAGTTTAGTTTCTTTTTCCTTGCATTAAATCATCCTCAGTGTTGTCATTGAAAGTAGAGAAAATAACGACTCAGTCTGAAAAAGTTGACCCACTGTTTCACTCTGTTTTAAATTTGGTGTAATTCATCATTTAGAATATTAATACTGAAGACTTTACCGGTGATGGATTACAGCATCATGAACGCTTGCACTTGAAGGACTTGCTCAGTCTCTATAAAGTGACCATCTCACGGGATGAAGGCCCATTCCTGTGATCTATGTGTTAGAAGTGTTTAACCAATCGGCTATTGCAGCGGTTTTCAAACTTTATTTTTATAATTTTATTGTACGAGCAGGTAAAAAAATCGAAAGTAATTTAAACGACACATGGTGGACGCAGAATAACTAATCAAAGAAAGATGGGCATAAACTCATAGAAAGTTTACATTTTTTTATTATGTTTCATACCACTTAGCGACACCTGGCATACCACTAGTGATACGCATACCACCATTTGAAACCGCTGGGCTATTGTGCCCTAACCTTGACTTTGCTTTATTGCACCATGCCCAATGTTATATTACCTTCTCGGTTACAATAATGATCCCATGCAGTACTACATCTTCGTTAAAAGCATAACGTCGATATTGTGCACTGCTTTGTTGCGTAGGAGATGAGGCAGATGATTCCATCTCACGGCCTCAGGTTGTCGATGAAGATTTGGTGATGACCCAAGCAAAGGCAACAACTCGATGTCCTTACACCGGTCAGGAAATGGTCAACCCGGTCACCAACAAACGCTGCGGCCATAGCTACGACTACGAAGGAATCAAGGAGTTTATCAGGCACAAAGGCAACAGAGCCAGGTAAGACCTTTTGTTGACTGCATTGAACAGCATGTCAGAGCGTCACTTACAGCGATCTTAGAAAATCTGCTACAAATGGTTTTGAACAGTTGAACCATTGACTGCTTGTGCAAAACAATACTGTATAATGTGGACTCCCTTTAATGCGAATTAGTAGGGCATGTGCCTATGAAACGGTGTGCAAACCAGGCCATATATAAAAAGATTATATTGAGAAGTGAATTTATAATGCTACTTTTGTATGGCAGGTTAACCACTATGGCATGTTAATAACTTTTGGGACTTAGCACCACTTTGTATTAAGCAAAATGGTGCATAACCTTGGAGTGCGTAAACAAGTTCACACTGCTGCATGTTGCAGTAGATTTAAATGTTGTGATAACAATTTATTTATTTATTATTATTATTATTATTTGCTTTATAGGTGTCCAGTTTCTGGCTGCATCAACGAGAAACCTGTAGAACTCGAAGACTTGGAAGAAAATAAACGACTTAAGAAGTTAATCCAACGAAATAAGAAGCAGGCCAATAATAATTCAGACAAATTATAGGACTATGTTGTGGTTACCAGTTGATTCATAGGGAAAAGTTCTGCATGGTTACAGTTTTGCAACCGTGATTAAAAATATGCAACTACAACGATTTGGCAGCATTCCAAATGCAACCGTGACATTCTGAACACATGTTCGTGTATAATAATTTTCTAGATTTTTATTAATTTTAGTTATATTACCCATTATTATAATATTTCCTTAAGCAAATCTGATGAACCGTTGCAGGGTGTAATAGTTTCTCAATAGTTCTGATTTTTTTACAGCAGCTGCAGTATAGATCTGTATTTAATCTATAGGTTAAAAGTGTAAAAAGATTAGGTGCTAGCTATAAAAAATTATTTAGGCCTATTAGTATTAGTTGTCTATAAATGCATTGTTATAATTACGGTTATCTGGAATTTCAGCACTGTTTAAACACCTTAACTTTAGGGGGTGTACGGTAGCCTAATGTTTAGCATACTGGACCATCAACTAAGAGCTTATGGTTCAAATTTTCATGTGCATAAACATGTTTCAAGATTTCTGCCCTGCTTGCATCCCTAGCCAAGTCAGCTGTAATGAGAACACGGACAATGGGAAGATCGGGTGACAATGGTAAGGACTCGCCAACAGCCCTTGTATGTTGAGGCTAAGAAGAATGAAGCCACTGGTTCATACCCATGACTGCCTATCTGCTTCTCTGTCTTACTGATATATGAGTAGGATTTGTTATTATTTTGTGGTTTTAGTGGCTACATGTACATAATTAAGCAAAATCTTCATGGTACTTGGCAAGGTTTCTTAATTTCATGACGGTTTAGCTTCAGAGCTGTTTGCACGGCACACAAGATTTTCTCAAGATAAACACAGAGCAATCAGTGATTTTTATAATAACAAATGTACAATTATTGTATTACATATAGTTGCCTGAAAACAATTTAAAGCATCACATGGAAGATATTTCAGTCAAGTGCCATGTTCAACTACTTCTCCAACGAATCCACCTACGAATTTGATAATCAGAATTCTTCACAACCCACACATGCCAAAAACAAAAAGCCCCTACAATTCATATACAAGGACCAGCTACAAAACCACAGTATAGATATTCCACAAAAGTTGTTTGTCCAATGTAATTTTAAAAACTTACAGAATCACCGAAACCGGTGAGCCAAAAAAATAGTTACAAATTTTGTTACTTAAACTCTGAAGGCCACGGTACTATCGGGCGTCATACACAAAGCACCCTAAACAATCGGTCTTAAACCTTACATCAATTAAACCCCAGAAGGCAACCAGTCCTATGCAACCGTTGCAGTTCTCATGTCGCCACAGTCCATGTGAGCAAACTCATCCGGGTGACACTTTTTCCGATGGCGGTGCAACTGCATGAACCATCGAAAGCTCTCGTAGCAGATGTTACAGGCAAACTGGTTGAGGTCAAGGTGGCTGCCCTTAATGTGAGCCTTAAGCGTCTGGTGGCTCCCGAGCTTTGCCTGACACATCGGGCAGACAAAGTAGGTCAGTCCGACCGCGTTCGACTGGGCTATTACGTTCTTGCATAGATCCTCGACCGTGTTCGGATACGGCACCTATAACAAACAATATTTTGTAAGTTCAGTACTATCAAACCATTACAAAAGTCTAGGATCAACAATCTATTACAGGGGTGGATTTAACAATTTGGTGCCCAGATTTGTTTAAATTTATTATATATTATTTCTATAATTTGTTATCCCAAAGTTTTAACTGTAGCATCATTATATTTATTTCTTGTCGTCTCGTGTTGGTAAAATTGCCACAATACAACTTTGCAAGAACATGATTAACACACGAAAATAACTAGATCAAGTATTCTGTAATAAATGTATTGGTTCTCAAGTAACTGTCCTTTAAAGATGGCTACAGCAAGTGTGACTAGATGCCAAGGCATAGAAACCAGCAATATTAGAAATGGGGTGTGGAGATGGTTCAATGGTAACATGCTGGCACAAAGATAGGAAGGACATGGGTTCAATAT
Source organism: Aporrectodea caliginosa (assembly GCA_020284085.1). Classification (NCBI taxonomy): domain Eukaryota; kingdom Metazoa; phylum Annelida; class Clitellata; order Crassiclitellata; family Lumbricidae; genus Aporrectodea; species Aporrectodea caliginosa. Next base: position 87,871 of record JACEVL010000161.1, read on the forward strand.
CTGCTAGCCCCATAAGGTTGACTCAGCCTTCCACTCCCTAGGGTTACAGACTGTACAATGAGCAGTAGGACAGATGGGTGCCTTGCAGGCTGCCATACAGTTAAATTCAACTCTTGTTATCAACCGTTACTACTATATATCATGTAATCTTACTGTGTAATTGTTTGAATTAATACACGAATAGTATTATTTGGCCAATTATCACTCACTCACATACAGTCTAATGCCCGACAATTCTAACAAACGAAGTATGAAACAAACAGTATTATAAACAACACTTAAGTATTAAAAACAACACTTAAAGTATTACAAACAAAACTTGAGTTTTTTTTTGAAGTTGCAGAACAAACTAAATCAGCATTTTCCAATTCCAAACTGTTTACTAAGGTCGTCACACTTCTAGAAGTGTTTCATTATTATAATTATGAACATTTTTAATGCGTGCAAAGTCACAAATGTGGATCTAGTTATGAACAACAACATGGCAAAATCAACATATTCTCTGTCAGCTTTGAAGCAATAATTAAACTTCTCAAAATTTATGAGGAAAAACACAGTATACTTAATGGTTCAAAAACTGTGCAAGGAAGTTGGTGAAAACCGATACCACGTAAACAGTTTGGAAGTGGAAAGAAGACTGCTCAATCTGCACTGACAGTACCTTGTGGGAAGAACTTTGGTATTACGAATAGTTCATGGTACTCGTAAAAGCATGGATTGAGGCAAAGGCCCGGCCGGTCGGGGCAGGCCGAACAACAGAACCGCACTTCCTTTCTCACTTTCTTAGCATAGCACACGCGGCAGCGCTTCTTTGGAGCAAACTGTGAGGCCGTCGGCGGAATTGGCTCAGGATGGTGATTCTCAAGTGAAAATGGCAAAAGAGCTCCACTGGACGAAAGCTGTCAATTAAAAATTGGCCATTTATCATCACATGCACTCCGTTTTATAAACTGCTGCAGCCTCGTAGATTAACTTGTTAGTTAAAACCTACGAAACCGAGCTTACTATAATTCAGTAATATTTGAAAATTCAACTAAAATCAAGTCATGAAATATGGGGAGAATCCAAAAGTAACAAATTAGTTGACTAAATTTCAAGGCAAATGTTTTAAAGGGCTTGCAGAGCTTGCTGTATCAGAAACTGTGCCAGCACTGGTAGTCCAAGAACCCTTTTGCCATTTAACCATTTGAAACGACAGACATTGGATGCGACATTCATGTCCAATCCTTCTCGAGGACCACTCAGTTATCAGAACTTTGTGACTGGTAAAGTTACTGTGCATTTACTACATCCAAGTTACATCTCCAGTGCCAATTGCATACAGATTTTTGGTTGATAACCACACTCAAAAGATTTCCATCAGCCAGGAATTTTTGATTACTAGAGCCTGTACAACAAGAAACTGAAAGCCAATTTCGTGTCAGATTCAAACCCAGGAAACAGTAGTAAATTGTTGTCATCAGTCAGCCACAAACCAAACTGCTAAAAAGCAATCTGTAACAGTCTTCAGGTCACTAAAACCAAGATGATGAAAAGTAGAACCCTTACTCTAACTCAAAGAGGCAAAAAATGGTACGAAGTGCTACCAATACTATATTTCTTTAGCCTTGGCATATCCTTGCCTTACGATCCTTCCACTGACAGTGTATGGTCGGCATACTCATTTTACAGCCAAGTTTCCTTGTGTGGGTGCTCGATAGTGTAGTGGATAGCATGCTGGACTGTCAATTGAGAAGTCAGGGCTTCAAATACCCACCAGAGCAGAAATTTGGTTCGAGATTTCTGCGCCATCTTACCCCCCTAGCCAACTCCGCTGACCATACACTGTTGGTGGGAAGATGAGATGGCGAGGGAGAGGACTGGCCACTCGCCCTCATATGACGAGGCTAAGAAAATCAAGTCGCTAACACTTCTGACCCATGGCTGACTCGGGGCTAGTTTAAGGGACTGCACTTCTTCCTTGCGGTGTAAGGGCAACACGATATAGAATCCCCAACCTCAGGGTCAACAGTCCAATATTCTAACAAGAACACTCTTGCACACTCACTGTAAGAACCAAACCAAAACGAACTCAGAAGATCTTTCAATAACCAACTCTTCCTTATATGCTACATAACTTTTAATGTCCTAGTACAAATTACAAGCAACAAAAATGGTAAACAATGGACAAGTAATTTAAATGGACTATAATCTAATGCAGTAAATGACCAGCAACATCACACTGAAAAAAAAAAATACATGTGCCACAGTTTACAAAAAGCAAAGCAATGGTTCACTCAAAATGGCACACTTCGTCACATAATGAAAGAAATGTCTCTACCAGCAATATCATCTGTTTTGGGGTAACGTATACATTTACAGGATTGTCTCCACTGATAATGACTCCATGAAACTTGGTCCCAGAATTAAAGAGATCTCTTAGCACCAGAAATTTTCTGTGCCACAATTACTGGTAAAAATCTGAGGAAAGCCTCTATCCACAATAATTCTGAGTAGTTCACAAACAGAAGAATTTTCTGACTGTGGTACAAACAACAGAAATCATAGCAGGGCTCCAAAACCTTTACTGGTCAGTGGAAGAAGAAGACCAAGAGCAGTCCCTTAAGCTATCCCTTAGAAAGCTATGGGTATGAAGCATTAGCGACTTAATTTTCTTAACTCTGGCATATCTGGGTTCGCTTCCCGGTCGGGTCGGATTATCAGAGATTAATTTCTCGGATCTTTACTGCGGGTGGCTCGGTCGCATTATAAACGTGGAGTACAATACAAACACACAATACAACACATCACAATACAACTGGGGCGCGGTGGTGTAGGGGTATGTTCGGTGCCTTGCAGCTGGAGGGTTGCGGGTTCGGATCCACCTCAAAAGTCGCCGCGTAGGGACCCTGGGCAAAGTCCTTCACTCGCAATTGCTCATGCGCTTCGGTGTGAAACTCCGATTCAGCGTTCGCGCAGTAGTCGGGGAGCGCCTCTGAATGGGAAATCTGGTTGGGGCGCTATAACAAGTGTTCAAATACAATACAATACAATATGAGGGTGTGCAGCCAGTCCTCTCCCTTACCATCTCATCTTCCCACCGACAGTGTACAGTCAGTGTACTCACATAGCCGATTTGGCTAGGGTGTACAGGTGCAGCACAAATGCCAAACCAACATCTACCATGGAGGAGATTTGAACCTCTGACCTCTTGCTTGACAGTCCAGCACGCCAACCACCACACTGTCGAGCACACCCTATTGAGCAGTATAATGGTAGGAAAATGTCCCAATTTTACAAACAACACAAGAATAAACAATCTGTGAGGACTTCAAATTCACATTCAGTTCACTTGGCAGTAGTCAGCAATTTGTTAAATGCCTTGAACAATTAAATGACACTACAAAAAGTAGTCAGATTGTAGTTGTGATCGACATTTATAAAGTGCCACTCAGTGAGTTTTGGCCCAAGTCAGTGCTATCACTAACAAATAAAATTGACTTCAAGCGTTTTCAGAACAGATGAAGAGAAAGACTGAGAGCTCAAGCCGCAATTCCTGCGGAAGATGGTTAGACTAGGAACCTGAATAGGTCTGAATAACCGAGACCTGTATTATAACTCAGACAAGCCAGAGCTCCTAATGCAACAATGCAAAGAGTGTCAGCATCCAATACGTCACATAAATAAGAAAATTTCTTACCACTGAGGTTGTTGACTGGGTGACCTGATAGTCGGCAAGAGATGAAGAATGGTTTCCCTGCAGCCTGTTTAGCTCCTCTTGAGCTGCATTTCCTGACCGGGGCCTAATATGCGACTGTCTTTGAGCAACATGCGAGTACGTCTTTGACGCCGAGCTTCGAGCAAACGAATGCTTTGCAACCGCATCGCAGTTCTCAAACGACATCTGTGTTCGTAAGCGCTTCCGCACAGGCACTGGAAAACTGGGGTCAAAAGCAGCAATGTCTGCCATGGTCGAAAAGCCGTAATCGTCGTTGTTAATGTCGGTCTCCATCTTAACGAACAAACAATCTTCGTTCTCCAGCTGCTCGACCTTGATGTCCGGTGCCGCTAAACCGGGCGTCGAAGTCTGAGACTCAGGCAACGTTGCTTCGACTTCGTCCTGCTTCGAATGGCTGGAATCATCTAGAACACGTCTCTCAAAGCCATTTGCTTGTCTATCTTGCCTCAAAGTTTTCTCTTTACTTGAATGCCTACTACGCCGTTTTCTGGCTGTTGAATCACTCCACGAATCATTTGGTTTGATTTCGTTCCACTGATCCAAATCAACACCGCTGGTGTCTTCTACCGCTTCGTAGCTTAGGTTTCGGTCATCGAAAGTGGTGCCACCGGTTTCATCATCCACCGCAAATCGTTTGTTTAAGCGACAGAGATCTGACGATGATGACGCATCCAAATTCTCCTTACAGCGCTCTGGCTCCCCCGTATGCGACTCAATGTTAGGAGCGTCGCGTTTGCACCAGGCGTGAGAGACAGTGCTGCCATCTGCAGTCAAAATTTCATTAAAGCTGATGTGAACGAGGTCGTTGTTGTTTACAGTAATGCAGATGATTGCCTCCACAGACAGCTTCGAATTGTAAATTCCAAGGCTGCTTCTGCAGAGCAGCGGAACAGCGTCCGACAGCATCTTCCTGAGGCTCGACTTCTTCTCTGCATCAACCATGTTTCAAAGTCCAACTCATAGATCTAATGCAAAAAAAGAAAAACAGACAACTAGCATTGAGCACAGTTGAATTTTTAAACAAGGAAGGTCATCTTTCGACTAGAGGTGTCCAAAGTTTATCAGAATATGGACCATGTACTCAAACCCATTCTTAGTCCAATTTATGCACCACTTCATCATAGGATAAATACTTATATTAAATAGGAGTTCAAATACCAGTTGACACCATTACTCACAACATATACAAAGGCTAGACCATTGAATGCATAATGCAACACTCATCTCCACAGAAGAATTAATTACAAACTTTGCCAATTGTGTGGCCAATTGTTACCCAACGCACTTTGCTGCTACATATGCCCAGCACTCATAAGTCGTTTGCACTTCACAGATCTCTTTTTTAGACCGTCACCATGTTTCAGTGTCTTCAATGCAGTTCATAAAGGCAACGTATAGTTAGTTTGTTCGGATACAGACATGCATACTTGCTCATTCGCCAATTCTGAACCTTATTTATTCGACATAGAACTTTTGCTGTTGTCCATCACTTTCAAATGCATTACTTACTAACTTAAGAAAGAAGATCAATCTATATGCTAGGGACTCAAGAAGCGACCATGCACTATATCACAACAACTGTGGTTAAATATAGCACTAGTAGCAATTACGACATGTTTAATGTCAAAATCAAATGCATCAACATAACATACGCGGATATGAACTTTGTATAGGTTTAGTATGCACATCACTAAAAATGGAATTTTAAAACTGCATTCCGTAACAGTTTACAACGCATTTCTATACATCGAAGATACGAACCGAGCCGGTGTACAACACAAAAGAACCAGACAAAATTTGCGCGATACAAACTATAATATGCAACAAACCTTGAAAATAAATTTTTTCCCACTAATTCTCCAACGAATTAGTCAAATAAACAATTCACAAACATAAGAAACGATAAAAGCTCCAACTTTTTATTATGGATACCGGAAATAAAGTAAAACAGTCAGTGTTGCCACTCAGGTTTTTGAAATAACCCTAGATTTCCTTCTGAAAAAACCCAGAAAACCCCAGACTATATAGACCCCAATATTAGGCATAAAATCTGGAAAACGAGAAAGTAAGTATGCTAATAGAAGGGCCGTAGCAAGCTGTAACTGCGTCGAAACGAATTTTTGTTTTTCTATTAACATTTCATTTTAATCACTTCAGGTGTATTTCAATTAAAGAAAAAAGAATTTATAAAACTAAGTTTATTAAATATTTACTATTGCCATTTACATAATTATTTCAATTTAAAAGTAAATAATATTTCTGTTGAAAGATGAGAGCAGACTAAATTATGCAAATTACGAAAACATACATATACATGTTATAAAACAATGGATATGTGTGTGTGTGTGTGTGTTTGTTTGTTTGTTTGTGTGTGTATGTGCACATGGGTGGGTGTAGAGACCAATCATGGCAGTTCGCTCTATATGACTTCTCCACCCATTTTGGTCTATGCCAGCACCTCTGGCGATTGACAGCGACAGTAACTCACTCTGTATTTAAAAAAATATATGTTTTGGACTAAAAATTAAATAGCGTATAAGCTTTTACATTTAATCACAATATAAATATGTTTGTTATGCATGCAAAATGCCAGTGGTCAGAAATATCCCCAGATTTATGCATATTTTGCCAAAAAATCCCCAGAACCCCAGACGGAGGCCAAAAACCCCAAATCTAGTGAGAAAACCCCAGCTGTTTCAACACTGAAAACAGTCATGCTGAAGAATTTATGTAAGTAAGTAAGTGTATATTTTGTTTATTAAACGCAAGCAACCGCTCAGCGCTTTACATACAAAGTTTAAAATAATTGCTGTAAGGAAACGCCAATTAGGAAAACGAAATAAAATCAACTACAAAACACTCTTATTTCACCAAATAAGGCTGGCACGAAACACGAGAAATGAGCTTGATATAAATTATATTAGCGCTTATCGTACCCGCTTCTCCTCATCCCTAACCAGGGCTGTTAAAGGCTTGGTTTTTTGGTTTTTGGTTTTTGGGTTTAAAAAAAAAAAAAAATCTGCAAATTTTGGTTAGTGGCCGTCCATAAATGACGTCACGCACCTAGGGGTCGGGGGTCGGAAATTTGTGACGATGTGTGACATGGGGTGGGGGTCTGAGTAGTGTGACGTCACACCAGGTCTATGTTAGTAAATTTAACAATTAGCAACAATTTAATTTTAATTATAACAGCACTAATTTTTAGGATTAAATTTTCATTATTTTTGTAATTATTTTAATGTATACGGGCACCATTATTAATAATTTTCTAATTATTACAAAATTTTGTCACCGTTAGATTTTAAAATATTCATGCTTTCGCTATTTGTTCCATGAAGGAGCATTTTGCTTCGAAATGGAAATTGGTTTAGGGGGGGGTCAGAGCTTTGTGACGTCATTTTCAGAGGGGTCTTACTTTTTGTGACGAAGTGTGACGAGGGGTGAGGGGAGGGTTAAAAATCGGCCAAAATAGCGTGACGTCATTTATGGTTTTTTTGGTTTTACAAATTTCAAAATTATAAATGCCAAAAAGTCGTCTCTTCAAGTCTCTTGGCAATTGTTGTATGGGAGGCCTATTTGTTAACTTCGTTTTATGACATTCTACGATTCTACTGTTCTAGTTAATTTCATTTATGTGCATCTGATTAATTTGAACGTATTATGCCACTTTTTGAGTTTTATCATCCGAAATAGGAAAATCTCAAAAACATAAAACCAAAAACCAAATAAAACCAAAAAACCAACTTTTCATTTTGAAAAAGTTTGGTTTTTTGCACCCCTGTCCCTAACACTGCTCGGCCCTTCCGTCACCTCATCACTAAAATTATTTTGCAAATCGTTCCATAGCCATAGCTGTTCCACCTCTTTGGAACAATTAAACTTCCGCCAGCACTACGACAAATATCTGACCCATCCTACGAAGTCACCAAAACTCCACCTCTCGCTATCTCTTCACAGGTCTTTCACTCGAAACTGAAAACATTGCTTTTTGACAAATCCTATCCTGAATCCAACACTTCTCCCTGCCTACCTCGCCGTCTCAACACCAAACACCATCCACCTTAGCCGTCTGCCTGTCTGACTCTCTGGATTTTGACCGCTTGCCTTTCGATTTTGTTTTGATTGAGCGCCTGTGAATAAGCTGCATGGTTCCCGCGACTTTGCTTTTGTTGGCGCTGTAGAAGTTTCGAGTTTACGATTACGATTATCGTAGCCTACGATTCGTAGGCTACGACCTCTTCTAGAAACGAATGTTAGGCCTTGGCACAAGGATTCTATATTAGGTCCTTGGCCTTGGCATAGTCATAATTATACTTGGGCCGTCCATAAATAACGCCACGCAGCTAGGGGAGGGGTCGGAAATTTGTGACGATGTGTGACATGGGGTGGGGGGGTGGAGAAATGTGACGTCACATCAGGTCTATGTAATTAAATTTAACAAATAAAAAAAAAAAATTTAATTTTAATAATAACAGCACTAATTTTGAGAATTAAATTTTCATTATTTTTTATTACTTTAATGTAATTAAGAGAAATGTGACATCACATCAGGTCTATGTAATTAAATTTAACAAATAACAAAAATTTAATTTTAATAATAACAGCACTAATTTTGAGTATTAAATTTTCATTATTTTTTGATTACTTTAATGTATACAGGCACCATTATTAATAATTTTCACAGACAGTCATCAGGCTAAGCCCCTATAGTCAATTCATGATTGCTGAGACAGCAAAGGTCGCGCTCGGCATCGGGCTCAAAATCGTAGGCCCTAATAATAATTGTAAGATTTCTACAACGCCCAGAGACAGTCAAGTCATGGGAGCAAGCTTATTTATTCACAGGCCCAAGGGTGGTGCACGATGGCATTGGCAGGTAGGCAATTTAGAACTGCAGCGGCGAGATAGGCAGGCGTAAGGGGCAGGACACGCAGGAGGAACCACAATAACAGAACAACTTTGTGTAAGAAGTGTATTTACAATGTTGAATGACAGACAAGCACAGAGATTTCATGAGGTGCAATAATATTATGTTGGCGAGTTTGTATTCTGCATGGTGTATTTGATTATCCCAAGTGTAAACACATTAATTTTGGCACGAAGGAATTTTACTGCACTATTCTGAGATCATAGCGTGGCCTTAAGACAGCGAAAGAAAGCAACTGGACGGTGGACCACCAGATATCAGAGCCGAAGTCTCAAACGCAAATTTCTGCCTTGACAGGCATTCAAACCCCCGACCTTTATTGACATTCCCGCAAGAAAACCATTAGACTATTTTACAGGTTGTATAAAAGGGAATCTGTTTAGATTTAACACAGGTTTCTAGACTTTGCAAAGCTCAACACACGACACGTTCACTCGATCGCGAAGCCACACGTCTCTTCAACAGCACACGTCAGTTTGTCCAGAAATTTTGTGTATGACTCGTACGGCGGTATGTCGATGCGATTGAAGCTAAAGAACAAAAGACAAATCGCTAGTTAGATACAACAATCTCCGGAAAGCAACATTCTTTAAAATTTCATTATAATAAAAGCTTCAAAGATGCAACGTTGTGCTTTCCTTCAGAACTGTGTTCTCCTAACAAAGGACTCTGCTCAGTGCTCACAGACCTAGGTTTAGGCCTGATCCAGGAAAAGACAGTCATCAAAACAAGTTCAAAAGGATCTCATGACTTTTTATTTCCTTTCTAGGTCTTACAGGTACTAAATTACAAAGTTAAGTGAAAGGTGCAGTCATGGGTACTTGTAACCTTCCCCAGGTTGCTATATACTATATGTTCTCTGCAAGGTAAAACAAATGGATCAACAGATGTGAAATAAAAACTATAATATCAAAGCATAAAGTTTTAATTGATTTGAATGATATTCTTAAGCTATGGTTGACGCATGGTCAGTAATGTGCAGTTAGTCGCTTAAAGTCAGTCGCCAATCAGAGATACTCTGTGGACAAGTGCAAGATACATCTTCAGCAGCTTCTCTATCTTACCACGTGTGAGCCTCAGGCAGGCTGTCAGTGTTTGTGTCAATCTGGTGGATGATGAACAACCTCGGTCCCTGCGACCCAGTTGAACCTGCAAAATCACGCAAAGGCATTTCATACAAAGGAGCCTCTCTTCAAAAACAGCAAGTCACAGCACAACATTCAAATTCCCTTTAAACCTCAGTTGAACTGCAAGTCAGGTTCTCTAAATGCATCATAAATCACTAACCACAATAAGCAAAGATCAATAAATACGCTGGACAGAGCTCAAAGATGGAGAACAAAACTTCAAAATCAGAGGGACAAGGTTTAAAGGTCGAGAAAAATGAGGCAGTCAAACGTTCAAAGGCAGAACATGATGTTCAAATGTTTCTTTTCTGTGTCAACCTTAAAAGATAAGAGAAAGGTGAAAAAGGATTTATATGCGCATAGCAAGTGTGTGTTAACTGCATTTTATGTTTATGTTGTGGTGAAATAAAGAATTCCATATTATCCACATGGCATGCTTTACAGCCCAGACAGATATACATACATAGATACAATATACATACATACATACAGACAATTAGAACAAATCCCCTAAGCAACATGATTTTGATGAACAGCGACAGAGTGAGCTTTGACCGTACCCTGCAGTGCTTTGAACCCTTGGAGAGGAACACGTGTGCTACCAGTTACAAACTGGAGTAGACGCGACCTTCGCTCTTCGTCGAACTCCTCCACTGCCCGCCAGAACCACTTGACGATGTTCGTATCAAGAGTGCAGTTCTCTAACCACGTGTTCTTCTTCCAATCTTCAACGTCGATCTTACCGAGACCACTGATCACCAGCTATAAAGACAAATCGATTCTTATTCCTTCACTGCTTTGTCTAATTCTAACTGGTTCTCTTAAAAGTTAAATCAGTTAGATCATTGTTATAGAATCACTTGATCACTGTGGTCATGTCTGAATAATCTTTTGATCACATGTATGTATGTCAACACGTGTGTCACTTCACGACAGAAGGTAGCAGGCACGTGGTTACACATGTGACCTCAGCGCAGAACAGAGCCTTCACTCACTAGATCGACTGTAAAGTGTCAGTTCCTCTAAGACCATACACAATGAGTTTTGCCTCTAATTAATGCGTTAGCATATCAGGCTCATATTACTACAAACTGTAGTATGCCACATGCCATATTAAGGCCAAAATCTGTTATTAATTCATTGGATACAGACAGGTTGAATTTTATGCAAATTTCCTTCAACTGATGCTTTTCATTTAGAAAACAAAATGCATAAATTTCGGAAAAAGTCCAGGATTTTTTTTAGCTCTACCTTCCTTATGACATCCTCTTAAGGAGAACATCAGTAAGTAAATCAGAGGTGTCAACTAGTCCATTTTTCTGCTGGGGTGACATAAACAAAAACTTTAAAATCTTCCTTTTCACATCACCGACTTCCTGTTTCTGTTACAACATTAAACAGGTTCTCTTAGCCCAGAAAACCAGTAAACTTGATACGGAGCTCTCTGACAATAGCATTACCAGAATATGCTAGCATGGCAGCAGTTTTGCCAATTTCCCATGAAATTTTCAAAATAATTATATCGTATTAGAGCAGTTTACCTCTAATTCACGTTCATCAAATGGTCGCATCAGATGCGGAGAAATCAATTCACTGAAGCCTTTCTGCAGGGCAAGGAACTGCGCCTCGATGCCTCGCATGAAGCGCCAGTTTACGTAGAGTCTAGAAAAAATTAGATAAAATATTAGCAGAAAAACAGCACAGAGATTGTATCGTATTTAAACAGTTTTAAAGCGCCTCTAGTAGGGTGAACCATTCAGAGGCGCTCCCAGTGTGCAAAGCCACGACAGAAGAAATAGGCTTTGAGAAAAGCAAAGGAGGAGGAGGGATACCAGAAAGAATTTGAGAGCTAGTAGATGGAGAAAGCGCATTCCAAAGAGAGGGACCGATTGAAGTAGAGGACCGGGACGGAGTCATAGCTGTTCTAGTATGAGGAACTAGAAGATTAAGTCTGTTTGAAGAGTGGAGTGGAATACACGAGGAAGGTGAAAATATGCAAATTCAAATATACAAAAGGCACATGTCAATATATGATAAAATAGTTATATCTAAATTTATGCATAAAATAAATAAATATATATATATGAACAATAAATTGATAAAACTTTACACATAAATGCTCAAGGAAGTAATTTTCTTCTTTTCAAACATAAAACTTTCTGCTATATTATTTTAATACAATGACACTGGAAGAACTACATTACTATAGAATAAAAAATTCTATTCTTCACCAAATTTTCTACCAAAAACTATATGTATACAAACTCAACCAACGCCTATGTGCATGCTGTTGCATAAGGAGTTTGAAAAAGACATACTTGACGTATTCCTTTTTGTTTTCCTCCGTCACAGGGATATCCCTCCCTCCAGGCTTAAGATCATGGACAATCCGTTCACCATAGGCCTCATGATCGACACAGAATCCACGATCGATGATTCCGGTAATGTCATTGTTCCTAACAATGGACACAGATACATCAAACTTTAGCATTCTGGTACAGTGTATTGTTTTCAACGAATGACACAGATACATCTTCGACATGTTGCAATACATCCTACATACAAGACATATTTCAACAGAATTAGCATATATATATATATATCCATATGTTATCTGAAAACTAGAGTCGTTATTGCATTACACAAGGGATCTAGCTTAAAGTTTCCTAAACCTTATTCACTCATAATACTATAGTCAGCTGCATAGCTATTTCAAACGACAATTTAAAAATCAGCTGAATATAATGCAATCAAAAGAACTTCAATAGCATCCTTGTCGTAATACTCGAGGCATCAGTCGATGGGCGATGGCTGCTACTAATAGAAATTGCTGTGCAAGCCAAATTGGAATCCAGGATGAGTCCGGTCAAAGGTCGGAATTTTGGCTCACACAAAGATTTTGTTTAACAGCAACCATTTTGTTTTGGGACGGGTGATGAATGAATCGTAATAAACAGGCACCAAAGAACAGGACACGGGTTCGATACCAGCTAGCCCCATAAGGTTGACTCAGCCTTCTACATACATCCTACATATAAGACATATTTCAACAGAATTAGCATATATATATATAGCCATATGTTATCTGAAAACTAGAGTCGTTATTGTATTATACAAGTGATCTAGCTTTAACCAGCTCCTACGCCTAGGGGCTCTGGTAAAATGAAGCTGCCATAGGACGGATCAGCACCTAGCATGCTGCCATAAAATCGACTCTTGTTTAACTTGTTATCACGTGTTCCTACTATTTCATGTCATCACACTGTAGTTTGTCAGTTTGAATCGAATAAACGAATATTATTATTATTATCTACTGACGCCTTGAGCATTATGATACTTTATGATGAATTTCAGTTCATTTATGTTGATTTGAGATGCATAAGCTTACAGTATCCAGACAAGGCTTCGGTGAAGGTCGGGGTCAACGCTCTCTAGATCATCGAGGGTTATCGGCTTTCCAAGAAGCTGTTTATAAAATGGCATCGTGAATCCACCATCGAGATGATGACCGTGGAAAATCGCAATGCCTATGATTCGCCCGACAAAATGAAAGTATGAGAGATGTTCCTAATCAAAAGGAAAATAAACACCATTCAGAACAAAGCTATTATATGAACAACTGAAATTGCAAAATGAAGCAATACCTAAAAGGCAAACAATGAAACTGTGGTACTGGGTACAGTGGTTGGAAGGGGATTGGAATTAGATTCTTGCCAACAGATAAACAGATATTCAACCCGCAGTTCACATTTATCAACAATGATTTATTCACAAAATTTATATAACCGTTACTTATCGCAGGACCCACTGCGTGGAGCAGTCTTTCCAATCATCTGAAAAATACACCACCTGTGGAGACATTCAAATCACAGCTCAAGACCTATCTTTTAAAAGGATCATGACTGCCAATGATTTTTGAACTCATGTATGGTGCCCTTTTCTTCGGCCTTAGCTGCACTATGAGCTATATAAATTGTATCACCATTATTCAAAACACCTGTTGTCCTCAAAAGCACTCCCAACCTAGCCTCGTAAACGGTTAAGCTTTCACAGAGTTATAGAGTGCTCGCTGTGTAACGCGAGTACAGATTCGAGCCATCCTTGACACGGTAACTACGTAGGGACTTTGAGTAAGTCCTTCAATCACAATTGCTTAGCACCATTGATTGATGCTTCATCATTACATAGAAATGGTGCTTAGCAAGTGCATAATAATAATAATTTCAAAAGTTCTTCGGATGCGTGGTTGTGTAACCTAAAGAGGAGAGAGGAACTTACTGGATTGATTCCAGAGTCGGGGTTGATCTGTAGAGTGTAGATGTCATCACGTGAATACTGGAACAGGCCGTAGCACGGATTCAACATTTCGTGGGACAATAGATACAGCCACTCCCTAACAACAGTATCACATCACAAATGGCATTGCCAGCAGCATCACATCACCAATGGTATTGCACTGTCGCCAGCAGTTCCAGCCTAATGTAGACTCAACGTATCATGGATGCAGCAAAAGTTTAGGCATCCCGAGATATATTCTCTGCTTCAGATGCACATCAATGATTGACATATAGTCACTGGCATCTAATGGACTCGGCTTTCATTGTCAATAATGACGTAGAACGCTCTTGTAGAGTTGATCGAGTTAACACATACTAGAAAAGACATCTAGCTTAAATCACCAATAAAAATGCAAACAATGACGACATATAAAAATGGCATTGAAAGATCAAATACCTTGCAATGCCTCCATAATCTAAGCCTTCTTCCCCTCGAAACTTCACCATAAGTCGTTTTCGAAGATCTTCTGGCCTAATTTTCATGATGTGGCGATATGATTCCTATCAAACACAGCACCTGATGTCTTAAACACTTTATAAAATCCACAAAGCAATATTTCATCACAGAATCGAGTGCAGCATAGATGTGCAGGAGAGTAATGCACTGCAGAAGGTAGGTGTTCATCAGTAGTCCTGTTGTTGTAAAAGCTTAATAAAAGCAGAGAAGAATAGTTTACGCATTGTAGCAGGGTTTCTGACTTCTCTGAACTATCGGATTCCGAGTGATAATTCAAATTAAGATTTATGTTATCATTTCATTAAAAGCTTTCACCGATTGATGCTGCACCACGATGATGCTACCGCACATGAAAATAGAAGTGAGAAAGGGGTGACCCTGCCACTGGAACAGTGCTCTTCCCTTTGTGTTTACACATTGACACCCATCAACTACCACAACAAATTGTAATAGAAACCTTTGCTCTATAGTGATCAGTAAAGCAATGAGTTGAAACTGAATTGAAACTGAGGTCACTGTAGTAGAAGTCATTGGATTAGGAATAGAAGACTTGGTGTTCAAACACAAGAGTCGAACATACCTCAAAGATTTCTTTTCTGGAGACTTCAAAGTGACAGTGACCTGACTGTGGCCGGAGAACATCAAGCTCCTGTCTCAGAATCTTCATCTTCTGCGGCAGAGTGTTGTTCCGTTGTTTTTCTCTTTTTCTCCGCTTTTCATCTAAGTCCTTCTGCATTTTATTGAGTTTTTCAGCCAGGAGATGAAAATACTCTTCCTGTATTAAAAAATTACATTGCTTAAAATCACTTTCACCCCAATAAACATACAACAAGTGTGTACAACAGAAAGCAGAACTATTACAAGATGCATCTTACGCAAATACACCCTTCCCTCTTCTGTATATAAACATGGGTAAGTCCTCATTTCCCTACTACAGAACACTCCTCCAGTGGTCTCTCCGTTTTGGAGTCTAGCATTTCTTCTGATGTGCAATGTAATGCAATCAGACACTTAAATAATACTGCAGACGAGGAGGAGGCAGGCATACAGACACGTTTCACGGGTCTGATTGGCAGGGGGCACTGGAAAGCAAGAGCCTTAAAACGTACATCAAGACAGAAACCATGGTCTGCTCTAAAAAACAGACCACTGGTCGGGGACAAGGCTGGAAACGTATTGAAACAAACCAAAACAGAGGGGTGCAAAATTAGCTTTCAGTGGTACACCGCAGCCTACTATGACAAGAACGATTAAAAGTCAACAAGAAAAATTTAAAGGGGCGCAGTTATCAACCCTTGCCTCTGGGCGCTGAAACCCTTCGTTACGCCACCGCATCAAAGCGTTTACTTACTCGGCTGTTTGCCTTTTTGTACATTTCTTCCTCCACTTTACGTAAGAACCGGACTAGGTTCATGATTCGCTCGTCAAGTAACAAAGCCGGATCAGGTAGAGGGTATATTTTCTTAACGCTGCAAAGCAAGCAAACACATGCCTAAGGGTTAAACGAAAACTATAATCGGAAAATATACACTGCTTAAGATAGCTCAATTTTAACTGTGGGTGCCAGCCTGTTCAGCGACTACCATTTCCATCTTGTGTATACATGTATGATATCCAGTGTCCAACACTTATCTTGCCCTTGGTGTATAAATTTATAAATTTGCAAATTATCTGCTATCTACCATTTTCATTTTGTATGATCACGATATAAAGCTTCATGCCTTTATGGACAAATATTGTGGATGTTTGTACAGGACCTATTCAGAATCGCTGAAAGGCACTCAACATGGCTGTCCCACAGATCTAAACAAGTGCATCTGAAGTTACCGAGTATTCTAAAATGCATGCTCCCTTCAAACAAAAGCTATTTGCATAATTATGTAAACGTATCAAATTTGTAGGTTCAAGATACACTGGAGTACCTTACAACATGCTTCATAAGATCAGCTTCAGAAATCTTGTAATAAGAAGGTTCTCTATTCAATGATCTTGCAGCGTTTTGACTGGTCTTTTGAGGTTTGCATCGAGGAGATCCATATATTCATGGTTAATAAATACTGCACTGTAGAAATCTTAAGACAATTTAAGATAGAAGGAAAAAGATCATTTTGCAAAGAAATACTGCAACTATTAAATTACCAAGACCTTGGAATTTCAGCTGCAACCTCTGGAAAATCTGGCCAGTGACAAGAATAATGCAGTACAGAAGTTCAAAGACAACAGGGCAGTGAGGATTCAGTGATTCAGTGTCCTGTGATTCCTGCTATTTGATCGTCCAACTCAGTGGACTCCCTCAAATCCATGCTAAAATCCAACCTCTTCTCTAAGGCTATCTTGCCTGTTTGTAATTTGTCTTGTGAGGCGCACTTGTAAAGGCACGCTGTGTTAGGACGCCATATAATTACTATCATAATTATCAATGGGTATTTTCATGACAAGACCACAAAAGTCATCTGTCAGAATGAGATTACATCTACAATAGCAACAGAACTGGTCAGCACATGTTTAGCCTGGAGCTCAATAAAAATTCAAAACAAAATTCCACCATACCCAAGCGCAACTCAACCGTTTCTACACCGACAAACCATGGCATTCAATGCATTAAAAACATTTCAACACACACTTGCTACATCTCACTACTAACTAACCTAAGAGACCATGTCACATACTCTGCAGTCTGCACTATCTTCTAGCACAGACCAAATAGAGACAACCACGGAAAATTGCTAAGATAATGGTGCTAACCAAGCTATGGTTTAACAACAAAATAAAAGTCTCAGCAAACCAAAACAAAAGATAGCAAGCGACTTTACGCAGACAGCAACTTAGCCATCAAACAGCAATTGAAATCAAAATTAAAGCCAGCTACAGGCTTTCTAATGGAAAAAGTCCTCGGACGTTTAGACACAAAAAGCTGATAGCTAAATGTAACTTACAGTCTATCTACAAGATGTTGACGCTGGTCTTGCGTCATGCTCTGGTGCCAGTCTATGATGGGGCGATTTGGGGCTTCCTCAGTGAAGGCATTTCCGCGCAGTATTCCCGGTTCGTTCAATTCCAAGTTGCACGGTAAATCCAGAATCTGCTGTGTCACGGGTGGCCTGTGTTGTTGCTGAACACCCATATCCGACCAAAGCATTGTAGCTGTTGACATCAACATGCCCAAATGGTTAGCACCAACGCCTGGCGTTGTCAGAGGAAGTGCAGAAGATGATGCCAAGGGCTCCTGTCCAAGGACATTAGTTACCGCTTGCTGCTGGCCTGAAGGTGGCAGTCCCAGGGCAGCATAGGCTTGTACCAAGTCGGGACGAACCGTCCTTGGCTGCTGCTGAACACTTTGGTGCATAGCAAAAGCAGTAGTCTGGACGTTAGCAGACGAAGCAGCACCTGGCCTGTCACAGGAATTCTTCAATGGTAGACATATGGAACAGTCAGCACGACTACAGTGTTTCCAGTGTGCGAGGATTTGCTTTGAAGAAGCACAGAGTGGAACTAAAAAGAGACAAAATTGTTCTTCATCATATATGTTTAACAGTTGAAGATGGAACAGTCACAAATGAAATGAAGAACACAACACGAGTAATGGAGGCCTTCTTGTGACATATAATTTAATAGAATCTAACTCACAGTGTACTTATTATTACTTAAGACGCACTTCTGTTCCTTCAGAAGGATATCTTCAAGCTACTAAGCTAGAAGTCAAAATCATCAGTATAACACATTAAATATGTGACCTGCTGGGAGAAAAGGTGTGGCACAAAAGATGTGGTTTTTGGACTAATCTGCACTGAAGCCAGTTGATGCTGTTGTAAGAAATGTGCCTTATTTAATTCAGTAGGTTCCCCAATAGCATAACAAAGAAACTTAAGAAGTGAACCACCCACAACTACATTTCTAAAACATTATACAAATGCAGCCTGCTCAAAATATCCTGAATAGACTGGACTTCACTTACTGGTAACTACATTAAGTCCCTTTCCTGAAGATGACTGATAGTCAGGTTGGTGCAAATATTCCAGTTGACACTATTAAGGGTATCTTCTTCGCAAAGTGCCCAGGACTTACAAAAAAAAATAATTAAGTTCTGGTTTTGTGACAAAGTTACAAAATTTGGACTCGAGTTGATGGCCGGCATGGTATGTATTTAGCTACGGATCAATGTCCGAGACCATGTTATGTCAGAATTCTTGCAATAATGTAACTGGAATTTTTTATACAGTACACATCAAGAACCCCTCAATACGACATGTCATAAGGTAGGTTGGGCATGACTACTTCTGATCATTGTCCAAATTACATCTTTCAAGTCTGATTTTAATCTCTGCTTATGTCTTGATAAAGCAGAAATGCCAGTGACTCTTATCTACCTGTACAAGATCTGCCATACCGGCAGTTGCTCAAGTGCATCAGAATGTTCTTCATCGTCTGGCAGTGAGGCAAGATGCACAGCAGCGAAGCAAAGCCGTAAGTCATCTCACGACGTCGACACTTGTAAGCATGCAGAAGCAGAACAAGCTGCTGCACTATCAGCCGGCTCCTTGGATCAATGGTAGGTAGTTGCTGTCGTTGTTGAAGCTGTTGCTGTTGTGGCAGCTGTTGTTGAAGCGGTTGCTGCTGCAACTCCTGTTGCAGCTGCTGCTGTAGCAGTTGCTGTTCTTGTTGCTGGTGCAGCTGCTGCTGTTGTTGGAGCAGCTGTTGCTGCTGTTGTTGGAGCAGCTGTTGCTGTTGTTGTTGGAGCAGCTGTTGCTGCTGTTGTTGGAGCAGCTGCTGTTGTTGGTGCAGTTGTTGCTGCAGCTGGTGCAGGTTCTGAGGCTGTTGCAGTAGCTGTTGTTGCTGCAGCTGCTGAGGTTGTAGTAGCTGCTGCAGTAGCTGTTGCTGCATCTGTTGTGGCTGCAACTGCTGCTGTAACGACATGGCCATTGAAGACTGAATGCCAGCCATCTAAAACAATTATTCACAGAAAACATATACATTACATTTTTATTCTATTATATATTTACAGAACAATGGCTTTAAAACTTGTCATTTCAACTGTACAAACATTATACACTTCATGCAGCAAATGTCAAGTATCATATTTGTATAGCAAGGCTTGGACTGGAACAAACATGGTCAATGCAAAATCGTTTCTATTTCAACACTCCAAGATAACGGAAGACATCTAGGAAATAAATTTAGCACTGTGAGAACAATTACAAAAAACATTGCCAACCTACAGGTGAGTAACAATAGTTAAGACAAAAACAAACTGTGAACTGTCAATTTCAATGAGACTAACTAACTACCATAAGGGAAACAAGGAACACATCAAAATCAACAACTTAATCAAGCATCGAAACCTACAAAACTTCGATAATGATACAGGAAACACATAATTCATCTGAACAAAATGGTTGAATATTGCAACACCGAAGAACATCCCAAAACCACCTCAAAACACTTACATAGTTAAGTGCTAACCAAACTAAACAGTGCCATTCAATCTCAACCTAAGAATTCCATGCAACCCATTACAGAACCAAGCCTGCCACCTACTCAGCAATGACACAAGATAATGCTTGTCTTGTAGGCAGGTGCTTTTGTGCTTTTAAAGTTTCAGTCAGCCATAAAATAGAAGACAACCAACCAGACAAGCAACAGGTAAACGAAATATAGCCAGGCCCTGAAACACCCATGCTCATGGTGGACACCATCCCTGCCACGGAGACTGGAACAAAGTTAGTTACCGAAGTCACGAATGACTGTGAAGCGGCAGATGCAGGCAACTGCGGTAACGATGCACCGGCTGACCTTGGTGCAGCAGCTGAGGACAGGACTGGCATCACAGCAGATGGTGAGAGCAGCCGAGATGGTTGTTGGTTCTGAGTAACAGTATCTTGAGACTGATCACCAAAGCCATTCTGCCCTAAAAACGCATTGTCAGCCAGTTCACTTGGGAGCTCATCATTGAAACTGACCAGATAATCCCAGGAATCATCTATAAAATACAACATAACACAGATAAGTCTACAAATAACAGTACATCACAGATAAGTAAGTTCCTGCATATGATCTAAACCACATTTAATTAAACATTTGAAACCGTTTAATTCTGAGCTAAAATTAAAGCACTAGAAACAATTCAAATAATTATAGAAATGTTTTAACTTTTTACAAGTGAAGTTATTTTCATCTCAACGGCCTCTAACAAACAATTTAAATCACGTAGACAAAAAATACCAAAAAGTAAGACCTAAGTTACATCAAAAGATAAATCAGACATCAACAGCTCAGTGGCATGTCTTTTACTGCATAGTAAGCAGTAAAAATCAATCTCCAAAGAGAACGTAAAACATTACCAAAAAGGCTTGCCTGACAAGACAGAAAATCGAGAATGAAAAAAGTAACAAATACTGGGCCCCACATTACAACCAGAACAACCAAAAACTTAGTAAGGAACTGATTCAATCATTCAAACCACTTCAGACCTTCTGAGTGCAAGTGAATACCTAAGATATTTTTACTCAGTCTCTCATACATCTAGGTTTTACTTTACCCATTTCTGTCAATATACATAACTAAGTCCCATAAAACAGTTATTATTTTGGAGTTTTTCTTTACGTAATAAATTTCTGTAACCATTCACACTCTTCTTTAATAAAAGAGCTAGCTAGTACTTATACTCTCTTCAATAGACAGTTCTAAAGCACCAGCATTTGATTGTTCTGGAACTTACTTCCTGAGCAGCAGTCATGCGCCGCTCAGAATATTTCTATCTATTATATCATTTACACCTTCTTACATTTGCGAATTTATGACAGTACTTCTCTGCAGCTTTGGTAATAAATTATTTAAATGATTTTGCATGAAATCTTGTTACAAAGATATACAGAAAAAGATTTTTTTTAAAGTTATTAAAGAGACCCGAGTGTTTGAAACAAATCTTTCATAGGATTAATTACAGATATCAAAACTGACCAGCAGCATCATTTGGGACAGTTAAATCTAGCCTCGGATTTTTGGATGGGGGTTCTGTCAAATTCTGATCATTATAATCCATGGTACACTCCTCTTTTCTCCACAACAATACGAACCTGTAAATACACATGAATTATAGCTTTAATTTCAGACAGCATGTAAAATTAAAAATTCAACATAATTAAGAATAATTATACTCAGTACATCTTACTATTAATGAGAATCAAGAGAAAATGGCTTTTCTTATTTTAATATTTTGCTTGACAAAATTCTAGAATGGTTGAGGTGTTCAAATAGCGCCACACTGTGAACTCCTAATACACAGACACCTAGCAATCAAATGTAGCCGTAATAATTCATCAAAAACACTTTTGGGAGACAAGGAATAAATATAAGTGTCTGGCAGGAAAGCCATAAATACGAGAAAGTGAAAGTGTATACAGTGATTTTCTACCAACAACACCAGACTCCTCTGTAGCAACTGTAAACCAAAACAACACTTGAAATGAAACTGACAAAATAATTCAATTAAACACCCAGAGGAAACGTGCTAGGACTGACAACTACGTGTAACAGTTCAAAAATGCAAAACGAATTCACTTTTAATAAGAAAATATTCCAAAGTGTGATATAAATTTCCAATTACACTGTAACTGCATCAGAGAATGTATTTATACAGTTTTAAAGGACCGTTCATAAGCATGCTCAGCTTCCTCGTACCATCGTATCCTATGCCATTGATGAAAGCACACATATCAAGAATTTATAAACAAAAACATCCGAGTTAATTTTATAATGAACAACCTGACTTGCGAGAGGGCAATTTCTATAGTAGGCCCTATACGGTGTGGGTCGATTCAGAAGATGAAATAAATCCTCACTGTTTAAGCTTATGTTTATCGCACTGGCTACGGTACCGTCCGGACGGTACCGTTATTTCTTTTCTACGGTACCGTCCGCAAATAATCTATGGCCGATTGCACATATCTATGGCGTGAAAGCCTAACCATCAATAGCGCAGTAGTTAAGAGATGAACGAAACTAACCCTAACCCTGACCCTAACCGACCCTCACGACGCCTAATTTGACACTAAACGACCACACGAATACTAACCTGGCCCTAACCGACCCTCAAGTTGTCGGCCATAGAAAAATTCGACGCGAAGACAACAACTTAACGTGACAGGCTTTTGCCAATATTTATTTCAACCGGATGTACACGCCATAGATATGTGCAATCGCCCATAGATTATTTGCGGACGGTACCGTAGAAAAGAAATAACGGTACCGTTCGGACGGTACCGTAGCCAGTTCGTATTTTTATATAACACTCCATCGCAAACTTTTCAATCAATAGCCTAGTCGACTAGAAATAAAAATGAAACGCCAAAATATCTTGTATTTACTTTGGCATCAAGTACTTACACTTTTTTGAATTAATACGCGTGTTAGGAGAACAAAATTCGAGAAAATGAAGAAACGCCGACTAAACTGGGCTAAATGCTAAAATGTTCTTACTCGATTATATATAACCAGGAATTTCCCAATCCCGTCAAATCGCCGTGACACAAAATGGCGATTCAGAAAATGCAATCGTAATGTGGAGAGAATCGCGCATGAAGAGGCTGCACGCCTTGCTCTTGCGCGAAGGCTATAGGATTTGCTCTTGCGCGATCGAAGGCTATAGGCTTTGCGAAGGCTGTAGGCTTTGCTCTTGCGCGAAGGCTATAGGCTTTGCTCTTGCGCGAAGGCTATAGGCTTTGTAGGCTTTGCTCTTGCGCGAAGGCTGTAGGCTTTGCTCTTGCGCGAAGGCTATAGGGGAGACCGGGGCTATATGTTACAGGGGGTTATATGTTATACGACAATATCTATGGTGTTTACTTATTTGTAGTGTATATCTATGTTCTAGCGCATGCGCACAGTTAGCCTGCAGGTAGGGGAGAATGGCCTGCATTGGGACAGTTTTTACATTTTAATGCATATAATTGGTGTTAGTTGCAGTACATATATTTTGTTGTAATTATCAGAAACAGCAACGTTTAATGAATCGAATGTGATATATACTGCAACATTATTGCATGAATAAACCATGAAAATTTAGTATTTTCCTCACTGGTAAAAATCGTCCCAATGCAGGCCACTATGGCCTGCATTGGGACACTGCATGGGGAGCATTGGATCAAGCAACTGATCCTGTTCTAATCATACACAATAGAGTGTAACAGATTATATTGCAGTTGAAGATGATATTCTGTTTCACAAAATATACAGTAAATTATTATCATTTTGTCCCTAGGTACCTCAGATCCAAAACTTAATATTAGTACGGGTTCGTGTCCTGCATTGGGACACTTTTTACATTTTTTCGTGTCCTGCATTGGGACACATGTTACATGTTAATGCATAAAATTGGTGTTATTTGCAGTATGTATATTTTGTTGTTACAAAATATACGTCTACTCAAGTCATAAAATATTCAGCAAAACTATTAAGTTTACTTTTCTACAAAGAGCCTGTACTGGGTGACTTTTTCGTCTGTCCCAATGCAGGCCATGAGTGCATGTCCCAATGCAGGCCATGAGTGCATGTCCCAATGCAGGCCATCAATAGCCGTTGACCTATTTTTCAGATAATACAAAAGGTTATATTCGTATGACCTCTAAATTTCACCATAATATATGCTTCGCAATATACTGTCCTAAATAGTTCAACGAAATTTTTGGCTAAATTCGCACCAGATATTTAATGCATTGACTGAGACTGTAGAAGTAAAAATTTACTTTTTAGCCTGAAAATGAAGATTTTGCAGTATCTCTGTGAAAAGCTTTTTAATTCGCAGCATAAGACGCCTGATCATTCTCTACATTAAAAATACGTTCGCTGGGCGACGCCACGCGCGATAATATATAACCACGGCTTAGATACCACCACTGTCCCAATGCAGGACATGTCCCAATGCAGGCCATTCTCCCCTATAATGGCGGAGCTGTTGATATATTTGACAGCGTGATCAATTTAGGGCAAATAAACGTTTTTTGAGCAGATATTTTTTTCAGTAGCCTAAGTGCGCATTTTTGTTATTTCTGCGGTCAGTTTTAGTATTTCGGTTGTCATATTCTGCGTGTTGGTGGCATGGTGATATGTGTTTATAAACAGAATATTACTAGCGATGTAGCTTGACCGTTGTATGTGTAAAAGCTTGTTGTTTACGAAGATGTGCCTAGGGGCTATATGACATGTTACATTTGTAACATATAGCCCCGTATTATTAACTTGTGCTATTGACTTATTGGCCTATGTAGGCCAATAAGTCTTGATTGCTATGTCATTAAGATTAGGCTGTAGGCTACCCTGTAACTGCAACGGGCACTAGGTTATTGTTTGTTCAGGAAGTGGTGCTGTGACTGATCATCAGTATTGTCACATCACACCACAGATCATTCGACCATTCCCTGTTGCTGAGCCTCGAGTGCAGAAACCAGGTGGTCGAAAGCGTGGTAAATCTTCGATACTGACCGACACTCCAGTGCAGTGCCGGCGCTAGGGCCCCCCGAACCCCCCGGTCGGGGGGGGCCTCCAGTTTGTTAGGGGCCTCCAAATTTAGCTTATCATTAAGCCTATTTGTGACGTGGGGCCTTCAGTTTGTTAGGGGCCTCCAAATTTAGCTGATCATTAAGCCTATTTGTGAGTTGGGGGCCTCCAGTTTGTTAGGGGCCTCCAAATTTAGCTGGCTGATCATTAAGCCTATTTGTGACGTGGGGCCTTCAGTTTGTTAGGGGCCTCCAAATTTAGCTGATCATTAGGCCTATTTGTGAGTTGGGGCCTCCAGTTTGTTAGGGTCCTCCAAATTTAGCTGGCTGATCATTAAGCCTATTTGTGACGTGGGGCCTTCAGTTTGTTAGGGGCCTCCAAATTTAGCTGATCATTAAGCCTATTTGTGAGTTGGGGGCCTCCAGTTTGTTAGGGGCCTCCAAATTTAGCTGATCATTAAGCCTATTTGTGAGTTGGGGGCCTTCAGTTTTAGGGGCCTCCAAATTTAGCTGATCATTAAGCCTATTTGTGACCGTTTGTTTCTGAAACCCAAGCACCGGATTATATATCTATAAGCAAAATTGACAATTTATACGCTGGAACGTGAACTAGAACTAGAAGCCAATGAAGACTTCCTACACAGGTATCGTGAACCTGGATTTGAATCTGCTATTACAAGTGCACAGGAAATTGCAGAAGAAATGGAGGTGAGCACCACTCTCCCTGAAATGAGAAACCGACGCAGAAAAGCTCAGTTTGACTACGAATGTGCAGATGAAATGAATAGACTTAGGCTACATCCGAGCAGCGATTTAAGGCAGATTTCTTCTACAAACTTCTGGAT
Organism: Aporrectodea caliginosa; assembly: GCA_020284085.1. Classification (NCBI taxonomy): domain Eukaryota; kingdom Metazoa; phylum Annelida; class Clitellata; order Crassiclitellata; family Lumbricidae; genus Aporrectodea; species Aporrectodea caliginosa. Next base: position 113,769 of record JACEVL010000161.1, read on the forward strand.
CAGGCGCTGGTTTCAGTTCAGTCACGGTTCCAGCAGATCAAGGATTGGAACAGCATTTTTGGATTTCTGTGTCGTTATGACACACTCGTTAAAATACACGACACCAATCAACTGCAAAAACATTGTCTTTATCTCTTTGAGAAGATGGGAGACATAGAAACAAATGAACTTCTAATGGAGATTTCACGTTTTGTTGCAGTCTTTCGTCGAGACAATCAGGCTGATTGTCTCGACGAAAGACTGCAACAAAACAGCTAACAACAGCACGAGACTTTCTACAGTAAATTTATGTGAATGAACTTCATGACTTTTATCCCATGGCAATCTGTCAATTGCACTGAGGATTCTTCTGACCACCCCAGTAACAGTGGCCAGTGCTGAGAGCAGTTTCAGCACACTGAAGCTAATTAAAACAGTTAATCGTTCCATGCTCAGCAGCAGGTTATCATCCCTGGCAATGATCTCAATTGAAAGTGAAACTGCCCGAAAGCTAAACTATGACGAGCTATTGGAACGATTCACAGAAAAGAAGGCGAGACGAAAACAGTTTTCCTGAGACATGAGCTTTAGTATCGATGCCAAGTAGGCCTATTGATGCCTACATGTACTTTGTTGATTTAGCTGTTTCTGTTGTTGGTGAAAGAGCTGGATTTAAAGAGACAAAGAGACTGGACGTTCGATCAATCCCGTTTGCAGTGTATTTTTCGTAGTTATTGGGAGGGGGCCTCAAGTAAGGCTTTGGTAAATCCTCCAGTACTGACCGACACTCCAGTGAAAAACGCACTGGCCGAGGCACATCGAAACAAAAAGAAACGAGTCGACCCAGGTGCAAGGAAAAACTTAAACAATAAACTAGCAAAAAATGGATCTATGAGTATGACCAACACCAAAGGAAAGAAATCTGCTCCGAAGAAATCTGCTCCAAAGAAATGTGCTCCGAAAACCAGCAGAAAGAGTTCAGTTACCAAAAACAGCGACATTATAATAAATCTAAGAAAACGGTTTGCCTGATTTGCGCGAATCGTTCGATGAGGACTGGGTACAATGCCTAGAATGTGGTGAATGGGCACACGACAATTGCACTGATGGAAACGATTATTATGTATGCCACAACTGTTGTGTCTCTGACTAAGCCTAAGCTTAAGTAGACCCATTTAACTGATTTAACTAGTATTCAGTTTATTTTTCGTCGTTTTTATTTAATCAACCTTTGAAGAACTTCAGACTTTACATAGGCCTAGGTCTAATCAGTTCTGAATACTCTTTTATATTGTTAGTGATGTTCCTGTTTAATAATCACTTTACATTTACTGTAAAATGTCAATTCTACCTGTGTAACATTGCAACCCCGGGGAATGTAACATGTAACCCCTGTATCGGGGTTATTTGTTACATTCCAGTAGCTTGCCTAACACCAATATTGCACAAAATTCATTCACTATTAATAAAATCTACTGTGACCAATTTCTGTGTAACATAATGAAGTACTAAACCCCCTTGGTCTTAGGAAAACTCAGGTGCTGAGGAACAGCCAATTTACAAAAAGTGGGAATTGTAACATATAGCCCCGGTCTCCCCTAGGCTTTGCGAAGGCTGTAGGCTTTGCTCTTGCGCGAAGGCTATAGGGGTCGTCCATTAATTATGTCAACAAATTTTAGGCCTTTTTGACCCCCTCCCCCTCCTTGTCAACAACTGTCAAACATTGACGGACCCCCCCAAAAAAAATTATGTCAACAATCCCAGAACCCCCTACCAGCAGCGTAGCCCGACTGAAATTTTTTCTCAACGACCTTTTTTAGAAATTTGAACTCGGATGACTTTTTTTAGACGACCTTTTTTAGACATTTACTCTGTTTCGCTACCTTTTTTGGGATTCATTGCGAAAAAATGTTTGACGTCAACTTCAGCCGAACCCCTCCCCCTTTCCCCCTGTCAACAACTGTCAAACTTTTCCAAACCCCTCCCCTATTTTGTTGACATAATTAATGGATGACCCCATAGGCTTTGCTCTTGCGCGAAGCTACAGTGGCGGCGCCAGGATTTCAGGTTTGGGGGGGCTAAAAGCTCAAAATATTTTCTGGATGACCTTTTTTTGCTTTTACGCCTCATTTAAAACCTCCTCGCTGTGATTTTAGGGGGGCTGAGCCGCATTTAGGGGGCTGGGGGGCTTAGCTACACGTAGTTGTCAGTCCTAGCCCCCTGGCGCCGCCACTGGAAGGCTATAGGCATTGCGAAGGCTGTAGGCTTTGCTCTTGCGCGAAGGCTATAGGCTTTGCTCTTGCGCGAAGGCTATAGGCTTTGTAGGCTTTGCTCTTGCGCGAAGGCTGTAGGCTTTGCTCTTGCTGTAAGTTTTCGATTCCCGTAAGGCCCAATAGCTCATGCCTTCATTTCCTAGGTGACAGCAAAAGTAGCCTACAATGAGCTTGCGCCTTGCATGGTTGCAACTTTGTTGATTTATGTCTTCTGTGATTTGTGTTCTTGTGAATTGTTTAATCGTCATAACATGTAGGTTTAGGCCCTACATGTAGGCTGCAGCGCAGTGCGTTTGCCAGGCGCTTCATTAAAGAATGATAGGCTAATAATAATGTGACGATACCGCGGCCGGGGTCTAACTTTCACACCAGGAATGACCACCCCGATAGGCCTACCTTAATTCCTATATCCGCCGAATTCGGTTCGGCTGTCAGCCTGAGTATTATTGTAATAAAGATAAAACACTTTATTTTTTTTCAGTAATAATAATCCCAGGTTGTATTGAGAACACAAACTCGTCAGTCTTTGTCGTAATCATTTAAAAGCGCTAATTAATAGAACAACATTTCAACCGCAAAGTACCTTTAGTCGCAAAGTTCTGTTACCACGCTGAATGTCCTCGACGACGACTCTAATTTAAAAGTACTGACGACTATCGACGACTGTTTCTGCACTCTGACTCTATGTTCTTCAATCACCGTCCGACGCTTCTCTCTCTGTCTCTAGGCCTACTCTATTGTCCTGTCTTCTTTATATAACGAAGAAGCGCTGCAGAAGCGCCTCATGATCGAAGCGCTGCAGAAGCGCTTCATGAAACGCTGCAGAAGCGCAATATAAAGCACAGTAAAACAAAACTTAACTAGAGAAGCGCTGCAGAAACGTTACAAGAAGCGTTACTCGACGAGGCGGGCTTGATTAGGCAAAGAGAGAGCGGCTGACAACAAATTTAAAGCAGTCGATAGGCGCAGGCGGACGACAAGCGCCGGCGTGGGAGAGGGGGACTTGACCAGCGAAAGAGAAAGGCGTGGGAGAGGGGACTTGACTAGCGAATGAGAAAGGCGTGGGGAGGCGGGCTTGATTAGGCAAAGACAACAAATTTAAAGCAGTCGATAGGCGCAGGCGGACGACAAGCGCCGGCGTGGGAGAGGGGGACTTGACCAGCGAAAGAGAAAGGCGTGGGAGAGGGGACTTGACTAGCGAAAGAGAAAGGCGTGGGAGAGGGGACTTGACTAGCGAATGAGAAAGGCGTGGGGAGGCGGGCTTGATTAGGCAAAGACAACAAATTTAAAGCAGTCGATAGGCGCAGGCGGACGACAAGCGCCGGCGTGGGAGAGGGGGACTTGACTAGCGAAAGAGAAAGGCGTGGAGAGAGGGGACTTGACTAGCGAAAGAGAAAGGCGTGGGAGAGGGGACTTGACTAGCGAAAGAGAAAGGCGTGGGGAAACATCGAACTCGGTGAACCCAGGGGGACATCGTACTCATGAGTGACCCGGCAATTTCGTTACATTATTTTTTATTATTATTATTATCATTATTATTATTATTATTATTAGTAGTAGTAGTAGTAGTAGTAGTAGTAGTAGCAGTAGCAGTAGTAGTAGTAGTAGTATATTAACATTTACTCTTGCACGAAGGCTGTAGGTATATGCTTATAATATTGCCAACAGTCAGTGGCAAACATCAACTGAAGGCTGAAGACAATTGCAACCGTATCAGGGAAGGTCATACCGTCATAGTCATACCTCCACACACTGCCTCACATGGTGGGAACTTGAAGATTCATTGGAAATGTTTCATTCATTCATTCATTCCGAAGATTAACATACCGCGGGCATTTGACACAAACTCACAGCCAAACCCTATTTAAGCAGTGACGCATAAAACACTGATTTGAACAAATGTTCTTATTTTCCAGTATGGAAACTTCATTGTCACTCACATCATCTTTCCAGCATATGCATATACATATACATTATACATACGTATATAAGTAACACAAGTATAGATACACATTTATGCATACAGCCATGGACATACTCATGTACAGTGTACACCTACCATTTGTTATGCATAGCCTACAGATCAAAATACTTGGGATACATATTAAAAAGAAAATGTAACCATATAAAAGCAACAATATAAGTAAGTATATTCTTTATGAACTAATTGCTAATCGCACTTTGGTGTACAGACATCTTTATAAAACAAAGTTAAAAAGTATAAAGTATCCTGACAATAAACGTTTTTCGCATTAAGTAAGTTAGTGACAACATCCCTTAATAAACCAACTGCCAACTACACCTTGGTGCACAATCATTATAGTCCCGCAAATATCTAAGAAGTCAGCCAATGTTGATCAGACTTTATATAATTATATATCATCCTAGTGATGAAATTTTTACGCATCAAATTATTCATGCAGGAAACCGATTATAGAACAAAACTTTGGAGAAACAATTAGGCCTAACAGGTTCCGGAGAGTACGAGGGAACTAATGTGTTCACCAGCCTAAAAATATTCTCCCTGGCTGACAAAACAAACTGCAGTCACTTCAAACTCCAGTCAGTGACCAAACCACTGCAGAATTTGTTCTACTGAACTACCTTTCGATGATTCTGTTTCAGTTCGATTTGCCCTGTGCAATCAAAACTTAACAACATATCATCACTCAAATTGTGTGAGAAACACTACCTTCACTACCTTTCTGGTCAAGTCTAAATCACCTTTCCTAAGCTCCAATTATCCCTCTTTATCAGGACTGTCATGCACCTAATTCACACTCAAACCAGTCCAGCTTTCCAAAAGAAAACTAGTTTCCTTAAAATTAATCACGACTGCTCTAACAATCAAATATAACTTTTCAAAATCTTTTCTGTCTGACTATTCATCTGACTAGACAAAGCGATCACAAGTAAAATGGTGCAAGCGTGGGCACAGATAACAATCGGTGCTGCTGCACAAGTTTCTGATTCTTCTAACTCTATCACAGCATATGATTGTTTGCCAAAAAACATGTATGTCAGGTATCCATTTAAAATTCAGACCTATAAGATTTTAACCAAAAAGTTCTAAAACAAAAAATAGCAAAATATTAAAACTCTTGGATGGTATGACACGGAAATAGTATTATTACACAAGAAGCAAAGTCTTTACAAGATTCAAAGATGTCTCAAAATCAAACTCCTGCCAATTGAACTTCCTGAAGGATGCTACAAATCGCCATACTCCACTTAATTAGATGCAAAAGTGAATCAACGATTTATGCACTGATTAGGCTGCAGAACGATTTGGATATGGCTGCTGCTAAGACTAAATTCATGTGGCTGGGAACTAGGCAGCAGCTAGCCAAGCTTAACTTGGAAGACCTGGCTTTGAAATTTCCTACCTACAACTTTTCAGCTACAGCCCGTGACCTCGGTATCCTGTTGGATCAGGAGCTTACCTTTGCGCCACATCTGCATCGCCTTAATCGTGATTGCTATTACCAGCTGCGTCAGCTCCGTACTGTTGCACGTTCGCTTACAGTGAGCGCTGCAACCACTCTTGTTCATGCCTTCATTACGGCGCGTCTTGATCACTGCTTAACTCTCTATTCTGGTCTGCCGTCTAGCCGGTTGTCTTGCCTTGATCGTGTACTGCGAGCTGCAGCGCGACTCATCGGCCAAATACCAAAATTTGATCATGTCACCAGGTATATGTTGGAAGTTCTGAATTGGCTTCCTGTCCGACAGCGCATCGAATATAGAGTTGTCTCTCTGGTTTGGCGATGCCATCTTGGCCTTGCACCAGCCTACCTAATAGACCTCTGTAAGCCGGTGTCGGGGGTCCAGGGTAGTCGCTCCCTCCGCTCTGCTGAGAGGGGGTAGTGGCGGTCCCGTTTGCCCGCACGGCAACCAAGCAGAACCGAGCATTCTCTGTGGTAGGCCCTAGGGTTTGGAATAGCCTCCCTCGGGAGCTACGCTTGTTCCCTAGAACATGTACTGATACTTTTATGGCCACTTGAAAACTTACCTTTTTGGCCGGACTGGGGTTGGGAGCGCTTCTGAGTAGTTACCTTGAAGGGGCGCTATATAAATTTTTGAATGAATTACTGAATATCATCAATCAATGCTATAATTTATCACAGTAGGTAAACGCAGACGGATATCAAGGTATTAGCTGAGAACTCAATTTTATAAACTGGAAATGAGTCAATGCTGATCCTTGAAAACGTGCCACAACTATATAATACAGCACACGACACATTCACTCGCCCGTGAAGCCACATGTCTCTTCAACAGCACACGTCAGTTTGTCCAGAAATTTTTCGTATGACTCATACGGCGGTATGTCGATGCGATTGAAGCTAAAGAACAAAAGACATACAGTTAGTTAGACACAACAGTCTCCTGATAACAACATTCTTTAAAATTTCTTTATGATAAGCACTTCAAGGTGCAACGTCGTGCCTTCCTTCAGATCTGCATGTTCTCCTAACTAGAGAATCTCTGCTTGCGCCATCTACAAGCATTTGAAAGCCGTTCTTTCTCACAGGAGTTGTGCTTGGGAGTGCCTCCGAGTAGGAATAATATATGGGGAGAGCAATACATAAGTGCACTGAATGAACGAATGAATTTACAACCTATGAATTACAATCTGTGGTGAGGAACATCCATATTCGTTAATGTCCCACCAAATTCTGAAAATGACCTAAAATACCACAACATTGTTTCACATGGTTCCCAGAGACAGCGCTACAAAAAGTTTACTCCATGGGCTGCTAAGAGATGGCCTGATCCAGCAAAAACAGTCATCAAAACAGGTTCAAAATCATTGTATGACTTTTCCTTTCTTTTCTAGGTCTTACTGGTAATAAATTATAGTCACGTTTACTGGAAACCTCCCCCACGTTGCGAGAGACTATGTTCTCTGCAAGCTAAAACAAATGGACTGTTGGATCAACAGATGTTGTATAAAAATGTAATATAAAAAAATAACGCTTTAATCGACTTAAACAATATTCTTAAATTTGGTTGACGCATGGTCAGTAACATGGAGTCGTTTAAAGCCATTCAGAGATTCTCTGTGGACAAGTGCAAGATACATCTTCAGCAGCTTCTCTATCTTACCACGTGTTAGCCTTAGGCAGGCTGTCAGTGTTTGTGTCAACCTGGTTGATGGTGAACAAACTCGGTGCTTGCGACCCAGTTGAACCTGAAAAATCACGCAAGGCATTTACAGCAGACATTGCATACACAGGAGTCTCGCTTCTTCAACAACAACAAGTAAGCACAACATTCAACTTCGCCGTAATCTTCAGTTGAACTACATGTCAGGTTCTGTAAATGCATCATAAATCATTAACATATTATGGAGGGAGATGAACAAATTCGCTGGAGAGGTCAAAAGTGGAGAAGAAAAGTTCAAAATCAGAGGGACAAGGTTTAAAGGCTGAGAAAAATGAGGCAGTCAAACGTTCAAAGGCAGAAGAGAAACATTCAAATGTTTCCTTTTCTGCATCAGCCTTTGAAGATGATTGAAGATGATGCATTGAAACATAGGCGCATTTAGGGGAGTTACGGGTTCAAACCCCCAAATAAATTGCGAAAAAAATTGTCTATGCAATTATATGCGAAACAGAAAAAAACTGAACTTTTTCTACCATTTCCAATGGAAACCCCCAGAAAACTTAAAACCCCTCCGAAATTTTTTCCTGGCTACGCCCTTGCATAAAAAGAAACTTTAATGAAAGAATTGTAGATACAAAGGAAAATTCAGACCATAAATGAAAATAATTCCTGGGAAAGAGAATTCTGCTATGGAGCAGTACAGCACAAGTGCAGTGCTTGTTTTTTAGATATACATAGAAAGTGCTAACTGCATTTTTCCGTTTCTCCTGTTGTGAAATAAAGAATGCCATATGCATGCGGCATGCTTTGAGGCCCAGGCAATTAGAGCAGATCCCTAAGCAACATGATTTTGACACTTTACAGCCTAGACAGATAATATACACCAGATCCCCTGAGCAACATGATTTTGATAACTGTGACATAGAGCTTTGACCTTACCTTGCAGTCCTTTGAACCATTGGAGAGGAACATGTGTGCTGCCAGTTACAAACTGGAGTAGACGAGCCCTTCGCTCTTCGTCGAACTCCTCCACTGCCCGCCAGAACCACTTGACGATGTTCGTGTCCAGAGTGCAGTGCTCTAAGCGCGTGTTCTTCTTCCAGTCTTCCACGTCAATCTTACGGAGACCACTGATCATCAGCTGTAACAACAAGTCGATTCTTATTCCGTCACAGCTTTGTCTACCGGTAATTCTGACACAATAATAAACTGGTTCTCTTTCGATAGTATAGTGGATAGCATGCTGGACTGTCAATCAAGAGATCGGGGTTCAAATCCCCGCCAATCCAGAAATTTGGTTCGAGATTCCGCTCCACCAGTACTCCTTAGCTAACTAAGCTATAATGAGTATACTAACCGTACACTGTCGGGGGGGAAGATGAGACGGTGACGGAGAGGACTGGTCACCTGCCTTCACACATTGAGGATAAGAAAATGAAGGTGATAATACTTCATACCCATGGGAACCTCAGGGCTAGCTTAAGGGACTACACTTCTTCGTCAACATTAAACTTGTTTTCTTAGCCCACCAAACCACTACACTTGATAAGAAGATGATCAGTCCCTACCATGGGTATGAACAGCAAGCGACTTTCCACGGCAAATGAGGGTGGCCGACCAGTCATCTACCTCACCGTCTGATCTACCCACCGACAGTGTACGGTCAATGTACTCATTATAGCCTGGTTTGCTGGGCGCATGCGGATCAGAAATCTCGAACCAAATTTCTAGCATGGCGGGGATGTCGAAACTTGATAAAGCTCTAACAAATAGTAATACAAGAAGATGCTACCATAGTAGCAGTTTTGACAATTTCAATGAAGATTTCCCAAATAATTATTTCCTATTAGAGCAGTTCTTACCTCTAATTCACGTTCGTCAAATGGCCGCAGCACACGCTGAGAAATTAATTTCCTGAAGCCCTTCTGCAGGGCAAGGAACTGCGCCTCAATGCCTCGCATGTAGCGCCACTTTACGTAGAGTCTAAAAAAGGAGACAGAACATTAGCAGAAACACAACACAAAGTGATGATCCTCTCATCTCCAAATATACATATTCATATATACATAATATAATAGTACATGTCAATATATAAAAAATTATATCTAAATTTATATGCATACATATATATATATATATATATATATTAGGGCTGTTAACGAAAAAAAAAATTTTAAGTTAACTATTTAAGAATTAACGATTAATTAAAAGTTAACAGTTGTGATGAAATGCATTCCCCAATAAGTGATGGCAAATACTAAATTAACATTATTCATTGTTTATCTGTAATAGTATTATTAATATTTAATTATTTATTGATAGTTAGTAGCTACTACTTACTTAATAGCCAAGTTAGTTTTTCATATTAGTAGTTTGTTTATATTTTAAAGTCCAAATACCAACCGATTACGTATATAAACCAGCATGTTAAAACTGCTAGGATCTCGTGAGCAACGTGTTTTGTTGACAATATAACAAACGGTCAAGCGGTCTTCGATTAATCGTTAATAATAAATTTAATCGTTAAAATTAATTAACGATTAATCGATTAATTAATAGTTCGGGGACAATTGCCTCAACTGACAATTCTCGATGAATGAGCATATTAATATATATATATATATATATATATATATATATATATATATATATATATATATATATATATATATATATATATATCACTAAAAATGCCTATATAGATATATGAACAATAAATTGATTCAAAAAACAAATTTACATACAAAATGCTCAAGGAAATAATTTTCGTCTTTTTAACATGTAAAACCTTATGCTATATTATTTTACTACAATGACACTGGAACTGGAAGTACTACATTATTATATTAATTTATAAAAATAAAAAATTCCATAGAATTCTTACCACCTTTTCTATCAAAACTATACGCACAAAAGCAGATGCCACGTGCAAGCTGTTGCATAAGGAGCTTGAAAAAGACATACTTGACATATTCCTTTTTGTTTCTTTGCGTCACAGCGATGTCCCTCCCGCCCGGCTTAAGATCATGGACAATCCGTTCGCCATAGGCTTCATTATCTACATAGAAGCCACGATCGATGATTCCAGTAATGTCATTGTTCCTAACATTGGACACAGATACATTAATATCAGTTCACTTGTATAGCGTCCTATTAGTAACTCATAAGGGCGCTCCGAGACGGCTATACCTAGAAATCACCGAACAAAGGGGTCTGGAGCAGAAAGTTTCCTGAACTGTTAAAGAAGACAGTGATCTTATGTCCGGTGGCAGATTGTTCCAGAGAGATGGACCCCTGCAGAGAGTAAAAGACGCATCATGTTTCTCAACAGTATGCGTATACAAATATCTATACGTGAAGTAAACTGGAAACTAGAGTCATCATTGTAATACACAAGGGATTAGGCTCACAGTTTCTTAAACATTATTTGCTCATATAATCAGTCGCACAGAAATTTCAAATGACAATTTAAAAGTCAGTCGAATTTAATCTAATCACTTCTATAGAGTCACCGTCATGATGCTAAAGGCATCAGTCGATGGTGGCTATTAAGCCAAATTCCAAAGCAAGTTCCGTGAAAAGCCTGAAATTTGGTTCGCACAATGATTTTTATCAAAAGCAACCATCGATTGATGCATTGAGCATATGATAGTTTATGAAGAATTATATTGAATTAAATTTAATTTATGTTGATTTCAGACACATACAGTATCCAGACAAGGCTTCGGTGAAGGTCGGGGTCAACACTCTTCAGATCATCGAGGGTTATCGGCTTTCCAAGAAGCTGTTTATAAAATGGCATCGTGAATCCACCATCGAGATAATGACCGTGGAAAATCGCAATGCCTATGATTCGCCCGACAAAATGAAAGTACGACAGATGTAGCTAAACAAAAAGAAAACAAACACCATTCAGAACAAAGCTATATATGAACAACTGAAATTGCAAAATGAAACAATACCTAAACTGCAAACAATGAAACTGTGATACCGGGAACAGTGGTTGGAAGCGCATTGTAATTGATTCCTGGTACTAGGCAACAGATATTTGCCTGCAGTTTACATTTATCAATAATGATTCATTCACAAAATTTATCACTGGACCAAACTGCGTGGAACAGTCTTCCCAACCATCTGAAGAATACACCACCTGTGGAGACATTCAAATCACAGCTCAAGACCTATCTTTAAAAAGTATCATATGACTGCCAATTATTTTTGAATTCATATAGTGTCCTTTTCTTCGGCCTTACATGGCTGTGGGACTATATAAATTGTAATATTACAATTCAAGACACCTGTTTTACTCAAAAGTACTCCTGCCCAGCTTCAGAAACAGTTCAGCTTCCAAAGATAAAAAGGTAAGAACTATAGCGTGCTCACCTAGTACCGTGGAGAGTACGGATTCGAGCCATCATTGACACGGTTACTACGTAGGGACTTTCACTTTGAGTAAGTCCTTCAATCACAATTGCTTAGCACCATTGATTGATGCTTCATCATTACACAGAAATGGTGCTTAATAAGTGCATAATAATAACAATTTCAAAAGTACCTCGGATGTGTGGTCGCAGTCCAAACGGACACACCACAGCAAGCCAGAAACAGAAACTTTCTTCTTAAAGAAGCGTAAACACCTAAGACATTAAGTCACTTATGCAGAACATAGTTAAAGACAGCTTTCCTCGATGCAGAGGAAAATCCCATACTCTCACAAAGACGCCCTAAAAACGTAATTTAAGCATGAGAAAGGAACTTACTGGGTTGATTCCAGAGTCGGGGTTGATCTGTAGAGTGTAGATGTCATCACGTGAATACTGGAACAAACCGAAGTCGGGATTAAGCATTTCGTGGGACAAGAGATACATCCACTCCCTAATAACACAGCAACACATCACAAATGGTATTGTCAGCAACATCATAAATCACAAATGGTAGGTTACTGCCAGCAGCATAATATATCACAAATGGTATTGCCAGTCAGTTCAGGCTTAATGTAGACTCAACGTATCCAGCGATACAGCCAAATTTTAGGCATCACCCAAGATAGATATATATCTGTGTCAGATATACATCAATGATCGGCCAACCTTCACAGCCACTGGCATCTAACGTTATCGGCTTTCGTTGTGAATAATTATTCCACCCAACAATCTTGTAGAGCAGATCGAGTTAACATACCGGTAGTAGAAAAGGCATCTAGTTTAAATTACCTATAAAAATGCAAACAATGACGACATATAAAAAGGCATCGAAAGATCAAGTACCTTGCAACGCCTCCATGAAAAAACCTTCTTCCCCACGAAACTTCACCATAAGTCGTTTTCGAAGAGTTTTTGGCCTCAGTTTCATGATCTGGCGACGCGATTCCTATCAAACACAGCACCTGGTGTCTTAAACACTTAACAAAAATCCACAAAGCAACGTTTCATCGTGGAACGAATGCAGCTCAGAGAGGCGCAGGCGTGTAAGGCATTGCAAAAGGAAGGTATTCCCTGGTGGCCCTATTATTTTAAAAACTTACTAAGAGTGAAGAAGCCTTAGATCATCATAGTTTATCCACTTTGCAATCATTTCATCCGAAGCTTCCACTGACTGAATACTACATGTGTGCATCACGATAATGTTACCACATATGGAAATATTAATGAAAAAGGGCGACCCTGCCAGTGGAACAATACTGTTCCATTTGGGTTTATCCATTGACAGAAATGAACTACCACAACAAACTGTAATATAAGCTTTTGCTCTAGTGACCAATAAAGCAAATAAGTTTAAAATGATGGTGCTATAATAGAAGGCATTTGATTCGAAACAACACAAAAGACTTCGTGTTCAAACATGAGAGTAGAACCTACCTTAAATATGTTTTCTCTGGAGACTATGACGCGACAATTACCCCACTGCGGCTGAAGATCATGAAGCTTCTGCCTCAGGATCTTCATCTTCTGCACCAGAACGTCATTCCCTTGCTGTTCTCCTCTTCTCTGCTTTTCTAATTCCTTCCAAATTTAATAGATTTCATAGATTGCAGCCAGATGGTACAGAGTTCCTACTCATTTATTGTCTTAAAATTCCCTGACTTTCCAGATAACTTTCCAAAAAATTCCAAATACAACTATTAACAAAAGTTTCAACAATGAAACTAATTTTAACATTTTTTACCGGTGTCTCCTCTCCTACACAACGGTCCCTAATTCATTTAGAAAAGTTCGGTTCAACAAAATAAATATGCTTACCAATACGATCTTAATTGCACTTCAAATAACCAAAGGGCCTACCCAAATGTGATTCACATCTGTGAGAAACTGGAACACATTATGTTAATGTTACATTACAACCGAACACCAAAAATATTTTGTCCTCACTAACTTTTTCCCTGACCAACAATGAAATTGCCTGACTTTCCAGACACTTCTGAAAGTCCCTAACATTCCCTGACTTTCCAGAAGAGTGGGAACCCTGATAAAGGCGTTCTACACATAGCCATACCAAGCAACACAATGGTAATAAAATACCAACAGTTACAAACAATGATAGAAGATAAAGTATTAAGAACAGGTAGTGCTCAATAAAACAAGGGAACATTTAGTTGTGAAGAAAGTCAACAGATGCCACTAAGCAGTGTCAGGGTATCTGCCTTGGCTAAACACAATAATAAGAAAGTTTGACATCCAGTGAAAACTCCTTGCAAAGAGGGATGATCGAGTGGGTCATAAAATCACAGAAAATTTTGTAGATCATTGGGCCTGCCACAGAAAAAGTTCGGTTCTGCATAGTTGTGGTGCAAGCAAAAAGAACCAGAAGAACTCCTTTTAAAGTCCCCTTATCAGAAAAACTTCACTCAAACGATCAGTCCAGTTAATCGAAACAGCAGAAACTGCAACTAACTGTTACCGTGTTTGGTAGGCTAAGGCCGGTGTAACAAAATCGAGGATCCCCCTAAAATTATATCCGCTTAGCCAAATTAAGTATCCAGCAGGATGAATCTAAACGGCTAGGATCACAAATATCGAACCAAATTTCTACCATGGCGAGGATGACATATTACACAGAGGTAAAGGAAATGAGTTGAAAATTATGGTGCTATAGACGGCACTGGATTCGAAACGACGCAGAAGACTTGGTGTTTAACCATGAGAGTCGAACGTACCTCAAATATTTCTTCTCTGGAGACTTTGACGTAACAATTGCCTGACTTCGGTTGCTGAGCATGAAGCTCCTGCCTCAGGATCTTCATCTTCTGCACCAGAACGTCATTGCCTTGTTGTTTTCTTTTTCTCAACTTTTCTTTCCATTCCTTCTAAATTTCATACATTTTCAGCCATAAGATGATACAGGGTTCCCAATAATTTATTGTCTTAAAATTCGTGACTTTCCAGATAACTTTCCCAAAAATTACAAATACAAGTATTAAAATCTGTTTGAACAATGAAACTAAAATTAAAATTTTGTTTACCGGCACCTCCTCCACAACACACCAGTCCCTATTCACCTAGATTTATTCTGAAAAGTTAAGTTCAACAGAATAAATATGCTTACCAACATGATCTTAAATGCACTTCAAAATACCCAATACCCAAATGTGATTCGCATATGTGAGAAACTCAAACAAACTATGTTACATTACAACTGAACACCAAAAATATTTTGTCCTCACTAACTTTTTCCCTGACCAACAATGAAATTCCCTGACTTTCCAGACACTTCTGAAAGTCCCTAACATTCCCTGACTTTCCAGAAGAGTGGGAACCCTGACAAAGGCGTTCTACACATAGCCATACCAAGCAACACAATGGTAATAAAATACCAACAGTTACAAACAATGATAGAAGATAAAAGTATTAAGAACAGGTAGTGCTCAATAAAACAAGGGAACATTTAGTTGTGAAGAAAGCCATTGATTTGTTTACAACACTTAGAGTCACTTACTTTGCCTATATCTGGTGTTTGAGTTTGATTACAGTATTGATTTATCAATTATACACATTTTCAATAATGCTTCCTACCTGTGAATTTTATCCTCCCAGGGGATGATTTTACACGATGGGGGGATAGAAATGGTTTATCCTCCCGGATACTATAAGTCTAATCTATACCGGTATATTCCATCTGGGGAACAAATTTATTCATTCCCCAGATAGTTTTAGGACGGATAGAATATCACGGGACACGGCCTCAGCCTCGTGATGGTCAGGACCGTCGCTACACTGAATACCGGGGCCGTTGTACTGACCACCCCCAGTTTCGCTACGGATGCCGGCGGAGCCCGGATGCCGTCGATCGTCATCTGTTGTAGTAAAGCAACGTCTGTAGAAACGGAAGGGTTTTCTGCAAAAAGAATTCAATTTTGTTAAGATTATTTTAACCATCGGAAACACCGAAATGAAATATCGTTGTTAGAGCATCTGAAAGGCTTAATAGTAATTTTTTTAAATTTATATTACAGTGTGAACATTCGCAAAATTTATTTCTAAATATCATTTATAGGCCTATTACTATTTTAAATATGATTAAATTACTATTCTTATGGAATAAACAAGAATGATTTTTACTGTTTAATATTGTTACTACTCATTATTAGTTGGATCACTTACTTGTCATGCTTAGAAAATGCCCTTAGTCCAGGCAATCTAGCTCAAATATACCTTGAACCTGGGCAAAATTGCTTCAGAAGCTTTTTAAACGGTTTCCGGCTCAGTTTCCATTGCTGATTAACATATCCAAAATCCGCCAAAATCCCTCCACGGGGTCACCCCCAAAAATGCATTTTATCCAAGATGGCGGCCAATAATGGCGCCAACACAGAAAACAGTATATATAAGGTCATAGGTAAGCTACAATGACAAATGAAGTATCAAACTTAACATTATCAAGGTCAAGGAATCGATTTATCGTAGTGGCAATAGTGTCGGAATGTTACTATCCAAGATGGCGGCCAATATGGCCGCCAAAACCCAAAATATGTATAAATCAGGTCATAGGTTAGCTACAATAACAAATGAAGTGTCGAATATACAATATATCGAATATAATATATTCAAGGTCAAGAAATCGATTTATCCTAGTGGCAATAGTGTCGGAATGTTACTATCCAAGATGGCCGCCAATATGGCCGCCAAAACAGAAATATATATATATATCAGGTCAGAGGTAAGCTACAATAACAAATGAAGTGTCGAAAAAAATATATTCGAGGTCAAGAAATCGATTTATCGTAGTGGCAATAGTGTCGGAATGCTACTATTTAAGATGGCGTCTAATATGGCCGCCAACACACAAAAATAGGTATATCTCAGCTATGGATCGGGGGCCTGTGGAACAGCTCTTCGGAACCATCTTCTCATCGATACTGACGAAAACTTTAAGCTGTTTGACTCCTACGAGGCTGTGATAACTGAGTCACTAGACACATTTCTCCCAGCACGCTCAGTCAAGATGCGTCACTGCCCCCTCTCGCCGTGATTTAATGCTGAACCCTTCAGGCGTCAAGCCCGGCACCTGAAGAGGGTTTACAGAGTACGCTATCTCCGAAAGATCAGACCACCTGCATCCGCTTTGTCCGAAACATGCAATCCTTCTACCGGAGCAGGGAGCAGGAATACTGGAAGGCCGTCATCGGCCGACGTTCGGGTGAGCCAAAAAAGCTCTGGACAATCTTCAGTGACCCTCGGGTAGTCAACGGTCATAGACTCCGCCGCCTTTTACTGTCGACGTGTTTCTGAAGAAACTAGCATCCACGATTTCTTCCATCCGTCAGGCAACCTCCTCTGCTTCCCCGCCGGACTATCCGCCTACAAACGGTCGCCTTTCGACTCTTCGCCAGGTCACGAGTGCTGAGCTACAACTGCTCATTTTAACCTCCGCGCCAAAAACGTGCAAGATCGATCCTGTACCCAGTCTTGAAGCGGGATGGGCTGGATTCAAGTGATTCAGCAAATTACCACCTGATTGCAAAAGTGACATTTCTTTCTAAGGTTCTAGAATGCATTGTTGCTATTGTTTATCAATACTGTATATAAATGGTTTGCTGCCTCCAAGTAGACTGGCTTTAGGAAGAATCACTCTATGGAGACCGTATACATACTTGACCGCCTCCTGTCTGACCTCTATGGCGCCATGGATGTCGGACAGATCTCTCTCTCTCTCTCTCTCTCTCTCTCTCTCTCTCTCTCTCTCTCTCTCTCTCTCTCTCTCTGACCATCTTAGATGTCAATCAGCTCAGCTTTTGAATCTCTTCACCATCATATACTCCTGCAACGCCTTTCTGCTTCTTTTGGGCTGACAGACAAACGCTAGAGTGGCTTCTCTTCTTCCTATCAGAACGCACTAATTGTATATGAATGAATGACTACGACAATTTCTACAGCGCCGTAACACGGCACATGCCGTTACAAGGGCGCTTTAACAAATTCAACACTGAATCAGAGATACGCTTTTCCAAAGTAATATGTCTTGAGCCTGGACTTGAATGACTCCGTAGTAGGTGCAGCTCGTATAGTCTTTGGCTCCACTAGGTCCAGCTGGGTACTTGCCTCTGTTGGTGTTCCACAGGTTCGGTGCTGGGCCCAATGCTTTATGTTATCTACACGTCTGGTATTGGGATCTTGCTGGCGTCATGCGGGCTTCTGCACCAGCTATATGATGGCGATGTGCAGACCTACATCCGTTACAGCCCCGATGGCGTGGTGGATTGCCGTTCAGCAGATGTGCCAAGCTATGGATGCCCTTTCCAATTGGTTAGCATCCAATCGCCTGCTTCTAAACGCCTCTAAGACTCAAATTCATTTGGTTGGGTGGTGGTAGTCGGCTGGCGAGCATTGACCAGTGCCTGCAGTGGCGGAAACATTTTCGCATGTCCCCTTCTTGGATTCGTTCCGGGACTTAAGGGTAACTCTGGAGTAAGAACTTAGTTTTTCTCAGCACATAATATATCAGGTCACCCGTAGCTACTATTATCAGCTACGTCAATTGCGGGCTATTTCTCGCTCCCTATCCAATGACTGCTGTGATCCTTATCCATGCTTTTGATACTAGCATATTGGATCACTGCAGTTTGATTCTGGTAGGTCTGCGACGGAGCCACTTGGACTAATTGGGCGCCTTGAGCGGTTCCTCCGTTCAGCTGCTCGTCTTACAGGGGCTGTCCCAAATATGCTCCTGTTTCTGCATTATATGTGGGATGTATTGTACTTGCTCTCTGCCCCACAACGCATCTCTAACAGGGTTGCTGTTTTGGTCTGGCGGTGCATACTTGGCTGCGCGTCGGCCTACCTGCGCGATCTTTGTTGTCCGCTCTAGGATACAGCTGGTCGTCAAGTCGTCCGAGGGAGAACTCTAGTCCCTCATGCTCGCTCCTCAATTAGGCAGCGCCGTGCCTTCTCAATGGTTGGACCTTCCATTTGGAATGGTCTCCCATTAGAGATTCGTCTACTGCCTAGGGGTAGTGCGATTGCATTTAATATGTTGCTAAATTATTAGTGCCGCAGCTGGGCTGGGAGTGCCTCTGAGTAGCTCTCTTGAAGGGGCGCAATATCAAATTCTTTAAATAAATGAATGAATAGATAATCCACAATAATAAATGAAGTGGTAATAGTGCAGGATTGCTACAATCCAAGAAATCATGAAAGATCTTCAAAATCAAAGCTTTATAGGATTATAGGATGTGCTTCTGCTGTTGTGAGCGCTAGAAAATAGTTTTCAGGAAACATACATTTTTTCGTGTGTTGGCGGCCATATTGGCCGCCATCTTGGATAGTAACATTTCGACACTATTGCCACTACGATAAATCGATTTCTTGATCTTGAATATATTATATTCGACACTTCATTTGTTATTGTAGCTTACCTCTGACCTGATATATACATATATTTCTATTTTGGCGGCCATATTGGCCGCCATCTTGGATAGTAACATTCCGACACTATTGCCACTACGATAAATCGATTCCTTGACCTTGATAATATTAAATTTGACACTTCATTTGTTATTGTAGCTAACCTATGACCTGATATATGGATATTTTTCTGTTTTGGCGGCCATATTGGCCGCCATCTTGGATAGTAACATTCCGATGCTATTGCCACTACGATAAATCGATTTCTTGACCTTGAATATATTATATTCGACACTTCATTTGTTATTGTAGCTTACCTCTGACCTGATTTATACATATTTTGGGTTTTGGCGGCCATATTGGCCGCCATCTTGGATAGTAACATTCCGACACTATTGCCACTACGATAAATCGATTCCTTGACCTTGATAATGTTAAATTTGATACTTCATTTGTCATTGTAGCTTACCTCTGACCTTTTTAATTACACAATCTAGTTTTATGAGGTTTGATGCTCGGTCGCATTATAAACGTGGAGTACAATACAACACACAATACAACACATCACAATACAACTGGGGCGCGGTGGTGTAGGGGTATGTTCGGTGCCTTGCAGCTGGAGGGTTGCGGGTTCGAATCCACCTCAAAGTCGCCGCGTAGGGACCCTGGGCAGTCCTTCACTCGCAATTGCTCATGCGCTTCGGCGTGAAACTCCGATTCAGCGTTCGCGCAGTAGTCGGGAGCGCCTCTGAATGGGAAATCTGTTGGGGCGCTATAACAAGTGTTCAAATACAATACAATACAATACAATACAATATATATATTGTTTTCTGTGTTGGCGCCATTATTGGCCGCCATCTTGGATAAAATGCATTTTTTGGGGGTGACCCCGTGGAGGGATTTTGGCGGATTTTGGATATGTTAATCAGCAATGGAAACTGAACCGGAAACCGTTTAAAAAGCTTCTGAAGCAATTTTGCCCAGGTCTAACTGTATATTGCCTGGACTACCTCTTCAAAACACAACTCAGTTCTTTACATAGCTCACTAAGTAAGGTCATAATGAGTTTTTAGTATTGTATTGAATTGTATTTGAACACTTGTTATAGCGTTCCCCTACCAGATTGCCCATTCAGAGGCGCTCCCGACTACTGCGCGGACGCTGAATCGGAGTTTCACGCCGAAGCGCATGAGCAATTGCGAGTGAAGGACTTGCCCAGGGTCCCTACGCAGCGGATTTGAGGTGGATTCGAACCCTCAACCTCCAGCTGCAAGGCACCGAACATTATACCACCGCGCCCCAATAGTTCTTCTGCAGTAGCATTTTCATCAAGTCACCTTCTCAAGCTGAATTAAAGTTTCAATTTTTGTGCCCAAACCCAATTCATTCATTCATTCATTCAGAGCATTTATATAGCGCCCCTTCAAGAAACTACTCAGGAGCGCTCCCGGCCCAGCCACGACTAAAGAAAAAGACTTGAGGGACTTGTAGAACCCTGTCAGATGGCTTACAAGTAAAAACGAAGCTTAAGTGGTAGGTCATTCCAGATGGAAGGGCCAACAACCGAGAAAGCACGGCGCTGCCTAAAAGCCAAGCGAGCCCGTGGAACAAGGGCTCGCAGAGCGAAGCACCCGACGCGCTGGAACATCAGACTTACAATAGGGTGGCCAGGGAACAGTTTATATTTTTAATTACACAATCTAGTTTTATGAGGTTTGATGCAAAAACTACTCAGTAAATTTTTTTATGCCAATCTAATAAGAGGAAATGGTCTCCCACAGCCCCCTAAAAATGCACTGGAACAGAATCGGCAAAGTTTCTACTATCTTTTAAGGTTCATAACTTTTTCCTATCCAATAGTTTGTGTTCAAATTTACTTAAAGCTCTGCTAAGAACAGCATACTGTGAAATAAACTTGAATGCTTGTCATTGCTTTAAAAGCTACACGTAGTAAGTCTGCCTGGTATTCTATATTCAACAGAAATATGAACAAATTGGAAACTCACATTTCCAACAAATTTACCGTCTGTTAACAGAAATTGAACATAATATGAAATTAACATTGAACAAGAAAATTGGGTCTACCGTCTTAGATATCTTAAATCAATATTACTATCACACAGTTAATTTTAGTATATAGGTTTTGGAAGGTAATGTAAAGTAACTTAGCTTTACATAGCCAGTGAGTATTTATATATTAGTCTTAAGATTCAGACAACTGAATCTAGGCCTGCACTAATCAGTAGCCTACTGAGCGCAGACATATACCAGTAATAGAAGCAGCAGGTCAAAGCGCCTACAGAGATAGGATCTGAAAGAGGACATGTAATAGGTTTCGATGAAAGAGTTATTACTGTAGTATACCATCGACTTCTAAAGTCGGAGCGACGGTCTACCATATTCATAGGCGGACCGCTTCAAGAATTTCACATAATTCGAGGAAAATCATAGATGGACCCCAGATGTTAGATTCCAGAATCTTCCGGGAAGGTCCCGCCCTCACTTGAAGGAACTAGTTTATAGGTTAGTATAAGTAGGTAAGGCTTGACTGAAGCCACACCTCTGGTATGGTTCCTCATGATGTTAATCTTAGGACTCAAGGTTGGTCGAACCAATCAAAAGGTACCTTTACTAGGAAGCTTCCAAATGACTTAAGATAAGTAAGTCAGCATAGACAGAGAGAGGAGGCAGGACAGTCGAGAAGAGTCCGGTGAAGAGTGACTCAGAAGAAACGCTAGCAGATTAGACTGGGCATTCTGTATTAAACTGTCATGTCTAGTGTTCAGCAGACACTGAAGCATACTTTATCAAACTCAAAAATGTACTTTTTGGCCGTGCTGGAGTCGGGAGCGCCTCTGAGTAGTCCTCTTGAAGGGGCGCTATATAAATTTATGAATGAAGGAATTGGCCAGCCTAAAATACATCAGAACCTCTGTCATACACCAAAGCGTTCTTACAAAATGCTTAAAACGACACAAACTCCGACATAAAGTGATCGAAAAATGTGGATCTAAAATTCAGAATCAGCCTTAGAAAATGATCCCCATCTAACAGAATCTCATTACAAGACAGTCCTTGACATGGTACCCAAAGAAAGAATTACGATGAGTTTCCAACCAATGCAACGCCAACCTACCCGCAGAAATGGAGCAAGATATGGCTGTGGACTTGAATTGAGCTCCATCTGCAACTGGTTAGTGAAATCCTCCGGTTCGACATTTCCATCCTGAAACACAGACCATCCATTTTACCTTTTAAAATCTGTTAGCAAAACTGTGTTCACAAGGCAGCCGTGAAGCATGGAAATCTATGCTGAAATGAAGAAGCAGAAATTCTGGTCAACTCTCAACATCACATGTTCAAATAGAATTCAAATTTTTTTACCTCTGTGTAATATGTGCAAGAAATCTGTATGTCTTAAGACAGCTGTACATGTCACAATTAGTAACAAAACCATTAAGAAAGCAAAATTAGAAAAATCTTCAACCATTTGGGAACATTTTCTTTATTCTTCGTCAATTTTTAGTCCAAACGGTTCACTTTCGCCTTGGGCAAAACCCTCAAGAATTAAAACTAAAAACTGCACTGGTCCTACAAATCTCCTCAGCCTTTCTCGTCCCCTGTTTCAGAAAAACGTGAAGTCTATTTTGTTTGTTAGTGACTGACCATGGTGGGACAACCAGATCAAATTGTGCAACACAGCGAAGGTAACTGTGTCGAGGTATGCGAATGTCTTGTACTTGTAATGTCTGCCACAGTTGCATATCTAATATCATGTCTTCCCATGAATGACTGACAAGACCAGTGGGACAAAATCTTCTGCACTTACGATAAGGCCTTGAATGAGGTTCCTGACATTACTGACAGTCTCCTCCGGCTGATTTGATGCCAGCTTTATCAACGTTGATAAGAAGTTCCTGCACTTGCGACTGTTCTCCTTCAAATTCATATAAATACTTGTGCCCATGGCAAAATCTGCAGATCTTCCAGCAGTAGAAGCAAGTGACGATGATGACGACGTGGGTGGAGTTACTGGAAACAGAGTAAAGATGGCAGACATCGATCACGAGTCACCAAACCAATGGATAAAATATATACCGTAAAATTAGACTTTTCGTCATAGCCATTTACTACTTTAAACATTTAATAGGCACCCTCGACCTAACTCTGCATGCATGCAAGTCAGGGCTGTTAAAGGCTTGGTTTTTTGGTTTTTGGTGTTAACAAAAAAACAAAAACAAAAAAACCGCAAATTTTGGTTTTTTATTTTTTTTTTACAAATTTCTAAATTATAAATGCCAAATTGTCGTCTCTTCAACTCTCTTGGCAATTGTCGTATGGTCTTTGTTAACTTCGTTTTATGACATTCTACGGTTCTACTGTTCTAGTTACTTTCATTTATATGCATCTGATTAATTTGAATGGTATTATGCCATTTTTATGATTTTTATGATCCGAAATAGGAAAATCTCAAAAACAAAAAAACAAAAAACAAAATAAACCCAAAAATTCAACTTTTCATTTTGAAAAAAGTTTGATTTTTTGCACCTCTGATGCAAGTGGGAACCAGCCAGACGTGACTTTTCTACTCATCTGACAATTGTTTGCTTACTGATTCCCATAGGTAAGTAAGCACACCTTTGAGTTTTGCTAGCAGTGAATCGAAGTAAAATTGCACTAGTTTACAGTTCTTAGACTAAGCGGCAGTATAATCGGTATTACGCCATTTTAATGATCTTTATGATCCGAAATAAGAAAATCTCAAAATCAAAAGTTAAAAAAAAAAAAAAAAATCAACTTCTCATTTTGAAAAGTTTGCAACATTTTTTGCACCTCTGATGCAAGTTGGAACCAGCCAGACGTGACTTTTCTACACATCTGATAATTGCTTGCTTAGTGATTCCATAGGTAAGTAAGCACACCTTTGAGTTTTGCTAGCAGTGAATCGAAGTAAAATTGCACTAGTTTAGTTCTTACTTCTTAGACTAAGCGGCAGTACGTGGTAGAGCTGTACCAATTAAACGGCCATACGCATGATCGAGCCGATTATTAGGACAATCGGTATAATTGGGTATCTGCAAATAATCGATAACACATGTTTTTCTTAGTTTTGGTGGCACGCCACTCGCCAGATGGCAGGTGATTTAGCGATACCCATGTACTGGCGGCCCATCATCCAGCTAGTGTCATCTATTCCTACCGACGTGCCTCTGCGGCCCACGCAAATTCTGAAATAGATAAATAATTTGGTTTTTTGCACAATAATCATTGGAAAAGAAAAATTAGCACAAACATCTAAGTTTTGTTTCTTATTATTTATTTATATCTAGCATTACACTACTAGATACCGTATGTCACCTGCGAAAGTCAGTGACATCAGAGAACGGGTAGACTCGTCAGGTATAAAACATTTAAGAAAAAATGTTTTCAAAATCTCTATGAATGTACAGTTGTAGGTCAAATTAGTTTTAAACACTTTTTAATTAGACGTCTGACATTATATGGAAGAGAAGGAATAATTGTGCGAATTAAATATCTTCTAAAATTATTTTTAAATAAATTAACATCATTATAATCACATTGCAATAGTAGGTTTGTTTCAGAACCGAATATTTTGATTAAACAACGAATTATGAAATAATCGATCTCATAATTGGTATCGGCTATTTAATAATCGGCTATATATGGTATCAGCATAATCGGCAAAAAGCCATATCGATACAGCTCCAATGATGGGCACTAACCATTTTGTTATAGTTAAACTCTAACTATTTTTCAACTGAAATAAAAAAGTTTAACTAAAGTTGGCAACTGATTTTGTAAATAAGTTAACTAAACTAAAAATATTTAGTTAAACTTTTTCCAACTTTTTAAAAACTTTTTTCACAAACATTTTCTCAATGACAGAGGTTAAGTGATCTGTAATAATGCAGAGCGTCAATGACAATTTCACTTTCAAACTATGTAATGTGTACTAGACTAATAATTGTCCTAGTACAGTTCTACAAGAAAATCATGAAGAAAGTTGCTGTCGTGCAATGCAATGCAGTTCACTTGACTTGGGTAATAAAACCAGTTACTCATGACAATCATTGCAGAAGATAGTTGCTGATTTTCTTACTTAAACTTTCTGGCTAATAACTAAAACATTTTAGTGAAACTTTTTAGTTAATAACTAAAAAATATTAGTTAAACTTTGGTTTTAGCTAAACTATTTTATTTTAGTTAAACTTCTGCTTAACCAAAAAAAATTAGTAAAACTAAAAGTTTGCAACTTTTTAGTTAACGTTTGTCCATCACTGTACAGCTCTAGCACATGGAACATCACGCCATGTGCCCCTTCAGCCCTTCATCCTTCCAGTCATTACAGCTGTATCAGCACAACTTGAGAGACTTCTCTGGTCATGCCTGCATGTTACCCTTTGCCTTGAGTGTGTAGTTAATTCATTCATTCATTCCCGAAATTTATATAGCGCCTATTCAAGAGTCGTCTGATGAGTTTGTTTTGAAGTGGCGCTAATTAATTAATTTGCAATTACAATTACAACACCCGCAGGCTAACCCGAGACTTGAGCCGGGGCCGTTGTACTGACCACCCCCAGTTTCGCTACGGATGCCGGCGGAGCCCGGATGCCGTCGATCGTCATCTTGTTGTAGTAAAGCGCCTGCTGTAGAAACGGAAGCGTTTTCTACAAAAAGAATTCAATTTTGTTAACATTATTTTAACCATCGGAAACACAACTAAAATTTCGTTATTAGAGCATTTCCAGCATCTGGAAAGGCTTACTAGCAAATATTTTCGAGTGTCAACAATCGTGGCATTAATTTCTAAATATCATTTATATTACTATTTTAAATATTAAATGCCCTTATCATAACACAACTCAGTTATTTATATAGCTCACTAAGTAAGGTCATAATGAGTTTTTGGTGTTTATGCTGAAACCAGAGTTCATCTGCGCTATAATTTTCATCAAGTCACCTTCTCAAGCTTTAGAAGGCAGCTAAGAGTAAAAAAGTTAGGAACACCAGAATTTTCCCTTTTTGTTGAATCCAGTCACACGTGGAATGCGACTTTAATGGGCTGTGGGAGACCACAGCCTCTTATTCGATTGTCCTAACAAATTTGCTGGGTACTTTTTACATCATTTTCATCAAGTTAGAGGGCATGCTGTGTAAAATTCCAGGAAATAATTTTGCCAATATAAATATTGGCCAGCCTACAATGTATCAGGTCGATGATTAGGGCTCTCCCTTTGTTTCCAATATCTTTGTTGTAACCTACTGCATCTGTCAAACCCGTTTTTGTTTGATTGATTCTATAAAAAGTGTGGTTATGATTATGAACCGTAGAACCTCAGTCATCAGAACCAGAGCGTTCTTATAATATGCTCAAAACGACACAAACTCTGACATAAGGTGATCGAAAACGTGGATCTAAAATTCAGAATCAACCTTAGAAAATGATCTCCATGTAACAGAATCTCATTACCAGTCTTTGACATGGTACCCAAAGACAGCATTACGACGAGTTTCCAACCGATGGAACGCCAACCTACCCGCAGATATGGAACAAGATATGGCTGTGGACTTGAATTGAGCTCCTTCTGCAACTGGTTAGTGAAATCCTCCGGTTCAACATTTCCATCCTGAAACACAGACCATCCATTTTACCCTTTAAAATCTGTTAGCAAAAACCGTGTTCATAAGGCAGCCGAGAAGCGTGGAAATCGAGGCTGCGTGGAAATCTAGGCTGAAATATAAAGGCAGAAATTCTGGCCCACTCTCAACATCACACGTTCAAATAGAATTAAATCTGTGTCTTTTGTCACAAGTGACACCTGTACATGTCACGATTAGTAATAAAACCATTAAGAAATCAAAAATAGAAAAATCTTCATTTGTTCCAGCCATTTCGGAACGTTTTCGTCAGTCTTTGTCAATTTTTTAGTCCAAACTTTCGACTTGCGCAAAACTTACAAGAATGAAAACTAAGAACTGTACTGGTCCTACATTCTCCTCAACCTTTCTCGTCCTCTGTTTCGGAAAAGCCTGAAGTCCATGTTGTTCGTTTGTGACTGGCCTTGGTGGGACAACCAGTCCACCTTGCGCAACAGAGCGATGGCATCTGTGTCCAGGTATGCGCATGTCTAGTAACATCTGCCACAGTTGCATAGCTGTCTTCTAATACCAACCATGTCTTCCCATGAATGACTGACAAGACCAGTGGGACGAAATCGTCTACACTTACGATAAGGTCTTGAATGAGGTTCCTGACATTACTGGCAGTCTCCTCCGGCTGATTTGGCGCCAGCTTAATCAACGTTGATAAGAAGTTCCTGCACTTGCCAACGTACTCCTTCACATCCTTTACGTTAGGTCTTGTCGCCACGGCAACAGCTGAGGAGGCAGAACTTCCAGCAGCAGAAACAAGTGACGATGATGACGATGTTGGACGAGTTACTGGAAACAGAGTAAAGATGGCAGACGCCGATCATGAGTCATCCAACCAATCGAGAAAACACCATCAAATTACTTACTTTTCTTCACAGCCATTTTCTACTTTAAACATTTACTAGACACCATTGGCCTAATGCTCTGTATGCATGCATGCGGGAACTAGCCAGACGCGACCTTTCTACTCATCTCATACTTGTTTGCTTACTGATGCCCATAGATAAGTAAGCACACCTTTGAGTTTTGCTAGCAGTGAATTTAAGTAAAGTTGCACCAGTTTAGTCCATGGACTAAAGTAGCAGTACGTGGAACATCATTCCATCATGTGCCACTCAGCCGTTCATCTTTCCAGTCAATACACCTGTATTAGCACAACTTGAGAGACTACTGCAGTCATGTTTCCATGGTACTCTTTGCCTTGAACTGATGAGTCTGTGTTGAAGTGGCGCTATATAAATTTGCAATTACAATTACAACACCTGCAGACTAACCTGAGACTTGAGCAGAGCTGTTTGGTTCGACAAGCCGTGATACGATGGACGGAGTGGACAGAACCGCAGAACGTGGAGGAGGAGTCTGCTGCTTGGCAACAGTTGCCATTGACGACACCAACTGCATCTGAAGAATACCGGGCTGGCCAGACGATGGGATCTGACTCGAGTCAGTCATTGGTTGCCGAATGAACGGACCGTTGCTGACCGCTATTAGACCTTGGCCAGTCTGACCAGATGGGACAAGGCCTATCTGACCAGTAGCAATCGTAGGCTGTAAACAAAATCAACAGCTGCGGTTGAAATAAACCCATTGTGCTTTCAATCTAATTACATTGTAGTCGACTGCGAGGTACCCTTGTAATTTGAGTTACGGCGCCATATAAATTGTCACTATTATTATTATTATTACATCCCCAACTGTTACACTAAAGAAAGTGTCAAGAGTGCAAATGTCAAGAGTGCAAACAAGACCAACAAAAACACGTCTTAAGAAGACAAATATCGGTGGCCAAGGTGCAAGAGCACATTAAGCGAATTCATTCTTAAACAGTCAACTGGACTGTACTGTACTTCAACAACTACATAAAAAAACATTTACTACCATTATAGATCCTAAAATCAAATAGCACACAATAATAATGACAATAGTGACTATATATGTTTATTTATATATATATATATGTAATTAAGGCAGCAGACTTTAACGACTAATTAATTGATTAATTGTTAAAAATTTTAAGCGATTAATTTTTGGCTTATTCAATTAATTTCTTGCTTATTTCATGATGTCAAGCGGACCATTTCCGGAGTAAACATGGCAACTAGTGATAATGTGAAACTTTTGAGTGGAAATTTAATGGATCATTTTTCATTTAAGGTAAATGCTGATGGGAAAGTCAAAGATAGCGACAAAATTAACTGCCTTGATTGCAATAAACAGTTCAATTGAACAAAGAAAGTAGCAACTACCTCAGATTGCATTTTTGACAGTTTTTCATGATTTACGTAAGAGATACCAAATTTATCAAATTTAATCGATTAATTAAAGTTAAACTTTGGAGATTAATCAATTAAATTTTTTTAAATCAGTACCAGCCCTAATAGTAATACATAGTAATATAACAGGGTTCCACACATTTATTGCTTTAAAATTCTCTGACTTTCCCTGACTTTCCAGAGCTTTCTACTTTCCCAAAAATTCCACATAACATTGCCAACCTAAAGGTGAGCAACAATAGTTAAGACAAAACAAACTGTGAAACTGACAACTTCAATGAGACCAACTTCCATAACAGAAACAAGGAGCACATCAAAATCAACAACTTAATCAAGCATCAGAAGCTGCATCATTGATCCAGGCCTTGAAACATTTAGGCTCATAATAATAATAATATTTTCGTTTATTGAAACAATCCGGTTGACAAACCGCAACCGGTTACAGTGTACAGTTATGCAATTGAAACAATTCACAAGAACACAAATGACAGAAGACATAAATCTTAACTACTAACAGAACAGACAGCCTGCAATACACGGCGCTAATAGCAGCCTACAAAGCATGTCCGCCCTACGGGGGCTCGAACTCGGTACCTCTCGCTCTCTGTGCCTGTGTGTTATCCAATGCGCTATCGCCCCCCCCCCATGGCTGGACGCCACCCCGCCACGGAGACTGGAACAAAGTTAGTTACCGAAGTCACGGATGAGTGTGAAGAAGCAGATGCAGGCAACTGCGGTAACGTAGCACCGGCTGACCTTGGTGCAGCAGCCGAGGACAGGACTGGCATCGCAGCAGATGGTGACAGCAGCTGAGATGGTTGTTGGTTCTGAGTCACAGTATCTTGAGACTGATCACCAAAGCCATTCTGTGCCGAAAATGTATTGTCAGCTGGCAGCTCTTCATTTAAACTGCCCAGGTCACCCAAGGAATCATCTACAAAATACAGTATATCGCAGATAAGTCTACAAAATACAGTTATCACAGATAAGTAAGTTCTTGAACAAGATCTAAACTACAATTACTTAAACATTTGAAACTTTTTAATGCTGAGCTAAATTAGAGCACTAGAAACAACACAAATGTAGGAATGTTTTAACTTTTTACTAATGAAGTTAAATTTTCATCTCAACTGCCTCTAATGAAGGTAGACAGAAGGTAGAAGGTAGAGAAACAAAATACCCCAAAAGCCCTTTACATTACAAGATAAGTAACACATCAACAGCTCAGTGGTACATCCTTTAATGCATAGTAAGCAGTACCAATCAATCTTCTAACAGAACGTAAAACATTTTACCAAAAAGGCTTGCCTGACAAGACAGAAAAAATCTTGGATGAAAAAGGCTTGCTCAGTAACAAATGCTGGGCCCCACATTACAAGCAGAATCGCCAAAAAATCAGTAATCAAATGACTTCAAACCTTCTCAAATACAAGTAAATACATATTTTTCGTCAGTTACTCTGAAATCCGAGTCTTAGTTTCACAGTTTCTGTCAATATACATAACTAAACCCCGTAAACAGTCATTATTTTAGAGTTTAACTTTATGTAATAAATTTCTTTAACCATTCACACTCTTCTTTAATTAACAAGCTAGTATTTATACTCTCTTCTCAGAAAGCACCCATGTTTGATGTTTCTGGAACTAACTTCCTGAATATTTCTATCGATTATTTACACCTTCATATATCTGCGAATTTATGACAGTACTTCTCTGCAGCTTTGGTAATAAATTATTTTTTGAATGATTTTGGATGAAATCTTGCTACAAAGATCAACAGAAAAAGATTTTTAAAGAGTCATTATAAAGTCAATAAAGAGACCCGAGTGCTTGAAACAAATCTTTCGTAGGATTAATTACAGATTTTATGCAACAACAACAAGCTAAGTCCATCTGAATGAAGAAAGACTGAACTTAGTTCCACTGTATACAGTATGCATACATAATTAGCTAGCTACATTCAACTATAAATATAAAAACTAACCACTAGTATCATTTGGGACAGCTGAATCTAGCCTCAACCTTTTGGATGGTGGTTCTGTCAAATTCTGATCATTATAATCCATGGTAAACTCCTCTTTTCTTCACAACAATACGAATCTATAAATACACACGATTTAGGCCTATAGGAGCATTCACTGGATCACGTGACAATGTTTACGTAAGCCAAAACAGATTTCAAAATGCCTTCGACTTATGTGAAAGATTGTACGAACAGACATAGAATCGATGAAGAAATTAATTTTATCGGTTTCCTCTTGGACGAAAGCGAGAGGAGAAGCTGTGTAAATGGGTTACAGCAGTAAATCGCAAGGAATGGCGACCTGCATGGCGCCTTCATTCGGTCGCCATTCCTTGCGAGGTCATCTACAGAAATTACCTACTTTGCACCCCTTCCTTCCCCTTATGCACATTGGATACAATCCTTCTGCTTTTCCAGGTATGAAAACGTATATTTGTGAAACCTGATGATATTGTAAGGCTAGCTGATACAGGGTGGGGTTCTTTGATAGTGCTGAATCCAACAGAAAATCTAATTAGATCCAATGCAGTACAGACTCGCTGCTGAATTTGATGGCACAGGCTATACAAAACTGCTCATACCGAATTTAGATGCAGATGTCCGTATAGGGTGCAAACCCCTTCCATTTTTTGAATTTTTCTCTTATTAGGTGAACCACGGACGACCCTTTGGCAGGTTATCTTTAAATCCATTGTATCATAAAGCTACTACGAGTAATATGCTAGGTCCAAGTTACTACTAATTAAACTTAACCTTGGAATTGACAATGCATTTCTAATCTTTGTGATTTAAAGTACGAATTCCATATTAGCTGCTTAATTAAGAAACTTTTCAAAGCTATGGGCTTTTTGTCATTACCAAGAATTGAGTCTTTCCAAATGCTTTGTTTGAATGATTAATTTTATATCAATAGCATTTGTATATTAGTTGTATGTAATGATGGACTGAACATAGAACCCAGCTGGGCAGCCTATCTCGCTGCCGAGTTGGGGTCTGTATTCAGCCCATATGGGCATACCTGAGGCTAGCCATGTGGTACCAATATTGAGCTCACATAGGTAAACCATAGGGTCTGCCCAGTTTGGGTCAACAAAAAGCCTATATAGGCTCATTCGTGGGCTGCCCACTTGGAGCTGACATGTCGCCCATTGCCAAATTGACATCGAGACCATCTGGGCGGGACACGTGGCGCCCATCTAGGCTGCCCACATGGGGCCCATATTGGCGACCCATATTGGCTGCCCACGTGGGGCCCACACTAAGCCCATGTAGGCTAATTCGTGGGCTGCCCACTTGGGGCTGACATGAAGCCTGTGGCCAAATTGACATCGAGCCCATCTGGGCTGCCCACATGGGGCCCATATTGGCAATCCATATGGGATGCCCAGGTGGGGCCCATAATAAGCCCATGTAGGCTAATTTGTGTGCTGCCCACTTGGGGCTGATATGGAGCCCTATGCTAAACGACGTGGTTCGTGCTACAACGGTGGCCCGAATGCTCTATGCTGCTCCGGCTTGGTGGGGATTTGCAGGGCAGCAAGAAAAGAACCGCCTTCAGTCGGCGATGCGGCGTCTGATTCGTCTGCGGTACCTGCCAGAGGACAGTCCATCGTTTGAGCATCTTTGCAACACTGCCGACTCACGCCTCTTCTCTGCGGTCCTAGGAAACCCGGGGCATGTACTCCATGGACTACTCCCCCCCAAAAAGCCGCTCCCCTACACCCTGCGCCCGAGATTACATGACCGTTTTATTCCACAAGCTGACAATCTTTCACGCAGATCGTTTATAATAAGAATGTTATACTCTGTATAAATGTATGTACACCAAAGTGCGGATATGCAATTGGTTGAATAAAGAATATACTTACTTACTTACTTACTTACTTAAATTGACATCGAGCCCATCTGGGCTGTCCACGTGGCGCCCATCTGGGCTGCCCATATGGGCCCTGGGCCCACACTAAGCCCATGTAGGCTCATTCGTGGGCTGCCCACTTGGGGCTGACATGGAGCCCGTGGCCAAATTGACATCGAGCCCATCTGGGCTGCCCACGTGGCGCCCATCTGGGCTGCCCACATGGGGCCCATATTGGCAACCCATATGGGCTGCCCAGGTGGTTCCCACACTATGCCCATGTAGGCTCATTTGTGGGCTGCCCATTTGGGGCTCACGTGGAGCCCGCGGCCAAATGGACATCGAGCCCATCTGGGCTGCCCATATGGGCCCCACGAAGTTGCCCATACGGGGCCCAGGTGGGGCGCACTTGGGCATGCTGGCTGGGTACATCTGAATTCAAATGGAAGTTGTTGGCAAACCTTTCTGGTAATAACCTATGTTTAAATCTATACATAAATATCCAAGTCTGCATGTTATTTATGTTTAGCAACGACATTATTCTGAGTTTCTTGAAGTATGTGCGAGTGCCTTGATTGTATTTAAGACCACAAATAATGCGTACAATACGCTTCTGTAATATTGTAAGTCTTGTCAGGTGCGAGTGGTAGTTTGATGCCCATACAATATTGCAATAGGAGAGGTAAGGAAGAATGAGTGTTGTACAAGTTCATCAGGATAGGTCTCTGTAATACATGTCGAATCCGAGAAATGATGCCTATGTTTTTGGCAACTTTTTTGGCTATTATAAGTATTATTGAGACATGATCATTAAACGTTAAATGCTCATCAACATATAGGCTACATCTGGCTTTAAACCATTCAGATAGACTTTCTAATTCATTACCTGCCCTGGTGTACAAGGTTTCAAGAGATTTATCAGACAAAAATGCATCGGTGTCATCTGCAAAAATTATGAAATGAAAACTTGATGAGGAATTTGAAATATCATTTATTATATCAGTTCCGTAATTCGTAGGCAGCCGATGACTCATTGACTCGAAGCAATGATTCAGAAGCACTTGATGTTTTCGCCAACTAGTCAATCAATAATTATTCGACTATCTAGAAATAAATCCAAAACGACATAATATATTTTATTTACTCTGGCACTCGAGCAGTAGGCTACTTACACACGTTTTAAAATTAATATAATATGCCTGTTAGGAGCAAAAAATTCGACAAAAAAGAAGAAACTCCGACTAAAACTGGGCTCAAAGCTTATTATAATTATTAGTCGGTTATTCCCATCGACGTATAATTATTGGGTGGACTCAGCATGTTCATTCAAACTAAAGCCTAACCGTTTGCCAAACATGACATCACACCATCCACGTTTATTGGATGCGTTAATTATTTATATGAGGTCGTTGATTGGATGGATAAGTAAGAATATTCTTTAATTGACTACCAGCAAACGCACAGTAGCTTACATAAGAAATAAATAATACAAACATTTATGCAAAGTCATATAACATTCTCATAATAAAACTTCTTTTTGCAAAGGCATCAATTCTAGGTAGGGTGAGATCATGTGGTCTGGGCCGCGTATTGTATGGAGAGACCTTACGGGGAGGGAGGAGGTCGTGAAGGACGTGACAAGGATTTGAGAGAATTGAACGAAAAAGAGTAGAATCAGCTCTAGCACAGTGTTTGTCGAAACTAGGAAAATCGGCAGGGAGGAAGCCTAAACGGGTCAATTTTCTCAGAATACCGTTAAGTCGTTTACGCTCCCCTACAGTGGCAAATCCCCACCAAACAGGGGAGGCATAAAGTAGCCGTGCGAGGGTAGTAGCTCTAACAACGTCAAAGAGACGTTGACCGTGGAGACCGTGGGCGACCAAAACACGTAGCGCGAACATGGATTGTCGGGCTTTGCAGCATATTTTGTCAATGTGTGCCCCAAAGCCAATCCGATCAGATCGAGATAGTGACACCCAAAATAACCATCTCCTGGACCCGCTCGATGCCAGGGATGGGGGAAGGGAGGGCAATAGCTTTGGACCTCGGTCGTCTAATGACCATTTCTCTGGTCTTAGCATGGTTTAATTTAAGATTGCTAATGGATGCCCACTGAGAGATATGATCAAGTTCAGAAAGAGTGCTGTCAATGGGGCCGTCCATAAATGACGTCACGCTATTTTGGCCAATTTTTAACCCCTCCTCCCCTCGTCACACTTCGTCACGAAAAGTAAGACCCCC
Organism: Aporrectodea caliginosa; assembly: GCA_020284085.1. Taxonomy (NCBI): domain Eukaryota; kingdom Metazoa; phylum Annelida; class Clitellata; order Crassiclitellata; family Lumbricidae; genus Aporrectodea; species Aporrectodea caliginosa. The sequence goes on from JACEVL010000161.1 coordinate 149,032, forward strand.
TCTGAAAATGACGTCACAAAGCTCTGAGCCCCCCCCCTAAAACCAATTTCCATGGCGAAGCAAAATGCTCTTTCATGGAACAAATAGCGAAAGCATGAATATTTTAAATTCTAACGGTGACCAAATAGTGAAATAATTGGAAAATTATTAATAATGGTGCCCGTATATATTAAAAGAATAAAAAAAATAATGAAAATTTAATACTCAAAATTAGTGCTGTTGTTATTAAAATTAAATTGTTGTTAATTGCTAAATTTAATAACATAGACCTGGTGTGACGTCACACTACTCAGACTCCCCCACCCCCATGTCACACATCGTCACAAATTTCCGACCCCTCTCCCCCAGGTGCGTGACGTCATTTATGGACGGCCCCAATGCAGGAAGCAGGAATCAGCAAGTAGCTATCGTCGGCATATTTAGGAAGACGGTTTCCACTGCATTTAGGTTTAAGGCTACAAATAGCAATGACAAAGTCAGTAGGTCCAAGGCCAGAGCCTTGGACTATGCTGGCATTAATGGTACAGAGGGGAGAGATTTCACCCCCAAATTTAGTACAGTGCTGACGCTCGTGCAAGAGAGCAAGTATCCAGTTGTACAAAAAGTCCGGAATGGGTTGAGCTGCTAGTTGATCAGCTAGATGTTTGTGTCTAACTGTATCGAAAGCCTTACTAAAATCAAGGGGTCGACAGGAGCCTAACATAGGACTCAGATTCGAGCATCGATTGAAGTTCATGGGTTATGGAAATCAGTGCAGCAGATATAGAACCTGTTATGTTAATTAGCTCAGTCTGACGTCATGTTTGGCAGAAAGTTCACTTTACAGTACAACTTTAGCTGTGAAATGCTGCGTCCACCCAATATACGTCGATGTTATTCCCATCGACGTATACTGGGTGGACACAGCATAGCACCAAGCATAGCACAGCTAATAAAGTCAAAGATCTTTGGCTAAAGTTGTACTGTAAACTGTAAAGTGAAGCTTCCGCCTACTGAACTTCTGCCAAACAGAGCTCATTAACATAATAGGTTCTGTGTCCATCCAATCAACGACCTCATATAAATAACGCATCCAATAGACGTCGATGACAGACGTCATGTTTGGCAAACGGCTAGGCTTCAGTTTGAATCTCTTATGCTGTGTCCACCCAATATATGTCGATGGTTATTCCCAATGAGATATATTATACATTTCCTATAACCAGGAAGTTATATTTAAGAGGTAGTTGGAATTTCCCAATAATCGTGAGTTCGTGCCGCAGCAGAATATAGTCTATAGGTTTTCCAAGTAATCTGAGATGTTATGTGGCTTAATTGCAATCATTTTAAAGCTAGGGCCTATCAGATATTTAAATCCTGAGTTTATAAGAGTGAAAGGAGCACTAAAATAAAGAATATTATACTAATAATAATATATATTTTCGTTTATTCAACAATCCGGTTGAACTGTTGCCTTATTGTCGCTCTAACATTGGCTACTCGTTATATGATACAATCTTGCTTAGCATTCATTCGTAACTTTTGTTAAATTGCAATGTACCTGATAGCGGTGTGTCTATCAGTTTTGTTACCAATAAAACGAATATAATAATAATAACACCGCAACCGGTTACAGTGTACAATATTATGCTTACTGAAACTTACTGAAACTTCTGAAAGACCTTTAATTAGCACTATATAGGGTTCTACAAGTCCCTCGTCTTTTTTCTTTAGTCGTGGCTGGGCCGGGAGCGCTCCTGAGTAATTTCTTGAAGGGGCGCTATATAAATGCTCTGAATGAATGAATGAATGAATGAATGAATGAATGAATGAATAATTATATAGGCCTATGCAATTTTAAAATTATCTCCTTACAAGGTTCAAAGTGAAAAAGGAACATTCCAGGGGAGGGGTTTAGGATAGTGATAACAATGGGTGTCCTATCCCACCAATATGCTGATGACACGCAGGCTTACCTTCATGGACCTGCAGACACAGCTGCTGTTATGGTCGAGCGTATTCTAGAGGCTAATTCAGCTGCTCTTGACCGATGGTTATCCTCAAATCGCCTTCGTCTTAACCAAGACAAGACTCTGTAGGCCTACATATGGCTCGGTGGTCGTGCCCAGCTTGCCAAGGTTGATGCTGACTCCCTTCGTCTTCGGTTTCCAAATATGCACTTCTCTTCCTCGGTCCGTGATCTTGGATTCATTCTTGATCCTGTCCTCTCTCTGTCTGATCACGTAAATAGTGTCTTTCGTTCCTGTTTCTACTACCTACGCCAACTCCGTGCCATCCGCCAATCACTACCACTGCACGCCATCACGACTTTGGTCCATGCATTGATATGTTCCAGGATTGATTATGGGAATGCGGTGTACATTGGTCTCTCCTCTACAAATACATCTAAACTTCAGTCCATTCTGAACGCTGCCGCCCGCCTCATAGGGGCATTGCAAAGTTTGACCATATCTCCTATTTTATCCGTGACTCCCTTCACTGGCTCCCCATACGCCAGCGCATCCAATTCAAGGTCTGTTCCCTCATGCGAAGCTGTCTTGCTGGGTCTGCTCCTCACTATCTTAGGGCCTTTTGTATCCCAGTATCTTCTCGATCTGCACAGTCGTTCCTCCCTTCGGTCCTCGGCCTGTGGTTACTTGGTTGTCCCGCGGGTGCGTATACTTCTACGGCCCAGTCTAGGAGTTTCGCTATTGTTGGTCCCAATAGCTGGAACCAGTATACCTCAGTCCCTCGATCAGGACTGACCTTTTTAGCTATTTCTTTTGACCATTTCCGCAAGCGCCTGAAAACCTCCCTTTACCAGTGAAGAGACTGGCTCGGGTCGGGAGCGCCTCTGTTTTGAGTGGCGCTATATAAATGCTTGATTACGATTACTCTGACGACTATAGAGGCAACGGACCCGGTATCGCTTCTCGGCACCTTCCCTAAAGTCGACTCACCCTTTTCATTCGCTAGGTGGAGTTGAAAAATGAGTGGTTGGACCACAGAATAGATAAAGCGTAGCTCATCTATTCTGTGGGACTTGGACCATGGCCTTCTAAATGTTGACAGAGGGCCATGGTTGGACGTGATGGGCGCCTTGCATGGCTACCAAACAGTTAAATTCGACTTCTGACCATCCGTTCATACTATGATTTGTAATCAATGACCATCCTGCGTACTTGTCAGTTTGAAACATTAAACGAAGATTATTATTATTATTCTTATTAAAGAACCAATTAGCAGTAGGCACAGGCTATAGGCTAGTATTTCAGCACATTAGACGCGAAGGCCAAAGTCACTTTTTAATTATACAGGAGAAATATCGTGAGATTAATTTATTAGTTTTATGATTAATTATTTTGTGATTTTTACAGATTTTTAAGATTGTCATATTACGAACTAATAATTATTAACAGATTACAAATAATTATTTTACAATATTTAGAGATTTTTAATATTTTACGTTTGTAATAATTTATTAAAGACTAACAGTTTTTGTCGTGATTAAATGAACACATGAGATAAGTTTGCTGCCTTAATTGTCAGTTTAGTTATTTCAGCTGAAACGTAATTTAATATTGTGCTAATCATCAAATAATCTCCATGCGCAAATGCGGAGAAATCCGATTCAATAGGGCTTCAAATCAAATCCTCAAGAGTCGATGTTTTCGGGTTAAATTTTCAGGGCCACAAGTCGTACTGGCCAGGCTAAGATAACATAATAATAGCCACGCAGAATGAGCTGTTAAGGCTGGTCAGTTATTACATATCTCAAGTTTTCCAACAGAGCCATGTCCGACACTGCACCACGTCTCTAGAATGAAATGCCTCCTGAATTCCGTACTTTTTTGGTTCCTTTTTCGCTTCACATGGTGGGTACTTGAAGATTCACGGGAAAATGTTGCACAGAGGTTTAAAATTCCAACAAGCCCTGGTTCCAAAACACAGTAGGGTGGACATTTGACACAAACCCACTGCCAAGTCCTTTTTAAGAAGTGACACATAAAACACTGTTTTCACCTAATGATTTAATAAAACGTTCTTATTTCCAGCATGGAAACCTATCGACACACCAGCCACCATTGTCATCCACATCATCATACCAGCATATGCATATACACAAACGTATATAAGTAACACAAGTATAGATACACATTTATGCATACAACCGTGGGCATACTCATGTTCACCTACCAGTTGTTATGCATACATATCAAAATACTTGGGATACATTTAAAAAGGAAAACGTAACCATATAAAAGCAACAATATTCATGCAGGAAACCGATTAAGAACAAAACTTTGGAGAAACAACAGGTTCTGGGAGAGTATGAGGGAACAAATGTGTTCACCAGCCTAAACATATTCTCCCTGGCTGACAAAACAAACTGCAGTCACTTCAAACTCCAGTCACTGACCAAACCATTGCAGAATTTGTTCTACTGAACTACCTTCCGACGATTCTGTTTAAGTTCCATTTGCCCTGTGCAATCAAAAATTTACAACATATCATCACTCAAATTGTGAGTATGTTCCTTCACTACCTTTCTGGTCAAGTCTAAATCAGCTTTCCATAGCTCCAGTTATCCCTCTGTATCAGGACTTTCATGCACCTAATTCACATTCGAACCAATCCAGCTTTCCAAAAGAAAACCAGTCCTTAAACATAATCACGATTGCTCTACCAATCAAATATAACTTTGAACTCTCTCAAAATCTATTCTCTCCAACTATTCTTCTGAATCGACAAAGCAATCACAAGTACAATGGTGCCAGCGCACGTGCTGGTAACTATTGATGCTGCCGCATAAGCTTCCGAGTCTTCTAACTGCATCACAAAATTGTTTGCCAAAAAAAACATATATGTCAGGCATCCATTAAAAAATTCAAACTTATCAGATCTCAACCAAAAAGTTAAAGAAACGAAAAAATAGCAAAATATTAAAACTCTTGGATGGTGCAACATGGAAATGTTATTGTTACACAAAAAGCAAATTCTTCACAAAACTCAAAGACGTCTCAAAATCAAACTCCTGCCGATTGAACTTCCTGACGGATGCTACAAATCGCCATACTCCCAACTAATTAGATGCAAAAGTCAATTAACGATTTATGCACTGATTAGGCTGCAGAATGATTTTGATATGGCATGTATCATCAATCAATGCTATAATTTACCACAGAAGGCAAAACAGACGGAGATCTAGGTAGGTATTAACCGAGAACTTTATTTTAGAAACTAAAAATGAATCAACGATGATCCTTGAAAATGCACCACAACTATACAATACAATACAAGTTCTGTATTTGATATTGTCCTCCTTCCAAAGTTCAGAAGTGCACACGACCATATGACAGAACGTTGATGGCGCTGAGCAACTGAGTGAAGGACTTACTCAAGGTTCTTACACAGCAATTGCCTTGGGCAAGGCTCAAACCCGTACTCTCCATGCTACAGGCCGAGCGATCTAACCAATCGTCCACCATGCGAGAACTGACAAGCACAAGTCCACGAGCAACCAAGTTCGATACATGCCGAGCATAGCACGATAAGAGATGTATGTACTCACGCATGTATCAACCCTTAATACAGCACCTTCCACAGTGCCTCACAAATGCACTACAGACATTTAAGTTACCTCATGCATAATTCTTCTGCTCAGGGATACCAACACTTCTGCATAGCAAAAGTGACATCAGAAACTGTAATCACTCACCAAATTTATATAGCACTACATCACTTACATATATTTATATATAGCATTTATAAAAGTATTTATTATCATTTATCACCCTATATTATTTATTAGCAATTAATTGGCATTAATATAGCATTACCCAGAAACACAAGGGGACTGTAATTTATTTAGCATTAATCGTTAGCATTTTTTATATCGCACAACCCAAAGCACTCCCAGTTCTGCTTCAGATAAACAGAATCGAAATGTTGTTGGTTGAACGTTGAGATTTACTCTCTATTACTTAAATTTTTTTACCCCAATAGATATCCCGCAGCACAGTGAACAGAATTGATGAACACATTCCTTCAGACCCGTCAACACAGAGGAAAATGACAGATATATCATAGATATCATCAGAATGAGTAAAGCTGGACAAACTCTTCAGATACAAAAGTAAGCATCTGGCAATTTCTATACAGCACTTCCTCAAACCTCTCATCACAGCACTGCTTAAAATGTGCTACACTATCTAAGTATCCAGTTCTAGAGTTTTATCAAATGAAAACTTCAAAAACTAGAGCAATGAAAATCTCCAAATGTTCAGTTAAACCACGTCAACGAAGTCATGTACTATGATAACACGTTTAAAAGTTCGGTTAACATGACACATAATTCACGTTATCGTCCGAGGTTATTAAAAACACGAAATCACAAAAGATGGGTTTGAGTAATGTTCTAAGTCAGAACCTACGCATTAAAACGGAACCAACAAAATCATATCAGCTCTTGAATCCAGCTGACAGCAATTGTTCTACCAATCCACTCCTTTATTTTCATAGCAGCGAGTAGATTTTCACAAACTTCATCATGATCGTCAAAACAAAAATAACTTACGACAAACAAGCACAAAGAATCTAATCCCTAAATGTCAGCAGTCAGTGTGACATATGTATATTATATATGTGTATATATATATACATATATATATATATATAAACATATATTACTCATTATAACCCTCTGTCAGAAAGTGATATATAAATGATATACTTCACATACACAATGTAGTTTTTTCAGAACAAAACGATTTGCTTTGCATTCATTTATATGTCTACATAAGTAATAAATATTTCTTTTATCAGTCAAAGTGTGTGTATACATATATATGTTTACAATATAGGTATATCCTTTGACATATATATATACATGTGTGCTACACATGCGCACACCTAGCCATCGACAGTTGTTAATCTGCTAGAGTATACATCTGTTAATGATACCGCCAAGAACAGATATAAACGGACATTAAACAATGAATAAAGTGCGATCGAAAACCGTAGGTAGACGGCAAACCATGATTTACGGTACATCAAGTGGGTCTCTTCATCCGACGAAAAAACAACGGTGCACAAATACGAGTGATCGGATAATCATAGGTAGGCTAAAAACCGTTCTCAATAGATCCTTCATGGCTCACGATCATAAGGCAACAGTCAGTTTAACAGGTAAAACCTCTGCCTTTGTGTCGATCCACAGTTCGATCATTCGGTACGGCACAGCAGCGAAATCCGAACTAAAACCCGCCGATACTCAGAATCTACTCGCTGAAAATCGATCCGGCATTTACCATGGCAAAGTTGACACATATTCTGATGTACAGACTGCTCGGATCGAAGGAGGAGCTAAACTGGCCGCTAAATTACATAAAAACGTGAAGCGAGGCTTCTAGAATTTGCTAAGATCAAACATGAGACACGTTCACTCGACCGTAAAGCCACACGTCTCTTCAACAGCACACGTCAGTTTGTCCAGAAATTTTTCGTATGACTCGTACGGCGGTATGTCGATGCGATTGAAGCTGAAGAACAAAAGACAAACTGTTAGTTAAACACAACAGTCTCCTGAGCAAGTCCTTCATTCACAGCTGTCAGCACTGCCAGTGCCCTGTCACTTTTGTCAGGTCGGCACTTCTGAACTCTGGCAATATCAAATAAAGTTATATTGTTTTGTTGTACTGTATTGTCTTAGTACTGTATTTGGCCTGATCCAACAAAAACAATTGTCAAAACAGGTTCAATATCATTGTATGACTTTTTAATTTCCTTCTAGGTCTTACTGGTACTAAATTACAGTCAAGTGTACTGGCACCTTTCCCCAGGTTGCAATAACCTTTCCCCAGGTTGCAATATGCTCTGTTACCCACAAAGTAAAAGATACGGACTGTTGAAACAAGATTTTTTTTTAAATGTAATAAAAAAATAAAGAAACGATGCTGTATAACTAGTCGAGTCTTTTGTCACCTAACTTTTTGAATAAACGAATATTTGATTTGATTGAGTTTTAATTGATTTTAACAACATTCTTAAGCTATGGTTGATGCAGGGTCAGTAACGTGCAGCCATTCGTTTAACACTTTAATGACGAGAGTGTACTAAGACTAAGAGTGACTGGAAAACCAATGCAGCTCGTCGTTAAAGTGTTAAAGCCATTCGGCGATACTCTGTGGACATAAGCAAGATAGACTTGAGCCTCTCTATCTTACCACGTGTGAGCCTTAGGCAGGTTGTCAGTGTTTGTGTCAACCTGGTGGATGGTGAACAACCTCGGTCCCTGCGACCCAGTTGAACCTGCAAAATCATGCAAGGCATTTACAGCAGAATTTACATATACACAAGAGACTGTCTTTAACAACAGCAAGTAAAAGCACATTAAAATTCTCTGTAATCTTTAATCTACAATTCTACATGTCAGGTTCGCTAAATGCATCATAAATCATTGACCAAAAAGAGCAGGGATGAAGAAATACGCTGGACAGAGCTCAAAGGTGGAGAACAAAATTTCAAAATCAGAGGGACACTGTTTAAAGGCTGAGAAAAATGTGGCAGCCAAATGTTCGAAGGCAGAACACGAATGTCCAAATGTTTCTTTTCCATGTCAACTTTTAAAGATAGTTGAAGAAGGATTTAGAAGTGCATAGCAAGTGTGTGCTAACTGCATTTTTATGTTTATGTTGTGGTGAAATAAAGAATTCCATACCCAGACGGCATGCTTTACACCCCAGACAGATATACATACATACAGTACATACATACAATATATATATATACCGTATATACATACAGACAGACAGACAATTAGAACAGATCCCCTAAGCAACATGATTTTGATGAACTGCGACATAGAGCTTTGGACGGTACCCTGCAGTGCTTTGAACCCTTGGAGAGGAACACGTGAGCTACCAGTTACAAACTGGAGTAGACGAGCCCTTCGCTCTTCGTCGAACTCCTCCACTGCCCGCCAGAACCACTTGACGATGTTTGTGTCGAGAGTGCAGTGCTTTAGGCGCGTGTTCTTCTTCCAGTCTTCCACGTCGATCTTACCAAGACCACCAATCATCAGCTGTAACGACAAATAGATTCTTATTCTATCACTGCTGCATCTAATTCGGGCAGTGTGATGGTTGAATGGTAATACACAGGCACCTAAAAGCATAAGGATGCGGGTTCGATACCCACTATGTCGACATGTGCATAACTTCCAGAGAGAAGGTAGCAGGCACGTGTTTACACATGTGACCTTGGCAAAGAACAGAGATGCAGCCATCACTTACTAGATCAGCTGTAGTGTCTTTCCAATAAGACCACGTAAGTATACACCAGAGCACTTGTATAGCTCCCTTCAAATAACTCACAAGGGCAGTCCGGCATGGCTACCACGGAATCAGCGAACAAATATTTGCATATTGCATAAATGCATATGTGATCTTTGCATCAAATTAATGCATCTGCATCTCAGGCTCATAAAATTACTAAAACCTGTATTATGCCACCATAGGCAGCAAATGTAAAGCCAGAGGGAGCCCAAGAATAGGGAAGCATAGTAGCAGTTTAGACAAATTCCAACAAAATTTCCCAAATAAATATTTCCTATAAGAGCAGATTTCACCTCTAATTCACGTTCGTCAAATGGCCGAAGCAGATGCTGAGAAATCAATTCACTGAAGCCTTTCTGCAGGGCAAGGAACTGCGCCTCGATGCCTCGCATGAAGCGCCAGTTTACGTAGAGCCTAAAAAAACGAGACAAAACATTAGCAGAAACACAACACAAAGAGATGACCCTTTGATATATACATAAGGCACTTGTCATGTCAATATATTTTAAAATTATATCTAACTTTATACGTATTACATGAACATAAATGTATACGATCCTTATCTAGCCTTCATCTCTTTAAACGCAACTTACTTGACTATATTTTAAGGACTTCATCAGTTACTCAATGACACTCAAAATATTAGCACAAAAGGTTTCCTAATATAACGTTTTACTCTCAGTGATTACTAAGGCATATAAAATGTGCATCATACCGCTGTTAAATTTACACACTAATTAAGTGTTATTATATATAATGTTTATATATATATATATGCACTCTGTATTACTATGAAGTCTGGTTACAATTCTCCTTGGCTTTGCCGATGTATTTCTGTTGTCGTTACTTGGAATAAAAAATCAACAATCAATCAATCAATATATATATATATATATATATATATGCACTCATCACTATTTCTCCTTGGCTTTCAATTACTTGGCCAACTGCATCTTCTCCTGGCGGCCAAATGTCCAGCCTCAGATCCACATTTTGGTTTGACCATGCGCACTTTACAAATTTAATTAATAATAATAAAATATATATTCATGCACGTGTGCATATATATATATATATATATATATATACATAAACAATAAATTGATTAAAAAACTTAATATAAAAACTCTATGAAATAATTTTCCTCTTTTTAACATAGAACTTTCTGCTAATGATTTACTATACAATGACACTGTAAGTACTACATTACTAAATGCTACAAAAATCAATAAAATCCTTAAAAAATTTTTACATCAAAACTATAAACACAAACTCAGCATGCTGTTGCATAAGGAGTTTGAAAAAGTCATACTTGACGTATTCTTTCTTGTTTTCCTCCGTCACAGGAATGTCCCTCCCGCCCGGCTTAAGATCATGGACAATCCGTTCACCATAGGCCTCATGATCAACACAGAAGCCATGATCGATGATCCCGGTAATGTCATTGTCCCTAACATTGGATACAGATACATTAGACTTCATCATTCCTGCACACTGCAATGTTGTCAACAAATGACATCTTCAACATGATGCAACACATTCAAAACATATGTACACATATGTATAAGCATATTCTACAGTAAGTGCATAGAAATATCCGTACATCATGTGATCAGGAAACTAGAGCCGTTATGACAGTACACAAGGAACCAAGCTTAAAGCTTTGTTTTTTAAACCTTATTCGCTTATTGTGTCAGCCACACAGATATTTCAAATGACAATTTAAAAATCAGCTTTATTATAATTTAAGAACTTCTATAGTGCCACTGTCAAGGCATCAGTCAATGGTCGCTATTAACCAAAATCGTCGTAAAAGCAAAATTCCAAGGTGAGTCTAGATAATTAAAAGCCTGAAATTTGGCTTGCACAACAATTGTGATTACCGATAATAGCAACCACTGACAAATGCCTCGAGCAATATGATAGTTTATGATGAATTTAAGTGCATTTATGTTGATTTGAGATGCATACAGTATCCAGACAAGGCTTCGGTGAAGGTCGGGGTCAACGCTCTCCAGATCATCGAGGGTTATCGGCTTTCCGAGAAGCTGTTTATAAAATGGCATCGTGAATCCACCGTCGAGATAATGACCATGGAAAATCGCAATGCCTATGATTCGTCCGACAAAATGAAAGTACGACAGGTGTTCCTAATCAAAAGGAAAACAAACAACACTCAGAACAAATCTACGTATGAACAACTAAAAAAATTCAAAATGAACAATACCTAAACTGTAAAACAATTAAACTGTTGTACTGGGTAGAGTGGTTGGAAACGGATTAGAATTAGATTCTTGCCAAAAGATAAACAGATATTCGACCTGCGGTTTACATTTATCAACAATTCGTTCTGAAGATTTATACATCACTTATCACTGGTCCCACTGCATGGAACAATGTTCCCAACCATGTGAAAAAATTGAGACATTCAAATATTAGCATACTACTACAGCTTTTAGTCCAATGTTGGGCCCAACAGCTCGAATCGCCTTTCACGAGAGCCACAGCTTGAGCTCCTCAGTTTGTCCCTTCCACAGTTTCGCAAGCCCCTGAAGTCTGTATTATTCACGAGTAATTTCACTAGTTCAGGTCTGGAATGCCACTGGTAAGTTTTTCCTTGAAGTGGTGCTTTAAAAGAGTCAGGTTACAATTACAATTCAAATCACAGCTATTCAAATCAAGACTTATCTTTTTAAAGTATCGTCATATGACTGCCAATGATTTTTGAACTCGTGTATAAACATCCGAGACATAATCTATTATTCATTTACGAATGAATGAATGAATGAATTGATCACTTATGTAACACATCTTTAAAAGAACTTATCAAAGTTACCACAGACGGGTTTTCCACAACAAAGGAAAAAATCCCATATGCAGGAAACTCCCAGCTCTCACAAAGACGCCTAAAAAACGGAGAAAGGAACTCACTGGGTTGATTCCAGAGTCGGGGTTGATCTGTAGAGTGTAGATGTCATCACGTGAATACTGGAACAGGCCGTAGTAGGGATTCAACATTTCGTGAGACAAGAGATACAGCCACTCCCTAAAAACACAGCATCAAATCACAAAATGGTATCGAAAGCAACATCATAAATCACAAATGGTAGTGCCAGCAGTTCAGGCTTACTGCAGACTCAACGTATCAAGGATGCAGCAAGAGTTTAGGCATCCTGAGATATATTCTCCACCTCAGATACAAATTAATGATTGGCCAATAGTCAATGGCATCTAATAGTGTCGGCTTACGTTGTCAACAATTACAAACAACATTCTTGTAGAGTAGATCAAGTTAACATACTAGAAGAGGCTCATAGTTTAAATTATCTATAAATAAACGTTTGCACATAAAAAGGTCATGGAAAGATCAAGTACCTTGCTACGCCTCCATAATCTAAGCCTTCTTCCCCGCGAAACTTCACCATAAGTCGTTTTCGAAGATCTTTTGGCCTCATTTTCATGATGTGGCGATATGATTCCTATCAAACACAGCATGTGGTGCATTAAACACTTTTGACTCTGTTGCTTTACAAGCTTAATAAAAGCAAAGAAGCACAGTTAATCTTGGTGGATCCACTTACCCACCGTAGCAGGACTTCTTGTATCCATAACTATCAGATTTCGAATGATAAAATTTCAAATTACGATTAATGCTATCATTTCATTCAAAGCTTCCACTGATTGATGGTGCACCATGATAGTGTAACTGCACATGGAAATACACGTGAGAAAGGGGTGACCCTGCCACTGGAACAATACTCTTCCTTTTGGGTTTACCCATTGACACTCATCAACTACCACTACAAATCGTAATATAAACTTTTGCTCTAGTGATCAGTAAAGCAACTGAGTTGAAACTGAATTGAAAATAATGTCACTGTAAAGATGTCATTGGATTCGAAGCAACACAAAAGACTTGGGTTTCAAAACACGAGAGTCGAACCTACCTCAAATATTTCTTCTCTGGAGACTTCGACGCGACAGTGACCAGACTGCGGCTGCAGAGCATGAAGCTCCTGCCTCAGGATCTTCATCTTCTGCACCAGATCACGCTTGTACTTTGGCAGCGGGGAATCAGCGTCACCAAGACAACTGCTATCGTTGGTGATGCTGACGGTCGTCTGCAGAGGCAGGCTCGTGACAGGCGGAGACGTGGTGCTCGGCGCTTCGGAACTACTTACAACCAATCCCTGTGAGCTGTCACGCCTAGAATAACAGTAAGAAACGTCAGTGTCTAAACCTGGTTTCAAAAACTGTCGTTCCCAAGGGTTAAACTACATTTCTCAGGTGTGAAACTACAATTTCCAGGTGTAAAACTACAATTTCCAGGTGTGAAACTACAATTCAGCTCTGGATGGGACTCTGCTGGTTGGGCTCTGCATGCGTGCAAGAGCTTTTTCCAGTTACCCAAGCCTTATTTACTTACACATGAACTTGTTGTTCTTGATAAACTTTAACACCACTCATGTTAGAGAGTGCAGCCTTTTGAGTGGTACTTGAAAGTTCCAAGATTAAGCAGATACAACAAACACAGAGAACAATGCATCAATGCAAATTCCGAGAACACTTCAATCTCACAAGTGCTTCACATCCATAGCTGCTTCAGTGTTTCTGCATCAGCTTATACAAAGGAATGACATTGTATTATCTTTAAAAGCTCCTGAAATTTACATAACACCTGCATCATAACTTAAACTCTTATATACAACAAATCCAATTCCAAGAAACTCTTCAATCTCACAGTACATGTACTTCACATGCATAGGCATTCAGCTAAAGCATATTCATATGAATAACATTTTTCTATCTTAAAATCAGAAATTCTTAAATTAAAACTATTAAATTGTACCCATGTATATCAGAAACACAAATTCTGAAATTTAACGGCACAAATTCTTAAATTTAACTATTAAACTGCATCAGCAGGGTGTTGCTGAAACAGAACACTTACAGTCGTTGTTGTATCATTTCGAGATTTGCTGACAGACGTGGGTCAGTGAACTGTGTCGTACGATTCGTATGGTCTACATAGTAGACACGACCTGTGGCAGTATGTCGAACCTCCCAGCCGGGCGGCAGAGGACCAAGTATATCGTCTGAACAAATGTTCGTCAGGTCCCTGTTAGCAGATAGGAAAACAGAATTAATTACTAATAACAATTAATTTAATTACAAACAGCAAAATAGGAAATTACGTAAATAAGTAAGCAATCTTCATTACAGCACGACATGTGTCAAACTTGACAGATAACAAAAAAGTAATAACGAAAAGTACAGTCACAACAAGAAGGAACAATCAGTGTCACGAATGCAAGCTTGGGCATTACACATTAATTTTATATATATGTTACTTAAATAGTAATTAATTTTATTAAAAACAGAACAAAATATGAAATTAAGCAAGTAAGCAGGTGTGTTATGTATGCATATGTGTGTCCATCCATGTATCCAGACACTTTATACAGTACCTCTCATAATGCCTCGAGTCATACCAATTCAAGTATTAAAGTCTATTAACGTACTAAATATGCCAACTGATCTGACCAGACTATGAAAAATAATGACTTTACAAACATTGAAATGGGATTCTCACTGAGCTTTTAAATTTCAGGTGCTGGACCTCAATTCTGGAACTTCATCTCTGCATATTAACACTTATTACAATACAATACAACTGCTATTTGATATCGTTACATTCATTACACTAAGGTTGCCGCACGATTATTATTATTTGCCAATTTAACGTGCACACTGCATAAAGTCACACAGAAATGTTAAATTGAGGCATGGTAAGTCAGTTGCCAGGTTAAGCAGTTGAGCAGAAATCCAGATGTTTGAAAGCTAATGAGAAAAGGCACCGAACACATTTCTTACAGGAAGAGATAGAGTTTGAGCATTGAACAGACATTGGTAGGCGATTCCAACATGGAATGCACGAGAGTGCTACATCGAGGCTCAACCAAAAGACCTATATCAGAAGATCTCAGACTCATAGGATACCACTGGTGCTATAGAATTTCCAAGGTATATTTTTATTCATTATTTACTTCTCTAGGTAACAGCTTCAACCCTACTAAAGAAGTTAGCTTAAATGAATCAATCTTTTAGCCAGAAATTTTAACTGATCAGTTAACAGAAACACAACAAAGCCGGGAGCAGCAGCAGTGGCTCACCTTGGCACTCTCGGGTCATGCCACGTGCTAACCCCAGTCTCAGTGTGTAAGTAGTAGACCTGGCCTTGAGGAGTTGTTCTCTGCTCTGGTAAGAGAAAATTTAAAAGTCACATCAATTGCAAGTCCACAAAAAAATACAGAGTTGGAAAAAGTAATAAAAAACTCTCAAACTTTTGAATAACAGAGAACAATTCAACACAGCAAAGTTCCAAAAAAGCAATTTTTTTTATCCAAGCCTATGGAAATCCTTAGCCATCTGTTCTGCAGCTCTGCATCAACTTTAAATGAGAAAACCTAGATATTTTATTCATTCACTCCTCAAACTGAATACTGAATTCAACCCAAGACCACCTCACTTTGAATTTTGAATTTGGCAGGTTCAATTAAAGTGCTATGAACTTACAGAAAACACATACAAGCAATAATACTACAAGCATATTGTGGCATGCTCCTCTCTCACAGCAAGTTGCTTGTCGTCTCTTTTCTGTATTCGCTCATGGTTCCTCATTCAGCCAATGGCATGTTAACAAATTTACTACTCTGTCTGTCTGTGCACCTGTCTGTGTGTCTGTGCAAAGCAGAAAGTTTGGAGGGCAGAGGTCAGATTCTGTCATATATGTATTGTGGATTATCACTAAACAAAACAAGCGATACGACAGAGAAATGCAGCCGTACCATATCCTTCTGGCAAATCGACCGCCTGGTGAAGCTGTGACCGGTTGAGGTAGTTCTGGTGCCGGGTTGACCTTCGGCGCTGGCTGACCCGGTCATGGTTGCCGTTGCTGCTGCTGTTGACGGCATTGTTTCCGTTAGAAGAAACGGCACCGCTGTCGCTTCCCCCCTGCGAGTTGCTGGAACTGTCGACGCCATTGGAATCGATGGCTGGCAGCGACACTGCCCTAGAAGAGGTCGTCAACCGAGCGTTTGGGGTCGAGGAAGAAGTGAGCTGGGCCACGGCGTTTGTGATTATGGGCCCGCTTCCTCCTCCTCCCCCACCTCCTGTGCTGCCAGTGGGACTTGTGTCGCTGGCACTGGCGTTACCGCCTGGAGAGTTCTGTTGGCTTCCTGTACACGTCCGACCGGACTCGACGGCAGGCCTGAAGCAACAACCAGTGTTAGATGCAACAGGATATAACAAACAAATTGCTACTCTTGTCGCAGTTTCTAAGGGCGCCATTACCGTAGCTTAACGAACCCAAACGACTTTTGTCGCTGACTAATGGTTCAGTTATATATTATTATGTATCTGAAAAGTATCACATCTTCATATTGTCATATTAGGAGTGACTCTCTTGATTTGGCACTATATGGATTTTAATTTTAAAAATTCTCCTGCATGCCCGAGTATCTATTACATCCTTGCATACAACTGCTGCTCACATGCATATTACTCCTTAAACTATGGCTGGGTCAAGATTGTGTTAGACAGAGACAACAAAGTAATTGTGTTCATAAATAATAAATAATGTCCATAAATTTACAAGCTAACACAGTGGCCTTGTGGGCCATTGACCTTATGAGACGTCTTACACACATACTCAAAGGAAAATTCTCAAGTGAATTCTTTTAGCATATGTGGTTCATGCCCAGACAATTGCAAGCATTAATAATTTTGTCAATCATGTCAATAATTTCATGAAATTAGTCAGAATTCAGAATGTAGACTTTCAGTTTCAGTTACCGTGTGGGTCTTTCCCACTGTGTCGTCCTAGCAACGTGATTTAGATATAAAACTCGACCTGTGGAAAATCGTCTCTCTTCCCACCTGTAAGAATAATGACACACAGTCTTACAAAATTGACATGACTGTCACACTGTCAGTTTACACACTGAACCTTACCTTAGCAGAATGGAGAAATTAAAGCCCAGAGCATCAGCCATCCTTAAATTGCTTAAATTTTATGAGTTTAACTCAAGTTACCTAATTTTCACATTAAATTGCGACAATTAAATAAGGTCACTCAAGTTATGTTGCACAAATGCAAAATATTATCCACTTATTTAACTGAAACCTGCTTCTAGAGACTTCTATTGGTTAGAAGTCACCAAATAAGCAAAATAAAACACATGCAGACATCTCGATAAAATGTAATCGGCAGAAATTGGTTTGTTCATTACCTCTCTAATAGCAATCAGTATGTTCGCAGCAACTCCCTCATATCATCGATCGCAGCCACTCCCTCATATCATCCATTGCTGCTGTGCTCCTTGGTGTTCCACAAGGTATTGTCCTAGGACCCCTACTCTTCATCCTCTATACCTCTGTACTGCCAGCCACTGCCTCTCGTCATGGCATAGAAATCAATCTCTGTGCTGATGATACCCAACTCTATGTACATCTGCGACTAAATGGGTCGTAGATGCTACAAAAAGACTTTGAGTCTGCAATGATGACATCATGCTATGGAGTCTGTCCAGGCACCTCAAACACAACGCCAACAAATTCGAGTTCATTGGTTTGACCGTTCATCAAAGCTATTACAGTGTGCTGAACTCTCACTGTTTCTCCTCTCTACATCATCTACTGTTCTGGATCTTGGAGTCATCCTTCACTCAACACTTTCCCTAAATGCTGAGAAGTAAACGGCAAATCCTGCAAAGCACTGGCCCCCAAGTCCAGATATTTGGTATTTGTCTACTACTGTCTGAAGGCCCAAAGAGCAGAAAATGGGGTGAGTGCTTTCCTACATTCTACTAGGGACACGGATGCTTTACTTTCCTTAACCACTTGGGGTTCATTGAGGATGACCAGTGAAAGAGTTTGTTTACATAAGCATTTCGTACTATCAAGTGATAAAATGTTCCGCTACTGATATGCTATTAACTAGGGTTGTTAATATCGGTTTTTCTGGCAAACCGATTATCGGTTTTAGAAATCCGATTTTAAACCGATCATCGTTTTTTATTGGCCTTCACAGAAAATTTAATGTTATCATATAATGCAAGGTACTGAAAACCGATAATCGATACGTACCGTAACAACGTACATACACGTTCGGGGTTCTACTATTACCTTGTTGGCTGTGCTTTATATGAGGCACTAATACGTCGCTGTGGGAGTTCTACTATTACCTCGTTGACTGTGGAAGACTCCGTTTTATATATATATGAGGCAATATTACGTCGCTGTGGGGGTTCTACTATTACCTTGTTGGCTGTGGAAGCCTCCGTTTTATATATCAGAGGCAATAGTACGTCGCTGTGGGGGGTTCTACTGGCTGTGGAAGACTCCGTTTTATATAATATAAGAGGCAGAATTCGATAATCGTTTTGTCAATAATGAAAACCGATAATCGTTTTCGAAACCAATAATCGGATTTCCGATTATCGTTTAACATCCCTACTATTAACTAATGAATGCATTTTCCACCACTGAAGGGGGTGTAACTCACCCCTCGGGAAGATCAGAGGGGTCGTCAAGCGAGAGCGGTGGAGTGAGTTCGACATCGGCTGCCAGTCGTGGACTTGTTGAGCTTCGATCTCGCGAGATGAGGCTGATGACGATGTGACCTCGGACAGTTTCACCAGCGTCACTGGCCATTCTCTGCAGTTCGATCTTTTGAACTGAAACAATCATATAGCACAAAACTCTAATCTAATCTTCAATTTTGATCTTTAGAAATGAAACGAATATTAGCAAACTATAATCTAATCTTTACTTCAGTCCAATCATTAGAACTTAAAACAAATCTTAGCACAAACTCTAATCTAATCTTACTTCAGTTAAATATTTTGAACTTAAAATGAATCTTAGCACAAACTCTAATCTAATCTTTACTTCAGTTCAACATTTTGAACAGAAACAAATCATAGCACAAACTTTAGTCTAATCTAATCTCAACTTCAACGTGCTATCATAATGTACAAGTCATCAGACTAATGATTGCTTCGATATTGTACCCAGCTGTGGTGCACCAACCAGTTTTCTTCAATAAACCAATATATAAACATTTCAATTATATATATGTATATATATAATTGTAGTCAAAATTCATAATTTACAAGCAATTATTCTCATTGACAAAAATTAAATAATGTCCAAGAGCACATTACAGGCTCTACAGTTTACCAGACTATCAAAATATTCATGAATGGAAGAAATACACCGTTTGATATCATAGCATTACATTATATTGCAATTGAAGTGCATAAGAGACCAACTCACATCCAGTGTCTTTAAGTCTTTGAATGGAATTGGACATAATGCGAACGCATCCAAGGAAGCCAGCCCCTTGTTTCTTGTGAACTTTCTTGTAGTTCCAGACTGAAACTGTGATCGAATCTTTCTGGCCAATATACCTAAAATAAAAAACTCAAACTTAAAACCGCTTGTCTTCCGCCCTTTAGAGTAACACAAGGTAATATCCATCACGTTCTCCCCATTTACTTACAGCCACACAAGAAGAGTCGTCCCATTTCCATTGATCATGCTCAATTTACAAGTTTATACAACCATATATTTTAAATCAATATTTATTCATCCAGCTTACAGGTCAAAGTGTTGGTTCCACTTGGGATCCAGTGTATTTTTGCAGCATTCTGTCGAATGACACTGACCAGTTCCATCAATTGTTACTTTGGCAAATGGGTCAGGCAGACCTACAACAGAAACATCCGTTCTGTATACATTCAACATATACAATGCAAAAACCAACAGCCCAGCACGTCAAACAACGGACGACAAAGTGAAGTATCTCTTAAAATTCCTGAGATATTTTATCGTAAATTAGGTGATGCACATTGCACAATGCAGCACACTTTGGATGCTATGCTCAAGATAATTTACAATTTGTCTAATGTGGAAGGCTACACTAATGAGGAAATTCAAACTTACTGCAGTAGCCACGAGAAAATCACGCTGCAAAGTATCCCTGTACTGTTTTTGTACAAGTCATTAATAATTAAAGGGTAGTCAATTAAAGCACGGATCTGACCAATAACAGAGCCAAAGAAAAAGACTGTCCAGAGAGAGCCGATTGTATGTGGCTGGGGAAAATTCTGCATGTTTCATGGCACGATAAAATATCGAATAAAACTACAAGAGAGTGGATGGGAGAACAGAATATACAGAACACTGTCATCAGGAGAAGATTAAAATGGATGGGGCGTGTAGTTCGTACAGATAAGGACAGAACAGTCAACCAACTGATGACCTTGATCCCTGAAAGGAAAAGACCATCAGAGACGACTTGAGGTGCTTGGGGATGTCCTGGGATGAGGCCGGATGACTGGCAATGGACAGAGACGAGTGGAGAAGATGCGTTGTCCGATGAGCAGAATTCCATGGGAAGGACTAAGTACTTAGTCAATTACACAGCATTTACAAACCAAATATCAGCTGATCTAAAGTTTCAAACATGATCTGAGAACTGTTTTCCATGCTTTCATACAGAATGCAGCCCACTACTAGGGTTGCCAGATACATGGGTAGCCAAAGGAGGACACAGAAAGCTGGAAAGACGGAAACATTGAATGTTTCACTTCAGAGTCTAAGTAACCAAGAAATGAAGTCACATTGATAAGCTGCATATAAAATTAGTTGAGGCTTTTTATCATAATATTGCAAAGTATTTATTGTATTGTATTTATCAATTAATATAATTTTTATAATAATCAATCAATTGCACCTTTTTGATTACACACAGTATTTCTCTGAGGAGCCAACTCTCCCCAGCAAATCCTCGTCACCAATAACAAACATATAGCACTTCTCACAAGATTTGACAAGAAAAATTTTTCAAACTGTACTTTGTGCATCCTCCAGTGAAACATGGATGTATCTTAGTTTTTATAGTGCCCGAGAATTTGCAATTTCTCTTAGTATTGGTAGTTAGTACTAGTAGACATTTTAATCAAAAAGTGTCACAAAATTACTAATAATAACAAACACAAATGCCGCACTGCTACCGTAAATAAAATTAGCACTTTGACCATATTCTATTATAGGTAGTCCATAGTTACATTGTAACATTACTCAGATCATGGACTAGAAACGTCTGGAAGAAATAGAGCTGCAATTTAAAAAAACAAAAACAACATTGGGTTGTTAGCCTGTTAGGCCATTTAGCCCAAAGTTTATGGAACTTAGGGACAGCATGTGGTGTAAAGCCAGTAGAAACTGGCAAAAAATAATAGCCAATGGCCCAATTAGCCCCAATTCAACAAACATAAACAAAGTTGGACATTTTCCAGGTTTTTAGTTTTGCCTGCCGGACAGAGGACATGAGGCCAAAAGGAGGACAAGTATTTTGCCAGACATCTGGAAACCCTACCCACTACAAGGTTTTTCAATTACAGTCTTACAACATGCATGAATTTCAACTAATTATGATATGATTTTAAAGGATTTAGAAATGTAAAGAAGAAGAGCAGTCCCTTAAGCTAGCTACGAGGCAGTCATGGGTATACGACTATACGTGTTAGCGACTTCATTTTCTTAGCCTTGGCATATGAGGGCGGGTGGCAAGTCCTCTCCCTCACCGTCTCATCTTCCCACCGACAGTGTACGGTCAGTGTGCTCATTATAGCTGAGTTGGCTAGGGGTGCAGGTGCCAGGAGGAGCAGAAATGTCTAAACAAATTTCGGCCCTGACAGGGATTTGAACCCCTAAGCTCTTGATTGACAGTACAGCATGCAAGCCACTACACTATAGAGCACCTCTGTAAACTACTGGAGGTCAAATTAAATAAACTACTTAAGATTCTCAAATATCCTCCAGATCACATGTAAATAAACAAAACAACACCAGAGTGAGAATTCCATTCAACTTACGAAAGAAGTCTTTCTTGGCTAAATTCTTGGCACAGAAAACTGAAATCACATAAAACATCTTACTTATTTGTACACAAAACTACTGATGCATATGGTCCAGTCACACAGCATGTCATATAAATCCTTGTAGAGGCACCATATAAATGTGCACCATTGTTCATGTCACCCCTACACACAAGAACAACAGACCACACACTCACACAAGCAGTAAACCGTTCAATGAAACAACTGAACAAGGCAACGGACACCTGAACATGTTGTTATAACGATGTGTGTGCAGTGTCCTGTACATACCTGCACAAATACACATAATTTAAGACCCTCTTTAATGAGACTCCCTCAGCGCTTACATCCCATTACATAAACTAAATTAATCAACCCATGAAACATGTGTGCGTACATATAAACACACCAATACATACAGATATACTTTATATATATACGTTATATACATCGTATATATGCTAATGATAAATAATTATGTATAGTTTATTTGGGCAATGAGGCAATCTCTAAGCAGTTCAAGCTGCTGTTTCTGTAAACAAAAGCAATTTTTAGGTAACACCTGTTTGGAAATTGCCCAGAACTGTGGTCCTGAAACTGACAGATCTTTTGCTGAAGCACAAACAGGAATCTAATGAATTGATACCTCTTCAAATCTCCAATAGCATATTCAACACCCTTTCAAACGAATCAAACCTCCCAAACATGGTTGGCAAGTTGCCGGCCACCGGTTATAACCGGTTTCTGCCATGGCAAAAATAGAAACTATTAATTATTGTGGTAACAAAATATGGAATTTTCACAGTTGGCTTCATGTTTTATTTATCTGGCTTGCTACTTTACAGGGTTGATTGATTTAAAGACATCATGCTTTAAATCAATAAAGTTTTCCTAATATCACTTGATTTAAATAACTACCGGCATAAAAATACTTTAAAATAATTTAAAGACTGCTAGATCTCTGTATGTTAAGACTTAAACTCTGTATGTTAAGACTTAAACTTTCAGTTATGTTTGGTTCGTTGATTTGTGTATCATACTCTCACACAATGCATTTTGTTTTTTGCACTGTTACTATTGCCAAATATTATCCAGAAAAAGGTCGATCCAGCCGCAGCGGGTCCATATGACCCTTTTGGATTGACCTTTTGATATGTGCATTCATCTACTGGAATTGTTTTTCTTGAATTTGTACTGCTTACTGTGATCTTATGGTATTTGATGCTCTGTCAATAAATGGCTTACTTACTATATAATTTCTTCCTAATAAAACTCATTTACAAGTTTTACATAAGTGCAGTCAATATCGAAAGGTGTAATTATGAATTAGAAATTTTGCCCAACCATTGGAAACTTTTAATTATTTTTTTCCTTACATTTTACTTCTATTATATAAACTACTAATAAATTACATACTACCAGGTAAGTATTCACTATATAGAAAAGGTAATGACCTTGATGACTGAATTTTACTAGTGCAGTACAAATGGCAGTTTATTCTGGAGTAGTTGAATTTAACGGCAGAATTTTTTTATCTTAATCTCATATAATTGAGTATAACTGCAGTTATACTATGGGCATAGGCGTAGCTACATTGAGGCAAGAGGAGGCAGTTGCCTCCTCTTGCTTTTTTATATACTGGATCTTCGATTGACCAATGACCGAATGACCAGGATTTTGCCAATGGTCTGTGAAGTTGCCTCCTCTTGAATTTAGGTCTCGCTACGTCCCTGACTATGGGGTAATATAGATTTACTATAGTAGCTTTAATTTCTTTTTAAAAAATTTATTATAGCTATGCAGTTTGAGCAGTGAAATATGATTTTCAGTTGCCTTGTCTTTACTTTGAAAAAATGGGCAACAACTGGCAATAACCGGCAACAAGTGGCAATAACCGGTTATTGCCACTGTCGCTGCAAAAATAGGTTCTTGCCGGCATTAACCCAGCCCTGCTCCCAAAGTATATTGGACAGCTTTCCAAACCTCCCAAAGTATATTCAACACCTTTTTAAGCCTCCCAAAGTATATTCAACACCTTTTAAAACCTCCCACAGTATATTGGGCAACCTTTTAATCCTTCCAAAGTATATTCAACACCTTTTAAAAAATCCCACATAGGCTCTTAGCCAGAAATAAAGAGTAGCCAGTCCAAAAGCCACGACCGTTCGAGTCTGACGGCAATGCCCCTACCCTACAGTGAATGACCTATAGGTTTCGATCACATTTATGCTCCTCCAAAATAATTTTCACCCATCCTTTGGAGGGTTGTTGGTAAGGGTCTGCATGTAATTGATTGACAATAATTTCCACCCATGACAGGTTGTTAAAAGGAAAGATCTTAACAACCCAGTGAATGGCCAATTGTAAAAGTTTCCAATTACATCAAAGACTTCACCCTTCTGCAGTTTCCAATGTAATTAAATGCCACCCTTACCACATAGAGTAATTGGAGCAGTAAGCCTAGGTTCAATGAACTGTGACTGCCTTCTGGATTATAATCTGCCCAAATAGACGGACATCATTTAACACAATTTGTGCCCTCCAAAATCATTTTCACCCCTCCAAAGGACCGGTGGCTGGCTAAGGGTCTGCTCCCACAGTATATTGGACAACCTTTTAGACCTCCCAAAGTATGTTCAACACCTTTTAAAACCTCCCACAGTATATTGGACAACCTTTTAAACCTCACAGAGTACATTAAACACCTTTTTAATCTCCAAAAGTATATATGACATCTTTATAGGCTCCAAAGTAATACAGCACACATTTATTAACCATGAAAGGATGAAGGGTTGATCCAAGTACTAACCAGGCTTGTTAGTGCTTAACTACATGCACCTGCCAGCATTTACCAACACAACCAAGTGGCCACCAGAAATCATGCTAATTACAGGCATCAATGCATTGCATTACCGCTCTCCCAGTTCAGTAAGTAAGCACTCCATTTTTATGTATAAAGTAAGTTATGACCATAATCTTCAAAATAACCAACTGTATATTAATAGGTAGTTTCTGACTTTCTGTTTAACAATGGTGTATTGTAATGAAGATAATTAGCTCGTCCACCTGCTTTACAAGATATCACCCAAAGACAACAGTGGCAGAATTATAAATGTACGTTTGTTTGAATTTTGGTATTTATGTAGTACATTTAAAAAATCTATCTTGATCAGAAGCACTGTGTAAAATCTCTGAGCTTCTATAATTCATTCATAAATTTATATAGCGCCCCTTCAAGGGACTACTCATAGGTGCTCCTGACTCCAGCAAGGCCAAAAAGTACAGTTCTGAGTTTTAAAAAAATACTTCAGTAATAGTCCTAGGGAGCATGCGTAGCTCCTGGGGGAGCCCGTTCCCGACCACTGGGTGCACTATGGAAAGGCTCGATTCTGCATAGTTGCAGTTCATGCAAATGGGATTGCCAAATAATGCTACATAATAATTAATCAAAGGTACACCAACCAGGTGGCCAAAAAAGGATAAGCAAGTCTGAAATGAGCACAGCCACAGATAGTTGGAAACACAAGAATTGTGTGCTGGAAAATGCATCACAGGGTAACAGAAATCATCCTCTATCTACACAAAATCGGGATCCACGCGATCACCAACTTTAACACATTTTTAAACACTTCAGAAAAACAGCCACACAAAAAACACACACAGTGAAAGAACTGTTTATTTTGTTTTAAGAACCATATAGACACACTAATCACCACTGCAAGAACCTGTCAATAGCAACAGCCAACAGACATAATATTAGGTATACCCAAGCAAGGGCAGATTCATCAACTCAAGACTATTCAATGCTCTGGTCTGTGGAGGAAAGGAAGCTGTGCAAAGTTATGCAAGTAAAATACTGCACGACAGAACTTCTCATTGCATACATTCATTCGTTTAGAGCATAAATTTATAATGCGACTCTCCAAGATAGCAACTATTCAGAGGTGCTCCCAGCCCAACCCTGGCAGAAAAGAAGTTTTCAAGCATTTGTAAAAAGTGCCAGCAGAATCCCTAACTAAGACAACATTCAAATCTAAATGGAGGACATAATAGAATATTTTACTCTTCAATGCTCATAAAACAGTCTGTAAAATACATTGCTCTGTGTGAGTTGCACATTAAATTCATTACAAAAAATTGTACCAATATTACAGCTGTGACAATTGAAATTTCTATGACCAAAACATAATACACAATGGGTTTTTAACGGTTTAGAAGACATTAAATATGTGCCAGAATTATGGGAAAATTACCAAAAGTCCTTCTTTCTAGTTTCTTTTGAAAAGCAATTATACTGCCCACTGCAACAGAACTATCATCTGAGCTAGTCTACAACTCTAACACTGAAGAATTTAGAACTGCTCTAACTATGGGTGTCAAACATTTGGTCAAATATATCACAGATACCCAGTCCACTCTGAGTGGGTGCCTACCACATTTACCTCCATCACTGGATAGTAAATCAATAGTAGCCTACAATGGGCACAGGTGAGTCATTACAATGTTTATTGAGTATTCACCATGGGATCACCATATCTTTCAGCCTACCAGTACAATACCGCAGTAATTTCTACCGACTCCTAGGGACTTACGACGTTATTATTCTCTATGCTCCACTGACCGAGAACTGTTGCCCGCAGACTAATATCTCACACCCCATGGCTTTACAGGCTATGGACAAATGTGCATTAATTAGGCTGTAAGCCCATGACTAAACTACCAGTACTCATTATACTTCTTTAGTTGGGGTTTGATCATAAGATTCTTCCAGCTGGTGCCCACCTCTGGATACCCACTTACAGGTCTAGTTCAAACGTTTCTGCTGGTTTCTATAAAAATGTATATGTATACATGTGTTTGTGCGTGTATGTGTGGCTTCAGGTCACCTTGTTTGAGGGTAGTTCAAAAAACCTCCCACATGGTCCTGCCTCCTTTCTAGCTACAATCTTATACATTTCAATCAGGTCCACTCTGCTCCTCCTTCTTTACAATGAAGTTGTTAGCCAACCTCTTTTCAATCTTTCATCAAATCTCAGACCATAATAGAAGTGAAGTAGAGAAGAACTGTCCACACGACAATCTCGGGAAGGAGTCGTGGGCAGTGGTTAAAGTGGTTTGGGTGAGAAATGGGAACTCAGAAGAAGAGTTTTATTGGAACGCATATGTTACCAGGGTTCCATTGCAAGGTGAGCAGTGGGAATGCCAGCAAAGAATTCTGAGAGTAGTGGGAATGCCGTTCCCACCCACTTTAAACACTGGTTGTGGGTGCTAAATATGCTAGCAACGTCATGCATCTTAGCTTTGGTATTTGCCAGTCTTGCACCTCACTACCAAATCTTCCTACCAACAGCATAATTATGGCCAGTGCCCCCACTTTATTGCCTAGCTCGTTAAGGATGCAGGTGGAACATAAAGTAACAAATCTGTCTGCTTTGGCGGGATTTGAACACTGACATCGACTGACAGTCCAGCCCATTATCCAAAAGGCAATCATGCACCCAATGTCTCAATTACAAAGCCACTAATTATTCTGTCATCATCACAGAATACAATATTGACTATCCGCCTACTGTCTGATTGCTTGTTTGCGAATGTTATATTGAATTCCACCTCCGACACCTTGCCAATTCCTCAAACAGGGTGACAAATCCTCCCCTAAACTCTCTACTAAGAGTACGAAAACTACAGATGAACCACGACCCATATAAACCTGTCTGAGCAGTGAAACCAGAGATGACATCAGCACACTATACACTTGATTTGTTGATTTCAAACGTATTGCCCAATTTTCGTTTTAAACTCTTAAACATTCTTTTCTGTTCAGAGACGGGCTTTATTGTCTTCTGGGCGGCTTACCTGTCAGCCTCATTTTAGTCTGGCCAGATCGCCTGCCGCTGTGACTGGCCATGATCCATAAATCTCAAAAACAAAACGGTTGGAATCTGGTCTTCAGTAAAATCAAACGCCCTAACACTTGTTCAATCATAATAGCCATCGCTGTCCGCCATTTTGCGTCGAGCGCAGTAATACAGACCGGAAGCACTGCGCTCGGCAACCAGCAAACAACAAACTCGGTGAAAAGCTTCCGCTAAATTTAAATCTTTCCTGTAAGTAAGTAAGTATGTAAGTAAATGAAGAAGAAGAGCTTTCCATTAAGCTAACTCTGAGGCAGCCATGGGTATGAAGTGTTAGCGACTTGATTTTCTTAGCCTCGGCATATGAGGGCGGGTGGCAAATCCTCTCCCTCACCGTCTCATCTTCCCACCAACAGTTTACGGTCAGCGTATTCATTTTAGCGGAGCTGGCTAGGGTAAATAAGTATTATGGCCAACTTAAATGGAACTAAAGGATTCAATGACTCATTCTATGGTCTGAATAAAATCTATCACCATTGCTAAACCATGTTCAGTTAGTCAAATCAATTTTACATAATTATGTCTCCCAAGTCAGCAAAGAGCGGCAGTGCCGTGAAATTTTTAGTAATCAATGTGGCTCGTTGGTCTAGGCCTCTAGGGGTATGATTCTCGCTTAGGGTGCGAGAGGTCCCCGGTTCTAATCCCGGACGAGCCCTAATTTTAGCAGTGGTTTTGAACACAGACTAAACGTCTTCTGAACCACTTAAACCCTTGTTATGTTATGCTATGTGAAGAAATACAACTCATGAATAAAAAAATCAAATTCTATCAGTTCCTTTGTGAGCTTGTTCCTAAGAACCAATTTGGTCTACAAAAGTGCTGAATGATTTAGAACACTTATTCTCAGATCTCAATCATAATATTGCATAATTTTAGCAAAAGTTTAGTTATTCCAAGTTGTCATGATTGTGTTGGCCTTTTGTGTTGGTAAAGGTATGCTGTAGGATAAGCTGGTGATTACCTTGCCTTTCCTAGCATATGGAAAACTTCAAAATGCATATTAGACACACACACCAGCTTATTTAACACCAAGTGATGAAAATTAGCTTAATAGACAACTAAATAAGAAATATGAATTATGCCATAATTCATATTCCTGGGCAGTGGTTAAATTACTTACCTTAAATAACTTAACACAAACATACAAACACACACCCATTTGTAAACAGACCTTGTCCATGCTTCTGTTTCTTTGTCTGTGTGCATGCAGCATGTCCATTCATGTTTGTGTTTGCGTTAAATAGTGAAATCTTCTATTTATATTGTATTAAATCTGTATCGATTTTCAATCAGGTAAGAATGTCCCTGTATGTTATTTCAACAATTAACCTTACTTCCTCTTTTTAATACATACACAATCGCTCGTACATACATTCCCATTTTTTTTTATGAACACATTAATGTGAGTGCATGTTAGGAGTCCGAGGTGTAGCCAGGAAACAATTTCAAGGGGGTTTTCCATTGAACTTGGTTTATTTTTCTACATTTTTAGCTTTTAATAACAGTAATGCATTTATTTATAGGGGGGTGGGGTGGGGTGGACCTGTAATACCAACCCTAAATACACCCATGCTAGGAGTGTTTGTATGCATGTATGTGTTTGTATGCACATAGTGTATGTTTTTATCCATGTGTGTTTTCAAATATGTGTTTTAAAAAGGTAGCCAATCCTCTCCCTCTCTGCACCAGTCTTCTCCCTTCCTGTCTGATCTTCTGTCATGCATAAAAACCCAAATGCACCTGTTTTATCTTAACCAAATGCGCTGAAGTAATAGAAAATTCTAATCAACCTTGTTGTCCTGGCACAAAATACATTTTCAGCTTGGGGGCATCGGGCAAGATTGGGAACTTACATCCTTTTCGAATTAACATTTTTGTTTTGTCAGATCTTGAGCCTCTCTGACTTGTTTCTCAAGAAGTCGTGCTATATAAATTTACAATTACAATAACATGTGTAACAATTTTGGTGCATGTCAGGGATGGATGACATATTTCACCTTCATATTTTGCCCCCCTGCAAATAATTTCTATGGGCATCCATGTCCCAAACCCTTAGGCACCTGGCCCAGCAAAAGCTAGCCACTAGACTTCCCATGAAAAACTCCATGAAAATAGATGCTCATTTAATATTACTATTTATGATACAACAACACAATTTGCAATAATTCAAGGAAACTTCAGCAACCGTTTGAACAATTCATCAAATCAATTGGTGCCAATCATTCAAGACTAGCATAACAACTTTTCGGATAGCAACCAAATATTGCAATTTCAAAATTGAAAATTTACAGGTCACATAAGAACAGCCTAAACCAACATATATTTACCATTTCTACCAGTTGAAATTTACTTGTTAATCAACATGCAATATTTAATTAAAGCACAAGAACGTAAGATCACCAAGTTCGCTAATTGACTAGGATAGACAAGATTAAATACTCGTTGTTCATTAAGTAATTCGCTGAAACCTACATAACATGTACCGGTAATGTGTAGTCAGGTCACATACAAGAAATCAGGAAAGCCTTAGTTTGGGTTTCTCAGGGTTCATCGATGCATGTTCGACATGTCACTGATTAAATAAAATTAAATACTTTACAAAAACAACATCCATCGGTGAGACTAAGAAACCTGGATTATCCTTCGATTATCTATAAACAGCTCTATTTACATTCATTCGTATTTATTCTTTACATTTATATAGCGGCAGTAACTAACGATAGGCATCAGTTTATGGTGTCAAGCAATTATGAGTGAAGGACTCGGTATGAGGTCCAGACATCATAGACTGATTTAGAGGAGGATAAACCTCGGGATCCTTCACCTTACAAGGCAAATTCAATAATCACCCAAGTAGCTACAAACTTATTTGCCCATACTGTAATTCACTTAAGTAGTTAGGAAAACACAGTTCTACATATATGCAGCTGAGCCCAACTTACTTACTTAAATTACACCAAAGCCAGATAATTTTTTATTGGAAATCACTACCTACTGATCTTTCCATTGGCAGCAGGCAGATGTCACTATAGCAGAAATTGTCAAACCATTTAGACACAGCTTAAAAGTCACCATTTCTAATGGGCTTCATGTCATGGTAGACTGTAACCAGCTGAAATAATCCTTTCATGTTTTGCTACACAAATTTGGTTCAAACACATCATGCAAACAGTATGGAACAAAATCCTGTAGTTTGCCAAGCACATCATGGTAAAGCTGCAACTCAAATAATGTGTCGTTAATATGAATAAAAATAATAATAATTTAAATAGCGCCACAGCATGGTCAAGGCCAGAAACAATAATAAGATGATTTCTATAGAGCCATAGCAAGGTCAAGGCTGACAAAAGGACACTGTACAGGAATCAGTTAGGTCAATAATTATTCCTAGTTGGCTTGTGGTTTTGAAATGCCAATTAATGTATTGCAAGCAAATAGATCGACTATGTACAATAAATATTTAATTACAAAAGAAATACAAAGATTCTGCATTATCTGAAGCAAAGGATATTCACCTGTTAGTTAGTTCCTTGTTTGTTGTTTCATTGAGCTTAGTTTTGTCTGTATCACTTTAACATCTGGTATCCAGGGCATTTCTTAAGAAAAACTACCCGAGACCATGTAGATGTAAAAAAATGACAGAAAAATTCACAATCAAGTGAATATTAGGCAGCTGCACTTTTCAGTTTGGCTGCCAAATATTTGGGGTATTACCACCAAGTAACAAATGCCCTGATCCGATTAACAAGTCTGGGCTATCATTGCCAAGTAACTGCCCTGATTTGTCTGACAAGTCTGCAAGATACAGGGTTGAATTATTATTTTGGAGGCATAAGCTCACGGAATTCAAATTCATGACGCTGCAAAGCTTTCCTTTCAGAGTAGCTGTGTCCAGTGCTTTCAAAAACATGTTCATTACATTGGTGCTATATAAATATCCAACAGGAATAGATTTATAATTTCTGAATTTCCCTCTGAAATGCACAAGAATTCTGAGCTTTAAACTTTAACGCTAAGTGTCATGCCTAATGGAAAGTTTAAAAGTTTCGAAAGCAGTAACAGTGAAATTAGTAATAAAAAAAACTGGAAACAGACCAAATAACTGAAAACAAACTGCAGAACAATCATAGCTAACAACTACCGGTAATACTTGAAGGAAACAGTCGCAACTGAGAGTCGTAGCTTTCACAGCTGAAAATGAAATACTGAAGAAATTGTTCTAACTTAGAAACCCTCACAACTGAATCAAGCTCTCGAAGTTCAAAAATAAATGCAAAAGCAAAAACATTAAAATTTTCATATTCCCAGCAGAATTTTAGTGATATTCATCAATTTGCTTGTATATGGCAGACAAAATAAAACGCAAAGAATCCTGCGAAGCAGAAGAGGAAACTAGAGATCAAGAAATAATCTCACAACTGGCAAAACACTTCCTGCAAAGGCTAACGAAATGTAACTTTTCAATTTCCTATTACAAATCAAAGTCCGTGTCAGGGAAACTAACGTAAGGGAAAATCACCTAAATGAAGGCAGAAATCTTAGTCTGTAAAACAAATAAAAACGATTTCAACAGGCAAGGGAAGTGCATATATAAAAAACAAAAAGTACGAGTCTGTGGAATGACACACTTTGTCTGCAAACACTTTTGGACAGACAATGGAAAATTTACCCACCCATTCAATCACAGCCCTAGTCTCGTCTCAAAGTCTAACACATAAAAGATAAGTACAAGAAAAGGTGATGTCTGTCGGCTTATTCAACAAATAACAGAAAACGTGGAATGAGAAAAATGTAAACCTTAGCAAACAAAATCCTTAGATGGAAACTTATGCCAAGCATCTGATGTTCCATCTTCAAAACCAACCAAATTTATAAATATCCACCCAAATTTATAAATATCCACATTTGTTAACAACTCGACTCTTTATCACATCTTAAACTGAAAACCTAAAAAAATTCAAATCAGATTTTACAAATTTAATTTGAAAGGAAAGCACTCACATCCTTCCAGACGTGAGCCACATTAAATTATACGTCACAGATTAAGTCTAAACCCGAAAATTCTCAAACAGAACATACCATAAGTACTAGTTGGATCATATTTTCAATTCAAAGGCCATTAAGTAAGATGACAAGACTAAGCAATGTGAGAATGCAAACACTACCTTAGTCTCCTCACTACACTAACCATTTCGTTGACTGGCCATGACATTCAGAGGCTGATGATTTATTATACTGGTGTTCACAAATAGCAGATTTATAGCAATCAATATTCATTTTATTCAAACTGTTCAAGCTGACACAGCCACAACTTGAATAAGTTGATTGATAGCAATACAATAGATTATCAACAACTCACATCGAAACTTTGTTCTCACAGTCCTTTGTTCCATAGGCAACATTTGATATTACAACATATTACAGACACACTGAACTTTGTAACAGAATCAATAAGAGATCAAGAAGTGGAACGACTAACATTGCTGTGACTACTGTTCCACTTTTTCATCTAACATTGAGTGGAACCAGCGTTTGTTTCATAATTTGACAGACCAGGCAAATTTCATGGGTGCAGAGGATTTGTTTGGTAGATTCAGTACGTTGAATGGTCTAGTTTTCGTTTTCCAGATTTTGGTAGTACTTTGCCAGGAGCTGTCGAACTTTGTCGAGCTCCTGTTCGTCCTCCGGAGAGATCGATTCATAACCCTAGAGACAAATCACAAGATTTTATCTGCGAGAGCTGGACTTAGATTTGATCTCATACACGACTGCAGACACCACAGATGTCTGGATCGGTTACAGCACACAGAGACCTTCAAGGTGGCACTGCTAACATGTGCTCAGTCACATTTTCTTGGATAGGTCCTTTATTATTATTATTATTATTATTATTACAAACATGTTTAACACACGCAAAGTCACACAGAAATGCGAATCTGAGGCATTAGTGAGACAGGACCATTGATTGATGCCTTGTTCATTATGATATAACAGTGCTAGAGAAGTTTCCAGATAAGAAAAGCAGTTCCTTGAGCTAGCCCTGTATGAAGTTTTAGCGACTTCATTTTCTTAGTCTCGGCATACGAGGGCAGGAGGCCAGTGTTTTCCCTCACCATCTGATTCCAGATACGATAAGACACAAATGTGCCAGGTCCCATGTTCTGCTACCAACAGCATACAGCTGATAAATTTATGACAAAATTAACTAAATGCTGAACGGAAACCAGCTCTATCAAAACTAAGAACAAAATCTAAAACAAAAACACAAAACTAGGAACAATGCAAACTAATCTAATCTAATCCAATGACTTCTATAGCACCATGTCACAATGCCCAAGGCATCAATCAACAGTCACTTCAAGTTAAATCATAATCAAAACTCAAAATCCGTTAAAGAAGCCAGGCTGAATTCCAACAGGTCAAAGAAGAAACTCCAGTTGGCAAACTCAGAAGAATCAATCGAAAACATGAAACCCCTTGAAGCAGATCTCAATCACATAAACTGAGTTACCTCATCTTCATAAAGTGTGTCCTTTCTCCTGGCCTGTTCCTTGGCTAATGGCAGTGCAAACGAGACCTCCTTCGCTTCCGAATGCTCCGGATTCTCCACAGTCACAACATGGCTGACACATTCATACTTTGGCAGCGCACATGCAGTCACTTCATAGTGACCAGCCATCAACAGACGCCAGTAATCGCCATCGTGCGCTGATAAAATCAACAAAACAAACATTAATACACAAACAAAATGTGGCAGCCAATCAGTAATGTATTCAATCCTATAGCACACTCTCCGTAATGACCTTGAGCAAGCTGATCAAGTACAACAGCCTCTATAACCAAACAGTAGAAGTGACACTAGACTCAGCTGGGAGTCAAAGGCCCTTCTATGGCTGGAGGAAACAATACAATACAACTTTATGTGATAGATAATGACCTCTGAAAACAGGCAGCTATGTTTTGTCCACACTAAATGATAAGATGTCTTTTAGAGCAGAGGGAAATGAATCACCTGAGGTTATTTCATGTTCAATGTCTTGGCCGTTTGTCAGATTTTTCACATGAATGATCGCATTGGCAATCGGATCTCCATTCTTGTTGGTTATCCTTCCCTTGATTCCGATGTGGCTCTGTGATAAAAAAACAGTTATGGACTAACAGGAATATCAGAAGGTCGTCAGTAACTTTCATAATATAAACACAGAAAAACTGAGAGGTGCAGGAATGTGGTGTGATAATCTTTGCTGGCAAATAATATAGAACAAAACAAGTTGCTTAGAAAAGGAATGCTTGGGTAAAGTTCTCAAAATCAGGACAGTTTTGGTCAACTGCTTTTGTGGCCCCTAATCAATGGGGAGCACCAGGGCAAAGCCTAAGCAAACAGGAATTCAGAAACAGGCAGCCAATAAGAGGAGACTTTAAACGCCAGTGGTAGACAACGAAACAAACAATGTGGCAGAAAAGCACAACAGTTGTCTGGCTTACCATCCACATGTACTGAAGGAGTGCATCACGGTTGTCATTCCAGTACTTTGGCAGGTCGGCAGCCGGTGGGAATTTGACGCAGCCGAGTTCCAGCGTAATCTCAAAGCAGTTGCTGCTCAGATAGTTGAAATCTTGCATTCCTGTAACAAGTCCATATTTACAATTAATGGTCCTTCAAGCACTGGTCCGGCCGGCTAGCTACACTGGTAACAGTAGATGTAAGAATTGAATAGAGATTGTAGATACATATCAGGCTTTGTCTCCAACTCAAGTCTTAAATGGCCAGCGGTCATTAGTTCATCTCTACTGCGTATTATGTAATGGAAAATTACAAGTGACTCCATTCATTCTTATTACGCATGCATAAATACAATTGTTATTACTGACAAATATTATCTGGAAATTGGCCAATCCAGTCCTAGTCCAGGGCCTGAAAATATAAGCCGTCGGAAAATGGTGTGCATGAACCGGGCGCAAGCGTTGGCCTAACAAGTCCCGGCCCAGAATGGGCGTGGCCAAATTTAAATTGGCGTGGTAAAACCCAGCGTCAATGGTTTATGCGATTATGGCTGGTCGCGCATGCACAGAAATATTTATAGACAACTCGAACATCGAGCAGTTGCTTTAGCGCATTTTTATTGGACATGATCCGTTTTACCGTTTAAACACAAATGTTTCATCACAATATTACTATCCCGCTAAAAATAGCTAATGAAAAGATTAAGGTTGTCTTTCACAAAACATATTCAACTGTTATTTAACTTGCAGCTGCGAAAATTTAATTTTCAACCATGGCAAGCTAGAGTCCTTGCCATTGTGACACGCTACTTTTAAACAGTATCGTGTGGCTAAATTCGTCACAAATTATTAACAATTCGTGAAAGTATCGTCCGAGAACGAGTCGGGTGGATTTCGGCGATCCCTAAACGCTCTTTGGCGTCTAACAATTCTCTTAAACCGACGAATCGCAACAGCCGCCATCTTCAAATTCGTTCACAAAGACGGCCTAAGGACTTTACGCCTGGCTGTTCGCAGGCGTACCCGTAGTCAGGCGCAAGCGGGTTGCGACGTCTTCATGCACACCAATCTAATTGGCTAGGCCGGCTTACAGCCAAATCTAGTCTCGGCCTAGAGATACGACCCTTTTAGTCTGTCTCACACACGCGGCCCCAGTTGACCCCTTTGGGTTGGCTTTTTGACTTTTCCGATCACTGATTTCCTACTCGCACTCTTCCTGCCATATTACGGTGTTTGAAACTGTGTTGAATTACGACTGACAGGCAGAAACTGCCCATTACTACAGAAGCTAACAAAATGCAAATACGAGATTGTTTCAGGAGACAAAATCAACAACTAAAAAATGGCTGTTACCCTTTTGCACAGAGTACCACTCAGCACCATTTGTGATTCCACCCTTCTTGTAAAAGTCCTCGTCCGCTGCCATTTCACAGCTCTCATGCGGTTTAGCCATCATGGCATGCTTATCAGCGTACGACTCGGCAAGACACCTAAACGTCACACGCAAAGTTATTAGATACAAAGTTCAAGGAATCTAATCAAACAATTGATGATGATGAGTTCTCTGTCCAAAGACAGGTCTGTTGGCTTTCACGCCACCCGTAGATGAGTGAGGTGGTTTCCCTTTGCCTTCCTCACAGACAACTGTGCGTGAGCAACTTGTCCAGGGTCCCTACGCACTGGCTTCAGGTAGACTTGAACCTGCAACCTTCCAGTTACAAGGCACAGAACATACCACTACACCACCGCATACCATTAATCAAACAATTACAAAGCAGCTTTCATACCTTAAAGCAATCTGTAGATTGTCCTGATTGTTCTATGTAGAGACTGAACCAAATTCAAAGCCATTCTCTTTCTCCAATATAATCAAACTATTCCCTCGAGAAACACCTCAAAAAGAACTATTTCTCACCGGCTTCTAAAAATCTTAATGTCAAAACTCTTCACTTGGCGACTGACAATTCCTCAGATTTCCCATTGCCTTCCTCAAATGGATCAATAAAATGATTTGATTTTGATTTTGACTGTTCCTGAG
Organism: Aporrectodea caliginosa; assembly: GCA_020284085.1. Classification (NCBI taxonomy): domain Eukaryota; kingdom Metazoa; phylum Annelida; class Clitellata; order Crassiclitellata; family Lumbricidae; genus Aporrectodea; species Aporrectodea caliginosa. The sequence continues at coordinate 186,749 of JACEVL010000161.1, forward strand.
ATTTTTTTGACTTTGTGCATGTAAAAATTTTCATAATAATAATTGCTTTATCAGATTTTTATATTTCTAGAGTAGCTAAAACTTTAATGATGAGCTGCATTAGTTTCCCAGTCACTTTTAGTACACTCTTGTCATTAAAGAACCACTCTTCTTCTTCACATAGATGGTTAAAAAAAGGTCATCCCAGTGCACAAAATTTCAATGAAAAACCTAACAACATTAGATTTGCAAAGTTAATATCCAAGAAACTGTTTTTCAATGAAAGCATTTACTTGAATGTTGCATCGTCTGGGCTTATTGTGTACTCCTGTGCTTTTCCCGATCGGCTTTCGTCATATGGATAGTTTGCCACAAGGTCACCGCCATGAAGATTAGCGGACAGAACAAATGGGATTTTAATTATCCACTGTATGACCATCTTTGTCTCTGGAGCCAACTACAGACAACAAGCAATGTCCAACAAAACCATTACTTATAAGCAAACCCCAATAAAAGCTTAGTAATTTGTGAACAATTGATTCACCTTTTCACATTGCTCGATAGTGTAGTGGTTAGCATGCTAGAATGTCAATCAAGAGGTCGGGGCTCAAAGCCTTGAAATGGCAGAAATTTGGTTTGAGCTTTCCATTCCAGCTGGGCCTCCTAACAAACCTCAGCTATAATGGGTAAGCTGACCATATACTGTTAAGACGGTGAGGGAGAGGCCTGGCCACCAGCCCTCATATGCTGAGGCTAAAAAATAAAGTCGCTAACACTTCATACCCATGGCTGCCTAGGGCTAGCTTAAGGGCCGCTCTTCTCCTTTTAACATTGTACTGTTGTATCGAATTTATAAAGCGCCTCTCTCAGTAATACCCAATCAGAGGCACTCCCACTGCGAAGAGCTCTGCGAAAAAAGAAATGCCTTAAGACAACGAGAAGAGGCCGAAATACCCCCAGTTAAGATCACAGATCGAATCGTAGCGGGAAGGTCATTCCAGAGCAGAGGACCAACATACCAGAAAGCATATGCAGTTTTCAAAGAGCAGTTATGAAAAACCAGAAAGCCAATGCAGTTTTCAAAGAGCAGTTATGAAAAATCTGTCAGGTGTTCAATTCATTATCAAAACAAACAATCAGTCACTGTTTAGAAATTCCATATTTACAAACTCAACCAACAATTTTAGAATAAATCAAAATGATGGACGCTTGAAAAACTCAAAAGCATCATTCATTATGTCAGTCAATCAGTCCATCTGACAGCCAATTACTTGGCCAGTCGTCCAGCATACTTGGTATGCCGTCCAGCCAGTTACCCAGCTGTTTACCTAAGAATTGTTTATCTCTTTACCTCAGAATTGTTGATGACTGCCTCATTTAGAAGGTGATTGTTTTCTGAATCAGTTTCTTCATGACTGTATGCAATTCGATTGAGGTCTGGAAAGTTGCGATTCAGGTCGATACCGTGCGCATTTGCTCGACCGATTAGCCAGTCTTTCTTACCAACCTTTGTAATCCACATCATAAATTAATCATAAAAATTAGCAACATGCACAAGAGATGTTTATGACTTCAATTGATGCAGATTAATTAACGAGATGTAGATTAATTACAATTACCATTTGACCTTTAGCCTTTCTTGTCGCTTCCACACAGTCAGTAATGATTTGCAGCCTAGTCAACAAATTTTTACACTTGAGTTCTGCATAGGCACACATACATGTACAATGGAATGTTTTTCTTGCATATGCTTTATTTTCTGATTCAGTTTCATATTTTAAATGTGTCTTTTATGACTCATGTAATGCACCCTTGCTTCCTTACAGGATATTACAGAATACTGTAAATAAGCAAGTTAACAACAACAGCAATTGTAATAAGAATAGTAATAAAAACAATACAATAATTAGAAAACGCCAGCTGCCTCTCCAAGACATTACCACCATGCCTGTGTGCACCCGAGATGGTGCTTCAGACAATAGCAATGATAATGTTCTATTTAAATAAGGAGGAATAACTTCAAGAGAATCTGGATTGCATAATAATATTAATATTATGAGGGATGCCGTCGATAAAACTAGAGATAGAACAATTTGGAGACGTCACGTTGAGGCCTCATCGTCGGCGCACGATTGACGGAAGAGACAGAAGAAGATATAATAAAAAATAGCAAAAAAAATAGCACCAATAATAATAGCAACAAAAGTAATAATAACCAACCAAAAGCTGATTTAAAAATAGTTATGTTAATTGCATTTGGAGATGAATTGTGCCTGTTACCTGATTGTTGGCCAACTCCCAGCCGTCGGGGTTCATTGTTGGCATGATGTGTATGCGTGTGAGGTTTACTAATTTCTGGATGTTCGTATTTCCACTGCGGTACTCATCGCAAAGGTAGTCCATCAGATCAAGAAGCACCTCTCGTCCCACCGCTTCATTTCCATGCATGTTCCCCACATACTTGAACTCCGGTTCCCCTAAGCAACGGAAACAGAAATGAAATAAAATCTAGAATGCATGTATACACACACACATTATATATATATATATATATATATATATATATATATATATATATATATATATATATACATATACACACAGATCTTTTTGTGAATCTCTCATATTACATTTATGTAGCACCACTCTTCTTTCTCTATTTCTTTTCTAACACACATAACATAATTTTTAACTTAGAAGAAAACTTGAGAACTGTTGTAACAATGTTTCAGCAGTATAACAAAAAATTACTACTCGACAGCACTCGATGCAAAATAATGTCCTGTATAATGCATCTGTGTGGATATGTGCTTGTGTGAAAAAACCACTTTGGATCTATCTAATGCAATGACTATTTTGTGTAAAGATATGTAAACTCCGCAATCACAATGTGTATTCAATTAAAGAAGCATTTCAAACAGGATGGTTACCAAATTTGGCACAGTTTGACGACATATATTTTGATTTCAATGATGGCCACCAGATTACAACCCCGGTCACAAAGGTGAAAGTCTGATAGATCTGTTAACCACTTGACCAATGCGACAAAATTCATCAACTTGCTGATATGCAACACCAGAAATAAAAATTGTGCCTTAACAGTTTAAACCACCAGAAACTCCAACGAACATCAGTGAATAAAATGGGAAACACCAAAATGAATTTCCCAGACTAAATATGCTTAGTTTTGAATTTTAAATTATAAGGATAACGACGAAGTCGTGGCTTGTAAACGCATACCGATTTCATGTCTCTCAGGATTATCCGAGATGACAATGACCGCCAGATTCCTTCCCTCAACCGTCTTATCAGGGTGTCCTGTTAGGTTGTACAATTGGGTGATATCTGGACACTTCTGGTGAACACGTCGCATGAATTCCACCAGGTCTTCGTAGTTGTGATAACGGGCCAGGTCATTTTCACTGCCTTCTGGAGCGGGGTACCCAACGCAGCTGTTGCGAGGCTCCCAAGCCAACAGACCCAACAGTAGGACGAGGAACCACGACCTGATCATCGTATCAACAACTCCTTTCACCAAAACGAACCCTTAAACGAACAGATCGAGAACAGATCGAGACCAAATAATTTAACAAAGAAGATTAAGTTTTATATCAACTGAATAATAAATGTTAATGTTATTCGATGACGATCGTTCATAGCATAGAGTTTATATTTACATGCTGCTACGTTATTGATGACGTCAAATAAGCGGTGAATGAGCGCCACCCTTTGACTACTGTAAATGTTGTTGAGATAAAGTTTTACGCAAACGCTGCTAAAGAACGGAATTTCTTCAAATAATTGATCTAATTTCAGCATTTTCTTGAATCGTTTGTAATCCAAACTTACCAAGCTTCACCAAAACTTATTCTTTAACTCTTTGTATTCAGCCATAGACATGGTCACATTGCGTCATTAGATAGCATCCGTTATATATCATCTATGCTACCACTTGCTATCATTTCAACAGAGCTAGAGCAGACAGTGTTTTAAAATATGCTTGTGAGTTCGCATCCAAATAAACAGCTCTACCTCTTACAATTTGACATAAACATACATATAAATGTGGAGTTAAAAATATCATTTAGTAAAACATAATTGCATAAAACAGCAAATACTCATGCCTTTTTGAGCGCTATGAAAATCCTGAGATCGCAATTACGATATGCATATTCATATGCACCTAAAGAGTTAGCTTCAACCACCATGTGGCAGTAATTCACCGCAGGTTATTCTGGCTCTTCCTGGGGCGGCCTACAGGCTACAACGACGTCTCCATAGAATCCTGAATGACGCATTCTGGAAGGAGTGGGCGGAATGGAATATGCAGAATTGCCTATAATGTAAACATTTATGATTTCAGCAATTTAGTGCCACGAAGAATATTAGCTATGAAACGCGGGATGCTGTCCACTCCATACGACACCAATCCAATGTCTGAATCGCCCACATCCTGTAGACAGTATTGAGTTTTCTGAAACTGCAATTAGTCGACGTGGCACTTCCGCAGTTGTGAAAATTAATTATTCAAATGGATGCCAAAGGGATTATTGTTTTTATGTATCGTACGAATTTTTGACAGCAATATTTTGCAGAGAATTTTGATTGCACAAGATAGCGTGCACGGAGAGACATTATTAGACGCTATTAGATGCTGCTGCTTTTTGTGGGTCGCCGAAGAAGTTGCTGGTCAAATACGCCCTAAAATGATTCTGGTTAGCCTACCGTTACTTAACGTTTTGCATATATATTCGCAGCTTTAACTGTTACAAGGCCATATACTTGGCTCCATGCTGTCTCCCAGCATTCTGGCCTGGTACCGACAATGGCCAAACAATGGCTATTTGTGGACTTGATTTGAGACAGACAAATACACAGACAGGCAGACACACACAGAGAGAGAGGGCACGCATAAATGACATTGACATAATATAGTCAAACTTAATGCATTTGAAAGCGTGCACGTATCATAGGATAATATGCAGCTTTGGCGGAGGGCTCTGGTGTTGGCGCAGGGCTCTGGGTATAGTTATAACCTGAGGCAGTTGATATATGGTCTTCAGGCAACCGGACTTTTATCTCCGCTTCCATGTAGGCCTATATCTGAAGTCTGGACAACCATTTCTCACGATGCAGCGCTCGTGAATAACCGGGTGCCCTGCGCTTTAATAAGTAGCGCCTCAGTAATTTTGAGATTACGATTACGAAGCATGCTCGACATAATTATTACGTAAAAAATACGTCGCTGAATAAATTGATCCCTTTCAGGTGGATATAATATAGCCATCAACGTAATGTTATAATAATTATACAGGCTACGTCGATGGTTATATATCGACGAGAAATTTCGGAGGGTTAGGGGCCTACATGCCTGACCCAGGCCTGGCTTATAATTTATAAATGAGCTGCGGCAATCATAAGCTTATTATACTAATTATATCTCTGGATGAAACTATGGCAGCGCTGTCTACGCGGGCTTGACCCTATCGCGCATTAATCAGCTGCAATCTGTTCTTATTGCCGCGGCCCGTCTGATAGGCGGCATACCAAACAAAGTTTGGGCATAATTATTTATAGGCCTATATCTAGTTTTATACGGGAGGAACTATTGTATTTTTTGTATTTTCATTTATTGATCAACTCTGGCTGTCATAACGCAGTTAGTTACAATTAAGGTTCTTCATCGATAGTCGGCTTGAGTGAAACGTATTTAGGCACTGGCTACCCATGCAAAACTCATTGAGTTTAAGATTAGCCTATAATGCTTATGCGAAATTGCCTTGCAGGTCAAGACCCAGTTTATCTCGGGGAGATTTGTGTGCCAGTCCTGGTCGTAGATTCCTTCGCTCTGCCACGCAAGACTACCTGGTGGCAGGCTGGTTGTCCCAATTAATGGCACGCACTTCCACGGTGCTCCACAAAAGCTTCGCTGTGATCGGTCCTTCTTTCTGGAACAGGTTGCCTAGCAAACTCCGTAATGAACTTCTGGTTTTTTTGCCCCCTTTCCGCAAGCGTTTGAAAACCATTCTTTTCGATTGTGGTTTGGTGTTATCAGGTCGGGAGCACCTCTGAGGAGTTTCTCGTGAAGTGGCGCTATATAAATTTATGATTACGATTACGATCGACATCGTTTATAATCACTGTTTGAACTTGTGAAATCTCTGTAGGGCCTATATCTTCTAAATAATTATAGTGACGAAAGTTTTACTCAAAGTCATGTGCCAGTTCCTATATAGGCCTATAATATTATAGAGCATAATAGCGTCTTTCATGCATTCACAAGGGCATGTTGGGAGTCCAATATCTTTGCACCTATAGTTCATGACACGTATAGGCTACCTGAATGCCATGTAATAGTTGTTACCTCACCACTTTCTTAGCGTATCAGCGTTTGTTGCAAAGACCACGTGTTTTGGACTCAATGACACTTACTGTATTTGGCCTCTCTCACATAGTAGGGTCTCGTTGAAAAGAAGAAAAAACTTAGCCTTGGTTTATTCTACCGTGACGGATGGCATGTTTGAATCGAACGAGATTGCCTCGCCCTATAAATGCTCAGAATGCAGGTCTTCTACAGCTGCACTTCGCATACTCTACACTCATTACTTGATAAGGTAAACTATTTGGCTGATTAGATACTCATGACTATTCGTTTATTTCATAAAACAACAGGCAAAACGCTGTAGGCCTAGGCGAACAATAACACGCAACGAAGTATTTAAAGGTAGGCCAATTTTGAAGCAGTTTAACTCTAAAGATCATTATGCGTTTTATCCCTATATGGGCCTAAAATGCATTTTCACAATTAGGCTACAGGCCATGGATACATCTCAGCTTGGAGTGCGTTTTGTACTAATGCGCTACTTGACTGGTAATTGCATCTCTAAATTAATTAGTCTTTGCTTAGCGGACATTTTGTTTGTTTTTGTTGTGAGATTTTTAGCATCCATCGACCTATATAATTGGCATGACACATAATAGGCATACGTTGATGTTCACAACGATGAAATTTTCTGTTTTGTCGTCGAAGTTGGTCAACTTTGGAAATTTTCAGGAAAATTGGCACCATGGACGGTTAACTCGTCTGTATACCTTACTGCATTTGGAACGTTTTGTTGCGGCAGAGATTCGAATGTAATGTAATGTAATTAGCAAAGTTCTTCTATTGCGCCGGTGTCTAATGCACAAGGCATCAACCGATGGCGCATCAAAACAATCCGTAATCAGGTCAACATCCAGAAGATCAGTCCGTAAGAGAATGCAGATGTGCGATTTGGCATTTATTAAAAGCGAACTAGTTGCAATGGCCACCGGCTATAATAGGCCTAGTTATCCAGAGCACTCGCCTAGTAACGCGAAGATTGTGGGTTCGAGCCTCCTTCCCTGATACGCATGGGCGTCCGCAGGAATTTTTTTAGGGGGAGCAAAGTTTTAAATTGTTGGCACGGGGACTAACGAGGGTGCCGAAAGCAACCGAACGCGTCACCCTCGGTGATTGGCGCGGATCAGAACAGCCGCCAGTGCTTTTGGAAGCATTTGGCATGATAGGCCTAGGCCTATTGGGCCTGTTTTTGGCGTTCTGGGATCCCGTTTTCAGCTATGTCTAGGCCTAAACTTTTATTTAAAAAACAAACTGCTAACAAATTAAATGTTTTTATATATTTTTTACTTTTTTAGGTTATCTTGACTAGTTTGGATAAAAAATTAAAATGTGAAAAATAAATCATAGTCATTTATTGTTACTTAGGCCTAAATAATTAAGTGTTTTCGCATTGAAATCATGTTGCAATAGGCTAATCATAATGATCAGGTGTGATGGCTGCTGACATTCGTCTCTGTCATTTTGGCAGATTACTCAGTAGCCTATAGATGCTAAGATGCAGCAGTTGCTCGATGGATCTCGTAAGTTTGAGAATTACTGTTTGCCGAATCGGCGTATCGGATTTATTCCTTGTTTTCACCGCGGAGAAACTGCGTTTAAGACGGTTTCGGTTGAAACTAGTTTCGTAACCTCTCCGTGTCTGGAATGGTCCACCTACAGCACGAGGGGGGACAGGTTTCTGCAGACAGTAAAGCCTCAGGTCCAAATGACCTACTTACGCCATCTTCTTCGGGCTACTTTCAACCCGGTGGGCCAATGGATAGGCTGGTGTTTGAAGAGGGGCCAGATGTCAATTGCGGATACGATAACAACCGTTGAACGTCCAACTGAAACTTGTTCTTAGTGGCGGACTATCTGGGGTGGTTCGAGAAATCTCCGGACGACGTCTGACATCATCCGACGTTCATCCACCGTGCTACAGAGACTCTAAACTGCCGACACCCATCAACTCTAGTTGGGAATCCGCTGGCTAGGATTAGCGTGTCTGCGCCAGCCTGCCAATGGTGACTCTTCTAGTTGCCTGAGCAGTGTTTGTAATCTTGACAATGTCATCTGTTCAAAATGACACTTAACATCAGGAGACTAGCGTAGGCGATTTTCTTTTCTTATTTGTACTAAGTTGCGGTGTCAACTTATTTTGAAATAAAACGAATATCATCATTCATCATCATCATCAAACAATTTTAATTTTGTAAAATATGCGCAAAATCCAGGGGAGCAAATGACCCTCGCCCTGAAGACGCCTATGCTAATGCTGTTTCTATGTAGGGCCTATAGATATCTTGAGCAAGTCCTTCACTCATAATTATTGTTTCTACTCTTCTTTCTCCTCATCCTCTTCTTTCCCTTCCTCGTCTTCATCTCCATCTTCTCCTTTCCGCTTATTATTCTTTTCCCTCCTCCTCCCCTCCTCTTCTTTCTCCTCCTCTTCTCCTTGAAAGACTTCCACAATATAGGTTCGTAACATAGTAATTTAGTTGGAAACTGGTAACTCCTATGTTTCTTGACAGATCGTCAACTTGTGTATAAGCAACGCAGATAAAAATCACCAAAGTGATTTCAACTTGACGATCGAAGTTCAACAAATCCGCATCACAATCAATGGATCCTTCCATTTCACAGCAACCGCAGGAAGTCAACAGGTCACGTAAACTACTACCACCTGACTAGCCTATATATCTCTGCAGCTAAAAAATCGAGAATTTATCTAGCTCATTTCCATATTGAATTCATAGGAACTATATCCTATAATATTATAGTAATCGTTATCCTAAACTCCAATTTTCTACCATAGTGCTACGTGCACGCACCCAGCTTATTCACGAATGCTACGTCACGCCAGAGAGGTTGTCCAGAGATGTCTAGTAGATTCGAGTCGGGTTTCCAGAGACACAAAAGAGAGGAGGTTGAAGTGGGTTTCACTGAGAAAGCTTCGGAGGCGTAGGATTTAATGGACCAGGGTAGGATTCGTAAAGAAGTTGTATTTTAAGTTGTAGTGGAAATCCTGTGGAGTGAAAAGTATACGAACCTGAGGTAGAGAATGGTGGCTGGGCGGGGGTATTGGTGGATGAGGTAAGGGTTTTCAGAAGAAAGGTCATACCAAAGTTGAATACAGCTCGTTTGGAGAACCTGAGGCGAGTAAACATAGGGACGGGAACGGAAGAGAGCGAGATAGGAGAATATACGGGTAGAACGGGTTGGCTGGATGGTGAAGATTTCGCGAAGGTACTTGGACTGGGAATTTTGTAAGGAGTTATAATGTTAAAGATAGGATTTTTAAGTGGATGCACTCGCGGATTTTCAGCCAGTGGAGAGATTTAATGACAGGTGATATGGTGATGCTTGGTTGTCCTGGTAACAGCTCGAGCGAATGGTTTTCGGATGAGTTTCAGACATGTTGGAAACTACCGAGCCATTTCTGCATTTAGACAGAGCAATCCGGCAAAATGACAGAGAAGGCGGAACAATGTCCAACATTCTATTCTATTCTATTATATTTAAGGACTTATATAGCGCCTCTCACAGTACAACCTAATCAGAGGCGCTTCCAGTGCGAAGGGCCCCTCGAAAAAAAGAAAAGTTTTAAGAGAACGAGCAGAAACAGCCCCCAGATAACATCACAGCACGAGTTAAAGCAGGGAGGTCATTCCACAGCAAAGGACCAACAGAGGCATAGGCACGATGCTGTGCTGTGGCTGTCCGAGACCGAGGAACTAGAAGGTCATGATGGTCTAAAAAGCGGAGAGGACGTCCAGAGTTAGCTGAGATAACATGGCCAGTGAACTTGCGCAGAATCAGATGATGATGCTGGTTAGAATGACAATGAAACTACTGCTTATAATAGTCTTATCTGTAAAGAGGAGATTCGGTATCTCTCATGACCATCTCTAGCAATTATGATATACGAATCTTGCGCTGTTATACTCCTCGATAATTATAATTTTTGCATCACGTTATTAATATAATTGTCGGCTCTTTTGTTTGTACAGGCAGCAAATACAAGATGAAAACAGGCGTAACAACACAGACTGTGACGACGGTTTCTGTGAATGCATTACTTTCGCCGTGTGTTGCAGCAGTGACTGTTGTGATGGTGGTGACTGTTGCGATGGTGGTGACGGTGGTGATGACAGCTGCATAATACTGTGAACTTTTGGGCCATCAGTTCTGCCAATGTTTGTGCTGTAGGCCTATAGTTTTTTGTCATAACTGCGAAATTAAACTCGTCATTCTCTTCCTTTCTTTCTCTTCCCATCTCTCTCTCTCTCCATCCATCCATCCATCCATCCATCCATCCATCCATCCATCCATCCATCCATCCATCCATCCATCCATCCATCCATCCATCCATCCATCCATCCATCCATCCATCCATCCATCCATCCATCCATCCATCCATCCATTCATCCATCCATCTTCCATCCATCCATCCATCCATCCATCTATCCATCTACCAGCTTATTTTTTTACAAAAGGATTTAACTATATATATATATATATATATATGATATATATATATATATATATATATAATATATATATCCAGAATCATCGTACCTATCCATCTACTTATCTGTCTGTCTGTCTGTCTGTCTGTCTGTCTGTCTGTCTGTCTGTCTGTCTGTCTGTCTGTTCTGTCTGTCTGTGTACCCAGAATCATCGAACATAATACATATCCATCTATATATCTATCAGTCCATCCATCCATCCACTCCTCTCTATTCTCTCTTCACAAAACCAAATTTGAAGCCTCTTTGTCCTTGATGACCTCGTTGTTGATATTGCACCAGGTTTGTCCTGATTACGACTTTGTTTTGACGAACGATCGGACGATGCCTTGTGCATTAGGCACCAGCGTGTTTAGATCTGACTAATTAATAGCATTAGGCCTACACATGTTCAGGCCTTGTGAACATTTCCTCCCTGAAACCTAATAAAAACTGTACATGTATACTATTTGACGTCATGTATAAGAGCTGGTGCATTGAGAAACAATTTCGCCGAAATGTGCGCTATACGTGTACGTTGTTAGGTTATGGCAGACACTTTAGACTTCTAGAGGCCACTCTTGGTGGATTCTTAACTTCAGTGTTCGGCCTTGTGGCTTCTGACCTCGACCTCATGGCTGTTGACCTTGACCAAGTGGCTTTTGGCCTCGGCCTTGTGGCTTGTGACTTCAACCTTTTTCTATGATGCTTTTGGCCTCTTCGCCGACGTGAGTAGTTGCGACATTGTTCTGATGTTTAATTCGTGTGATAAGCTGCATAGACCGTTTTATTCAACCAGTGAAAGACGCTATTTACACTTTCTCATTCGGAATGTCGTTTTCTGTAGTACCTGTACTTACGTTTAACTTAAGATATCAATGAAAATCAGACTTTATAGGACACACCACTGAGTGTAAATTGATGTAGTTTTGGTGGAGAGCGACGTCGTAATTGTAATCGTAATCGTAAACATCAAATTTCTAAAGCGCCACTTGAAAGCTAAGCGCAGGGCACCAGCTTATTCACGAGCGCTGCTTCGAATCAGAGGGATTGTCCAGATGTTTGTTAAAAGGAGGTCCAATTCGGTTGCTATGGAAGTCCAGAGAGGGGAGGCAAAGAAGCTTCTAAGGCTGGTGTTGTTTAGGTGGTGGACAATTGGAAGGCGGAGGATAAGATGAGTCAGGATCGGAAAGCTTGAAGAGGAGAGACTTTGAGTGGAAACCCCGGTGGGTGATGGAGTTAGGAGCCTGAGGCAGAGGGTGGTGGGTAATTGGCGATAATGATGGAGGAAAAACAATTTATGGAATTGAGGTGAGATCCTTCTACTTCCGTGTAGACGTATCAGAATAAGTTGATAGAAGCATTACGTTAGACCTCTACTGGGTAGACCTATCCCTGGCAACCTCTGTGACACGACGCAGCGCTCGTGAATCAGCTGGTGCCCTGCACTTGGCTTCTAAATAGCGCATTAAAAATTTAGAGAGTACAATCACGAAGTGTGTTCTACATACCTAAAGCCTAAAACGCGGCAGTGAATCAGCTGGTCTCTCTGCGGCGTCCGTTACTTGTGACGCTGAGAAAGTTAAGAGATTCAAGTGCATGCCTACATCCTCGATGAGTCGACTGCGGAAACCATAAACATACTTAATTATATATTCTGTGGTTTAAATGAACAACGCCCGTTATATCTCGTGGTGTGAACTTGTGCAATGTCTCTGCATCTTCTACAGGGCCTGATTTTGGGTGGTGGGTCCCACGGGCGCCCAATACAGAGGGGCCCTTTTATGCAGCGGAATTTTTGCCTTTCTTGATGCGCAGTCTCCGACAGAGACAGCCTCGTTACCAACAGTTATAACATGTCATATACTGACTCATGCAGGCAAAGGTGCTAAAGGCGATGTTTAAAATTGCTCACTTATTGCTAAGTATTTTTAACTGATGTAAGTGAAAATAAATTAGAAAGATCATTTTGCTTGTAAATATATATTGTCTTCTATAATATTAATGGGTTTCAAATAACTTCTTCCCTAGTCAGATGGCATATGCAGTGAAGGGACACAAAAAATAAAATAGCAACTGGTGGGTCCCTAAGTGGTGGGCCCCTGGCCCTGGGCTGGCGCCCATGTAACCCATGCTTAAATCCAGCCCTGGCTTAGATTATACCTAAGGCTACATCGCTTGAAACCGCCATGTATGCATGATTACATTCGACAGCTTTCCGTTGAACTACAGTACATTGAGGATATATTATAGCCTTGGAGAGATCCTACGAAAGGAGCTATAAAAATATTCAGATGCATACGTTACGGTCCTTTTAGCTACAGTACATCACAGTGCATGTCACTCGATGTTATTACGTTGCAACAGAGAACATTGCTTTTGTGTAATGTTCCAGTACATTACAGTGCGTTTCGTTAACATATTACATGGTAGGCCCTAGAGTATTTTGCTTTTTGATACATTGCAGTATCGGGTTCACCTCTCAGTAGAGATATTGAAAGAGCGCTATATAAATCCAGATTGATTGATTGATTAATTGAGATTGAATTACTTTGCATACATTGCTTTTTTTAAATTAAATTACGGTGCAGCACGTTGCTTTTACTTACTTACAGAACACTGCACTGCTTCTTGTTAAAGTACATTTCTATTAAAGTAGACAGGCTTAGGCTGCTTGACACTGCATTGAACGAGTCTTAGTTGTGGCTTTTGAATTTACGACCATCCGAGTGTGCAGTATAATAAGATGGGCCTTAGAAAGGGGTTTTTGTTGCATGCTTGACTGCTTCAAGGTTGTCCCTCGTGTACTAGTGTTGTTTGCCAAGAAAAATACTTATGCGGTGCAATGGTGCAGCCTTACTCCTTTTATGCTGCTCTTAGCAGCGGTGAGCATGTATGTACAGCCTTAGGCAAATAGTCTTAACACTTTAACGACGAGCTGCATTGGTTTCCCAGTCGCCTTTGGTACACTCTTGTAGTTAGTGTTAAATCCTGCAGCGTCTATAACGGCATCCCATGGCCGTTGACGTTAAGTTTGTCAACCCTATAGTATAAAAAATTAGGAATTTGCTACAATTTGATTTAATTTCTTTGGATTTTGGGGCCCTCAAAAACTTGTGGGGCCATGGCTTATTTGGCTTATGCCTTAATCCGGTACTGGTGACTGTATACCAAAGTACGGCCTGCGGCGGAGTAACTTGGCGATTCAACATGATGCTTTTGGGGAGGCTACAATTTCCATTACTACTGTACAAACTTATCGCCGGTCTCTTTTTCACGGAGCAGCTTGTCTTTATTCAACACCAGTATTGAAATAATATCTAAGAAATTACTTATGCATTCTTTGAGGATTTTGTCAGAGAATACCAAGCTATAGTAAGCCAGTGCCGACTAATTTTCAGGGCGAAAATGAGTGTCAGTCCGAGCGTCCTTACGACTTCACTCACGTCCATCGTTCAGTGTTGTGACGTTTAAGAAGAGGGCCCCGTGGCAAGAACTCAAAACTTAAATATAGTAAAGGAAGTGTTATTCATGATAGTGGAGATCTGATTCGCCTCTTCATACAGGATTTAGACCAACTACATGGACTGTAATATATAGCACTGATAGGCCTATATAGACTATAATATACAAATCTTATACTGACTATTTAATATAGGCTATATATATATATATTTATATATATACAGACTGTAATATCTAACGCTTAACTTATATACATAGGCGTAGCTACATTGAGGCACGAGGAGGCAGTTGTCTCCTCTTGCCTTTTTTATGTGCCGGAACTTCTATTGACCAATGACCCCAATGACCAGGATTTTGCCAATGGTCTGTGAAGTTGCCTCCTCTTGAATGTAAGTCTGGCTACGTGCCTGCTTATATTGACTATAATGTGTGTATATATATATATAACACTTATAGTATATATAACGCTTATATAGACTCTAATAGCCTATATAGCTCTACTATATATATAGGCTAACACTTGTTTAGACTATAACGCCTATGCATACATTAAACGTCATGAAAATATATCGAAGGAAGTTTTACTCAGAATCTTGTGCCTCTGAGGTATAGCGTCTTCCTGGTCCATTAGTAATGTTTACGCTGAACAAACGCATCGAATTCAGTTATTCAACCGAGACGCATGGCATGTTGATTTATGCAGCCATGGACCATGGCATGTGTTGCAGGGACACGAATGCCTCGTCCTATAAATACTCCCACTTCGGTTCTTAATGCTGCATTTGTGTTTGAAGCGTTCTTCGTAGACTCTAACCACTTTTCGATAAGATTGACTATTTGGTTAGACTTCGCGTCACAGAGTATTTACAGGTACGTTGAAGGAGTTTTATTTTTCTTCAAAGATCTTGGATCGTTCATTCGGTAAGATGATTCATTCGGCTGTATAGAGTCTACATTACTGTATAGGAAACTTTCTCTATCGTCAGCAAATCAATGTAAATGTGCGATTTAGCATAATATATAGGCCTATGCAACATACCAACGTCGTCTGTTTAAAGACGCTCGTAGTCACTCTAAGTATGAGCAAAGTCCAGTGGTTCTTCTTCGCCTTTTTCTTCTGTCTCTTCCAGTCTTCCTTTTATTCTTCTGCCTCCTCCACTTCCAGCTCCTCCTCCATCTCCCCCGACTCCTCCTACTCCTCTGCTTCAACTTCTTTCTTCTCCTGTTCTTCAGATTTTTTCTTCCTTCTCCACTTCTGTTTCATCTTCTTACTTTTCCTATTTTCTTCTTCTTGGTCTTCATCCTCTTCCTGTTCTTCTTATGCTTCTGCTTCTTCTTCTTCTTCTTCTTTTTCTTCTTCTTCTTCTTCTTCTTCTTCTTCTTCTTCTTCTTCTTCTTCTTCTTCTTCTTCTTCTTCTTCTTCTTCTTCTTCTTCTTCTTCTTCTTCTTCTTCTTCTTCTTCTTCTTCTTCTTCTTCTTCTTCTTCTTCTTCTTCTTCTTCTTCTTCTTCTTCTTCTTCTTCTTACTCCTCCTTCTCTTTTCTTCTCCTTCTTCATCTTCCTCCTCCTCTTCATCATCATCATCTTCTTCTTCTTCTTTGGTCTTCTCTTCCTTCTCAGTAAACTTTAAAATATGGTAATATACATTGATCTAACACTTAACTGATAACTCTTATGTCTCTTGAGTCTTGACAGATCGCGAACTTATGCATATAAGCAACATTGGTAAATAACATCAACTTGATTTCTGAACCGAGTTCAACAAATCCACAGCACTACAAATGGATCCATATTATCCTGCCAATCCAGTTTACTCTTCCTCCACAGCCGCCTTCCCCGCTCCAGCTAATCCCAACGCCATTTATCTAGCTCATAACCCTAACCCCTCCAATCCATCTAACAGCCTTACCCAGACTGCTCCGCACATTCAACAGCCAAACCCATTTACTACAGTCTGTAAAAACTGTGGGTATACTGTCAGCTACCCTGCCACAGCTGCGGCACAGCCCCCTAATTATTCCACACCAAACTCTCAGCACATTCAGCAGCCAAATCAATTTACTCCAGTCTGTGCTAACTGCGGTTATCCTGTCGACTGTCATGCAATAGCTGCGGCATAGCCCCCTAATTCCACATCAAACCAGAAGAAACAAACAGATGCCAACAACTATGAGAAGGAGGAGGAAGTCTTGGAGGCTGTCATCACGCTGCAACCGCAACAACCTGCAGAAGAAGAGAACAGGTAGACAATCAACTCTTACCTGACTTTTCCAGCGCCTTTCACTTATACGGCGCTATATAAATGTTCGATTACATTACATATAGAAACATAGTTAGGTAGTGATTGCAGTACACGCCTACGTGCGTTGTTTATTAAATTTAGTGCAGCGATTGTCTAATGGTTAGCCTGCTGAATTGTCAACCGAGAGAGAGAGGTCGGATGTTCAAATCCCCACCAGGGTAGAAGTTTGTTGCGAGATTTCTCCTCCACCTGTGCCCCTAGCCAACTCAGCTATAACGAGTACACTGACCGTACACTGTGGGAAGAGGAGATGGCGAGGGAGAGGACTGTCCACCCGCCCTCATATGAAGAGGCTAGAAAGAATTAAATCGCTAACACTTTATACCCATGGCTGTCTCTCATGCTAGCTTAAGGGACAGTGCTCCTTCTTAGTACAGTTAGAAAAGACGGCTTAGAATGCCATCTCGCGAACAACAGGAAAACAAAGACATTTCATGGCACTAGGGCCGCTAGGGAAAACGAGAGAACTAAACAGAAAAAACGTTTATTTAACAACGCTGTCGACCCCTATAGCTGGAACTATCTTCCGCAGGGACTGCAGCTTGAGCTCCTCAGCCTTCCTCTTCCCCTTTTTCGGAAAAGCCTGAAGACTATTTTATTTCTTAGAGACAGCACTCACTTGGGTCGGGAGCGCCTCTGAATCTAAGAGTATCGGTGGTTTTAAATGTTCAATTACAATTACAATCACAAAAAGATGATTGGCGTTATTACAAATAGAGCACAGAAACAGAGATATGCGGACAGACGGACAGACAGAGACAGAGATAGACGGACAGACGGACAGAGACAGAGAGTATGTAAAGCTATGGGTCCACGAGAGGTATGACAGCAACTGGCTACCCAACCAAGAACCGAGGGGTGACTGGATGTAGGCTTTCCCAGTGCTGACGCAATTGGGTTTGCTTCCCTCCATTTCTTGAATACTTATCACAGGAAATAAAGAAGTCCTTGGGGATTTAGCTTAACTATTGTTTGCGCAGTCTATATGAAAAATATTCTTTAGTAATTGTCATTCATTCATTCATTCATTCCGAGAAGTTTTATAGTTCCCCTTTCAGAGACCTACTCAGAGGCGCTTCCAGCTCAGCCAAACGAGGAATAGACGGGTATACGTTATGAAGGTAATTCCACCGTATTAGGACGGGCAAACGTCTTGTTATCAATAAGGAAGATCGCCAGTATCTCTGATAAAAGTCTTTATTATGGTAACTGAATCTTCCGATGTTATACTGACTGGATAAATCATTCGTGCTACTAATCAATTCGTTCTCTTGTTTCTAGAGGCAGCAAACAAAGACAAGATGAGAAAGAGCGTGACAACAGAGATGGCGGTGGCAGTGGCTGTGATTGCAGTGGTGACGCCTTGCGTGACGGTGACGGTGAGATATGTTGCATCGGTTGTATCGGCTCATGTTGCAGCGGTGGTGACGTCTCATGTTGCAGCGGTGGTGACGTCTCATGTTGCGGCGGTGGTGACGGCTCATGTTGCAGCGGTGGTGACGCCACATGTTGCAGTGGTGGTGACGCCACATGTTGCAGCGGTGGTGACGACTCGTGTTGCAGCGATGGATGTGACTGTGGTGACGGTTGTGGAGATTGTGATGGCGATTGCGTAATTCTGTGAACTTTGGGCCAGTGTTGTCAATATTTGTTTTTAATTCTTTTAGCTAACACTCATATTAAAAGTCGTCCCTCTGTCTGTCTGTCTGCCTGCCTGTCTGTCTGTCTGTCTGTTTGTCTCTGTTTTTCTATCTCTTAACACTGGAAGCACAAACTGGATTCTCGGATCTGCAGCCATCTTTCTCTGTCTCGTTGTTGAGTGTATATGGCCATTTATACAGCGCCTTACACGTTATGTTGTTTGGTGAATTAAAAATAAATGAACTGATCTCGTTGTTGGATTGACTTACAGTACACCAGTCCACGCCTTGTGAACATTTCCTTACTGAAGACCTTATGAACACTTTCAGTACTTTTGGAATCATGTATAAGAGCTGGTGCACTGAAAAACAATTTAACCGAATATAATTAAATTATGCGCTATAAGTTTACGTAGTTAAGTTATGCTGCTAACAGTCACTTTAAACTTCTATAGGCAACATTTGGTGGATACTTAACTTCAGTGCAAGGCCTTGTGGCTTCTGACTTCGAACTCATGGTTGCTGACCTCGACCAAGTGGCTTTAGGCCTCGACATAGTGGCTCCTGACCTCGGCCTATTGGCTATTGGCCTCAGCCTTGTAGTGTGTTGCTTATGGCCTTTTAGCAGACGTGAGTAGTTGCGGCATTGTTCCATGAGGATTTCATACACTGAGGAATAAAACAATTAAAGAGCTCAGACGGAGATACAAAGTCCATCAATTAAGTCCGAATCTTGCGATTAGTTTTCGTAACTTTTAAACTTCGCAACATAGAAATGTCAGACAAAAAACATGGACTGGCGTGAATTTTAGAGAAATAATTCTTCTTAACTTCAACATAGAAATGTAAAAGCAGATTTGCGTTTTATGTGTAAAATGTTTCGACGCCA
Organism: Aporrectodea caliginosa; assembly: GCA_020284085.1. Taxonomy (NCBI): domain Eukaryota; kingdom Metazoa; phylum Annelida; class Clitellata; order Crassiclitellata; family Lumbricidae; genus Aporrectodea; species Aporrectodea caliginosa. The sequence goes on from JACEVL010000161.1 coordinate 205,892, forward strand.
CCTACCGAAGAGTGCGGTACTCGGTCGCTACCCGGCACTCGAACGCCGCCTACCGACGCCTCTGGTAGTCGGCCGCTCTCTGTCTCTGCCTCTGACTCTCTATCTCTGTCTGTCTGTGTGTCTCTCTGTCTTCTCTGTCTCTGTCTCTGCCTCTGTCTCTGTCTGTCTCTCTGTCTCTGTCTCTGTCTGTCTGCCTGTCTGTCTGTCTGTCTGTCTCTCTCTCTGTCCGTCTGTCTGTCTCTCTTCTAAGTTAGGGGAAGTTGCCCCAGATGTACCGTTGCCTTAATTGAAGCACCATCGATTTACACCCTAGATACCCATTTAACCTCGTTTTCAACTGTTGTATTCTTGCGCAGTTGATTATTGATCGTATCGCTGCAGGCATTTTTAGAAATTCGGTAGCATTCATTAAAATAACATGAAATAATATGTCCCATTCAGGGCAAATGGTCCAGTCAAAGACACCATGTGGTACATTATAGGAAAGAGGTTGCCTTGACTGGACCTACTACAGCCCAAGACGTGTTAGTTATTTTTCATAAATGCATGAATACTATCTGTCCTTTTCTTAATAACATACTTGACTAATCAGCCCATCGTTATGGCATAATTTCCTTTAAAAAATTCGGTAGCATTCATTCAGCAAACCATTCATGGCAACTCCTACTAGAAAGAGAGCTACGGGGAAATCCCGAGTATATAGACCAAGTGGGCCTATATGCATGACTAATGAGTTCCAAACACTGTTAATTTATTCTCAACCCGACACCACTTACTAGGGCCTACATGTCTGTATACGCAGTTGAAAAAGGAAGAAATCGTCCCAGCCGGATCTCATTAAACCAGAGGTGGCCAACATTTTTTGGCCTACGGGCCACTATATAAGTATATATGATTGTTGGTAAGCAAGCGATGGGCCGCAAAGGTTTGTCATTACATCATGCTGCGTTTTATGCATAGGCCTACATAGGCCTATAGTCCTATACTTAGGAAACAGAACAGGATAGGCTAATCGTACGGATATAATTACGCGGATCAACACTACACAATTGGCAAATCTGGCTTTTGTCAGCGCGTAAGCAGGAAGGAGGATGAGTTTCGTGAGAAGATCAGACAGCGAGGAATAGGGACTGGCCTCATCCGTCCTCATATGCCGTGGCTAAGAAAACAAAGTCGCCAACAACTCATATCCATAGCCGACTCAGGCGGTTAGCCTAAGAGTCTTTCCTTGTAAATTCCATAATCAAATATTATCACTGATACAACACATTAATACTATACAACTGCTTTTGATAATGCCCTTCAGTTGCAAAGTGCACACAATGTCACATGTACGACAGAATATCAAAGGCGCTGAGCAATTGTTAGTAAATGACTTGATCAAGGTCTCAACACAGTAACCGTCTCAGGGAGGAAGCTCGAACCCGCTACAGGCCGAGGGCGCTTACCAAGCGTCTACCGTGCCTCATTATTTGTTGACGAACTAACAGATTATGATCTTCAAATCAAATCAATTTCAAATCAAATCAATTTATTGTTCCCAGAAACAAAACAAAACGAATAACATGAAACTACAGTAAATAAAATATCACAAACATGGTGCAGATTATTGCAGAAGTTTATCTATGAAGAGATGGTATGAGGGAGCAAAGGGCACACCCGAAGGGACAAGTCCCGTTGAATAGGGGCCTAATTGCATTAACTGAATAGCAAAACGCGTAGGGACCCTGGGCAAGTCCTTCACTCGCAATTGCTCGTGTGCTTCGGCGTGAAACTCCGATTCAGCGTCCGCGCAGTAGTCGGGAGCGCCTCTGAATAGGAACCTGGAAGGGGCGCTATAACAAGTGTTCAAATACAATACAATACAATACAAAAACTTGCAAGTTATTTTCGCGAAATAAATGGATGGCAGGGGAATTCCATCCCTACCCAACTAAATCTTAGTCAATTTCATCGGTAAAGACGCACTACATTGCAGTAAAAAATCAGGAAGCTAGCAGAGTAACCTAATCGTTTACGCTCTGTGTCTCTATCATTGTCCGTAATTCTATCTCTGTCTCTGTCCGGCCGTCTATATGTCTCTCTCCTGTTGATCCCTCTTTCTTTTCGTCTTCATCTCCGTCTCAGATCCTCTTCCTTGTCAGCGGTGCTATTCGCTCCATCCATTACGTAAGGTCTATACGTCGTCCAGCCCGTGGTTCTAAGGGGCCCGCTTGAGGGCAGCGCCCAACCGGTTGCCGCAGCTCACATGACTCTTCGGGCCTAATCCGCTGGTGACCGCCGTGTGACTGTGAGGGCGGTAAGGGAGGAGGTTCGGTCGGTGCCTTAAGAGGGTGGCCTGCAGGCAGTCGTCTCGCCAGATCCGTTTGTAAACAAGGTACAGTTGTGAAACAACGTTCTACAAAGACTCGACCACTTCTCGCTGTGGTTAACCGTTTGATGAGATTTTCACGCCACAAAATATTTATAAAGGTATGTTGGAGGAGTTTTCTTCAAAGATCTTGGTTCGTTCCATCCGTGGAGCTTTTTTAACTCAACTGTATACAACTATATATACATGTAACTGCATTGGGAACCTTCTGTAACGTCCACAATTTCTTCCTCGTCATCATTCTCCTCCTCCTCCTCCTCCTCCTCCTCCTTCTCCTCCTCCTACTCCTACTCCTCCTCCTCCTTCTCCTCATCTTTTCCCCTTCTCCTTCTTTTCTGCCCCTAGTCCTCATGCTGTTAAAACAATTTCTATAAGTTAATAATCTGTTGTAACTTAATACGAGTTAGGTAGCCCTTATGTCTCTTGAACGTGAGCTTGTGTGTTATTTTAAGAACCATAGATAGAATCAACAGAAGAATTCAATTGGACCCATCTCAACACTGACAACACATCTGCACAACTATTAATGGATTCCGATCAACGTGTCAACCCAGTTCAAGGTTCTTCGGTCAACCCAACCGACGTATTATACCCCCAAGTCGATCCTAATAACCCACACGCCTCCCCCACTCCAGTAGACCCCGACGCTGTTCTTCTGGCTGAGAAGAACCCCGATACGACCAGCCATTCTCCCCACGCTCAACACATTCAGCAGCCGATTTCATCTGTTCCAGTCTACGCCAGCACCGGAAGTTCTGCTGACGACCTTGGTCAAATTGTAACAGAGTCCCCTAGCAATACGCCCGACCAGAAGGAAGATGAAACGGTCGTCACGCAGCAACCACAGGAAGACAATAGGTATACGTAAGCTCTTATCTGACTCTACCTATGCAGTGTAGCCGAGCATTTGTATAGCGCCTTTTAAACCTTCACCGACCGAGGGTATTGGATTTCCGATAAGTTTTACTACACCTTGGTCGGTAAAGGTTAAATTAAATATATTCAATGCATAGAAAATAATTATGTCTATAATAGTAATTGCCTTCGCCGCCCTGAACGCGGACGTTCGTGGTCCTGTAGTCCATGGTTAATTTTACTACGCTTGTAGAGGTAAACATACAACGCCACCTAGCGAACAATATAAAAACAGAACCATTTCTAATAATGAACGATTTTAAACTGTGGCTTAACCTCGCTTAAGCTTGCGCTTTTGTGAGGCTCCGTTTGTACATAATTATACTTTAATGAATAGGCCTACATGTGTGATAATGATTTGAGTTTCAGTACAACAAACATACTATACTGACAACAATGATTATTTCTTTTATTTGCACAGACAGAAGAGAAAATGTGTCGACATCTGCTGTGACTGTTGCGTTGTTTGCGTCGCTTTGTGTGCATGTATCGGCTGTATTTGTCTAAGTGCTGCTCCGGTTGGTGGCAAATGTTGCAGCGGCACTGATTAAATAGTAATTAATTAGTCGGAGGTGGTGTTTAATGTCAACTGGATAATGTGAACTGTTGCGCCAATAATGTCAATGTTTAACTGTATTTTTAAGTGTAAGATTAGGAAGTCGTCGTTATTTCTCTCGCCCTCTCCCAATTCTTTATCTGTCTGTCTATCTATTCATCCATCTATCCATCCATCCATCTGCCTGTCTGTCCGTCCGTCCGTCCGTCCGTCCGTCCGTCCGTCCGTCCGTCCGTCCGTCCGTCCGTCCGTCCGTCCGTCCGTCTATCTATCTATCTATCTATCTATCTATCTATCCATCCATCCATCTATCTATCTATCTATCTATCTATCTATCTATCTATCTATCTATCTATCTATCTATCTATCTATCTATCTATCTATCTATCTATCTATCATCTATCTATCATCTATCTTTCATCTATCTGGCTTCTGAACAAAACAAAGACCTTAGACGGCGATCGAAAGTTCGTCAATTCAGTCCCAGTCTTGCGATTAGTTTTCGTAACTTTTAAACTTCGCGAAAAAACATGAACAGGCGTGAATTTTAGAGAAATAATTTGTTGCTTCAACATAGAAATGTATTACAAAAACACAGACTTACGTTTTATGAGTTAAATGTATCGTCACCACCTACCGAAGTGTGTGGTATGTATATCTCCTTCCCTCCCTCTCTCTCTCTCACCCCGCTCTCACCCTCTCTCTCACCCTCTCTCTCACCCTCTCTCTCACTCTCACTCTCTCTCTCTCTGTCTGTCTGTCTGTCTCTCTCTCTCTGTCTCACTCTCTCTCTTATCCTCTCTCCTCTCTCTCTTATCCTCTCTCTTTCACCCTCTCTCACCCTATCTCTCACTCTCACTCTCACTCTCTCACACCCTTTCTCTCTCACCCTCTCTCTCATCCTCTCTCATCCTCTCTCTCTCTCTCTCTCTCTCTCTCTCTCTCTCTCCTCTCTCTCTCTCACACTCTCTCTCTCTCTCTCTCTCTCTCTCTCTCTCTCTCTCTCTCTCTCTCTCTCTCTCTCTCTCTCTCTCTCTCTCTCTCTCTCTCTCTCTCTCTCTCACCCTCTCTCTCTTCTAAGTTACTTCCAGCAGAGCTACCTACGAGGAAATTCCGAATATAGTTCGAGTGGGCCTATGCGTGACTAATGAGTTTCCCAAGACTTCTGTTAATTCATTTTGAACCCGACACCACTTACCACATGACTGCATACTCAGTTGATAAAGTCCCAGCCGGATATCGGTAAACAAAGCCGGCCAGACGAGGACCTCTATGCATATTATAGGCCTTAGTACTGAAAGGCCCGTAAACTCGAGTGTCCACATACTGTGTCACAACGCATACATACACATATGTAAATAAATACTAATTGCTTGTGCATAGGCCTACATATACTTAGAGAGCAGAACGGGATAGGTTAATAGTATAATTATGTGGATCAGCACTTCACAGCTGGTAAATCTGGCCATTTTCAGCGGGTAAGCAGAAAGAGGAGGAGTCTCATGAGAAGAGCAGACAGCGAGGTATAGGGACTAGCCTCATCCGTCCTCATATGCCGAGGCTAAGAAAACGAAGTCGCCAACAACTCATATCCATAGCCGACTCAGGCGGTTAGCCTAAGAGTCTTCCCTTGTAAATTCCATAATCAAATATTATCACTGATACAACACATTACTACAATACAACTGCTTTAATGGCGCTGAGCAGTTGTGCCTGGTCTCAACACAGTAACCGTCTCAGGGAGGAGGCTCGAACCCGCAGGAGCCTCTACTCTCCGCGCTACAGGCCGAGACCGCTTACCTATCGTCTACAGTGCCTCATTATTTATTGATATAATCTTAGTCAATTTCATCGGTAAAGACGCATTCATTAGCATTCGGACCTAATCCGCAGGCGACCGCCGTGTGAGGGCGGTGAGGGAGGAGGTTGAGTCGGTGCCTTAAGAGGGTGGCCTACAGGCAGTCGTCTCGCCAGATCCGTTAGTAAACAAGCCCTAGGTACAGTTGTGAAACAACGTTCTACAAAGACTCGACCACTTCTCGCTAATGTTAACTGTTTGATGAGATTGTCACGCCACAAAATATTTATAAAGGTATGTGAGAGGAGTTTTTCTTCAAAGATCTCGATTCGTTTCATCGGTGGAACTTTTAACTCGACCGTATGCGTAGCTGCACTAGGAATAGGAACCTTCTAATCGATTAGTTACCCATCTCTGGTAAGTACGTCCTTTATGCTGTAAGGCCAAGAAGTCACTATAATATGCCATCCGTGTCATTATCACCCATGGACTATCGAGTCCCTCACTTCTTGACGTCGTCCGTGCAGCCGTACTTGCCCGGATGCTGTACTCGGCCCCGGCTTCGTCGGGGTTATTTGGGCAGGAGGGCCTGACTCGACTCCAGGCAATAATACGACGAATGGCTCGTATGCGATTCTTCCAAGACCCCTCCCCGAGTTTTGAACAATCATACCAGGGCGCTGAAATCCGTCTCTTTGGGGCCATCCTGGTCGATCCTGGCCATGTCCTACATATAACCTAGCTGTTGCCTCCAACCAAACCTGTAGTTTACTCTCTGCGTCCACGTGCTCATGACAGAATTTTACCCCGTTGCAGATAGCTTGGCACGTAAAACATTTATTATTAGGATGATCTCTGCTTAACTTGTCAATTTGAATGTACACCAAAATGCTGTTAACAGTTGGTTTTGATAAAGGACAAGCTTACTTACTTACTTACTTACTTACTTACCATTGATATAATCAACAGAAGAATTCAACAGGACCCATCTCAACACAATCTGCAGAACATCGATGGATTCCGATCAACCTACCAACCCAGTTCAAGGTTCTTCGGTCAACCCAACCGACGTATACCCCCAAGTCGATCCTAACAACCCAGACGCCTCCCCCACTCTAGTCGACCCAAACGCTGTTCTTCTGACTGAAAACCCCAATACGACCAACCCTCCTCAGTATACGCAACACATTCAGCAGCCGATCTCATCTACGCCAATCTACGCCAGCACCGGAACTTCCGTCGACAACCTTGGTCAAATTGTGGCAGAGTCTTCTAACCCTACGCCCCACCAGAAGGAAGATGAAACGGTCGTCACGCAGCAACCACAGGAAGAGAAGAGGTATTCGTAAGCCCTTACCTGACTTTACCTATGCAGTGTAGCCGAGCATTCATCTAGCGCCTGTTAAATATGTATTCAATATATAGAAAGTCTATAAAGCAATGGCCTTAGCCGTCTTACACGCGGTCGTTCGTGGTCCTGTGGTCCATGGTTAATTTTACTACGCTTAGAAAAGGAAGACATACAATGCCACCTCTAGAACAATATGAAAGCAAAACAATTCCTTTGCATTTGGCTAAGAAGAGAGGTATCTGTGCAAGGGACTAGCTTAGCACATAGTGACCATGAGGTTCACTGGAGAGTGACGACGATTGCGATGATGATTTATTTATTAAGCTAATTTATATAGCGCCCCACTCCAATAATCAGAAGATGACGCACTGCTATGGCTTATATATGATGTTAAATGTATTTAAGAACAGAAACATCACCAACAAGCAAAACAATGTACACAAATCTTGCGGTCACCGGTGGCTGGTTTGCAAACACACGTGTAGCCCAACCAAGGGATTCCCATCCCTATATGACAGCATCATGCTCAGTGAGTCTGGACAAAGCATGCATCGGTGGGCTAGTTTAAGGCGGCTACATACATGTGGTAGCGTCCGCGACCCACGGTAACGCCACCGTCTCACAGTCCCTCAGTGAGAGAAGATGACAAACGACCGCTAAAGTTATCCATAGAGCCACAAAATCCACAACAGAAACAAAGACTGAGTGGAAGATGCAAACCTATAGCACCATGAAGCTCAAACGTATTAGAAACTACCGAGCAATGAGCATATTCTGCATTTGGATAAAACTTGTAATTTATTTCATTGACTCAGTTGACAAAACAATCCGGCAAAATGATAGATAAAAGTGGATCAAACAAGGTGGCTGTTGAACATGCGCAGAATCAGACGCTGTTGCTGATTAGGATGACAATGAAATTATTTGCTCAAAATTATTTTCTTTTCAACAGGGAGCATCTTCGGTATCGTTAATAAATATCTTGAACAATTGTTACATCTCTCATAATAATCCTCGATTATTTTATTTCATGTTATCCATGACATCATTGGTTCTTTTGTTTGTACAGACAGCAGAAAAAAGATGAAAAGAGGCGCAACAAAAGAGATCGCCGTAACAGTTGCTGTGACTGCTGCTGTGCTTGCGTCCGCTTATGTTGCAACTGCTGTATGCAGTGTCTGTTGGCGCTGCAGTGGTGACAGCTTGTAGTCGTAATCGTAATCGAGTTTTTATATAGCTCCACTCAAGATAAGAAGCGCTGCCGATCCGGGGCAGTGTCTTCACTGGTAAAGAGAGAGGTTTTCAGGCGCTGTCGGAACTGGTCAAAAGAAATAGAAAAACGGTCGGCTCTGATGGACTGAGGCAACGGGTTCCAGATAGTGGGACCCACAATAGCGAAACTCCTTGACTGGGCCGTTGAAGTACGCGCTCGCAGGACAACCAAGTGACCACGGGCCGAGGACCGAAGGGAGGAACGACGGGCAGAGAAGATACTGGGGTACAATATGCCCTAAGATAGTGTGGAGCAGAGCCAGCAAGACAGTCTCGCATGAGGGAGCAGTCCTTGAATTGGATACGCTGGCGGAATGGGAGCCAGTGGAGGGAGTCACGGATTAAAGAGGATATGGTCGGTGCAGTGGTGGTTACAGCATATGTTGCAGCGGCGTTGTTTAAAAAATTCATGTTGTTTCGGAGGTAGTTTGAAGTCATCTGGATAATGTGAACTGTTGCACCATTAATGCCAATGTTTAACTGTATTGTTAAGTATGAGATTAGGAAGTCGTCGCTAATTCTCTCGCCCTCTCCCATTCTCTGTCTTTCTATCTGTCCATCCGTCCATCGATCCATCGATCCATCCATCCATCCATCCATCGATCCATCGATCCATCGATCGATCGATCGATCGATCCATCCATCCATCCATCCATCCATCCATCCATCCATCCATCCATCCATCCATCCATCCATCCATCCATCCATCCATCCATCCATCCATCCATCCATCCATCCATCCATCCATCCATCCATCCATCCATCCATCCATCCATCCATCCATCCATCCATCCATCCATCCATCATCCATCCATCCATCCATCCATCCATCCATCCATCCATCCATCCATCCATCCATCCATCCATCCATCCATCCATCGATCGATCGATCGATCGATCGATCGATCGATCAATCCATCCATCCATCCATCCATCCATCCATCCGTCTGTCTCTTTCCGTCTGTCTGCCTAATGATGTAATTTTACATGTAAATATTTTTGTGGTAGAAATATATGGTAAAATATGGTAAATTTTGATAAGAATGTTTGAGTGATGTAATATTGTGGCAATGTCCCACGATTTCATGTTTTGCCATTTACAAATTAATTCAGATATAGTCTGCTGAATTGAACAGTAGCACTGTCCTGACATTGAATCGTTTACTCGCCTCTTTGGTGCTGTCCTGACGGAACCATTCCACCAACTACTTCCTCCAAACAAACCCACCCACTGTTCCCTCCGTCCCCGTGCCCATAACTGCATGATCCCCCAGCCGACAGCCTGATGCGCAAAACATTTATTGTTATGATGTTAACTGAGTTCATTAGATGCCTGTACACCAAAGTGCAATTTTCAATTGGTAAATAAAATTATATTTACTCACTTACTTACTTAACCTTACAGTTTTCCCAAGAGCACACTGTTTTGCAAAGTCAATTCTCATCCACTCTCACTAATTGCAATATTGGCATATCATATACATGTAAGCAAGCAAGTAATTAGCGCGGGAGAAACGCTAGTATAGGCTAAGTAAGTGGCTATGCTCAGATGAAGACTTTCTAATAAGTTCTCATTCACTCACCAGTCTTAGTAACGTGGTAGGGCCTACTAAGAGAAACAGTAGAGAGGTTGGATCTAGTGTGGCCGTCAGTTACAATTACGATACAATTAGGCCTATACTTGCAATTGTTCGGTTAATTCATTTTCGGATTTATACTTCAAAAGGGGCACAAAGAAATACTTCAAACTATTTTTGAAAGAACTAACCCAGTAGCCTATTAGTTCAACACAACTTAACAATCACGCTACATTATTTGTCAAGGGTTGATCATATCGACCATTCAACCAGAGCAAATTAATATAATCACTTAGACCTACAAAAAACAGCAAAATCACAACAGGGTGTCAGTTCGAAAACAGATCGTTGCTCATTTCCGAGAGTCTAGTATATCGGTCTATAGTCCGATCCTTACAAGTGGACCTTATAACTGGCGGGGTACGTATTCAAACGGGCAGCGGTCGTGATGGATCTCTTCATTGAAGTAATCGGTAGAGTCGAAGCTATACGGTCGTTATGGGAAAACGTCAACACTTACGCATCTGCTTGATTTATTATATCCCAACCGCGAGACTGAGGAACGTCGTTGCCGAAACCCGAACTGTAACTCAGATTATGGTTCTGGCATTTAGACGTGGTGGGCCACTGTCAATAGGCTTAACTACAGTGCGATTCGGAAAGGTCCTGTCGAACGTAAACGAAGACACTTAGGCTTCTCATTTGAGTTGTAAATACAGAAGTGAGGCTGGCTGCCAGGCAGGCTTAAAGACAGGGCTTCTTAACATGGATCGCTAAACACCGGTGCCGACCACACATCCGCACAACTCGCCAGCTGCTTCACTGCAGCTTTCACGGCAATCACAACACGCGTTGTCGCCATCTGAGCTGCAGTTGCAGCACTCACAGCATCCGCCTTCACGATCTCTACTGCTACGCTTTTTTTCATCGCTTTTTCTCTCCTGCCTATATACAAACAAAGGAATCAATAACAACATTAACATCGCTAAATGATTGTTTGGGTAGAAAAACATTTATCATAAGAATGTTACAGAAAGTCAGTTAGAGTATTGCCCTGCATCATGTTCATTCTCAACGGGTAATAATACCGTAATATAATCCATGTGGGGCTTACATGGGACATAACTCTGATTAGGTTGTACTGTGGGACGCGCTTTAGCAATCCGTAAAATATAGCACACAAAAATACAGTATAATACATAACTGGCAGACTGGCTTAGAGTTCTTTGTGTGTTTAATTATGCTAACTGCTTTTGTACACCAAAATGCGATATGCAATTAGTTTCAATAAAGAGTATTCTATTCTATATTCTAATTAGAATAAAATAGCAAATCAAGATTCAATAATTAAATATGTGTTAAATATTTCTTAGAAACAACGAAGACTGTCCTTAATTATAAAGAGTTTGCTAATCAGAGAACTAGCTAAGAGCAGCAGATCTTCATCATAATAGCAACAATAATCAGCATCATTACCATCGTCGACATCATCACCACTTTCAGGCTGATCAGGCGGTCACTTTGCATAATATAAAGCTGGCACTTTCCACTCAATTTCTTAACGCCATCAATCGATGCATTATCAATATATTATCTTTAAAGATAAGAAACTCTATAATAAAGTGATAAGAAAGTAAATAGTGAACTGAGATAAAGATTATTTTAATATTTCTGTTTAGTGTATTGTTGATGTACCGTCCATTTAAGCCGGAGTTGGGTCTGGAGCGCTCTTGAGTAGTAACCTTGAGGAAGTTGAGGGTACGCTATATTAATATTTGTAATGAATTGATATGGCGCTAGGTAAATGTCTATCTAAACTGCGCTAAAATAGATCAGACGAGACTTATATGTTCACAAGTTGCTTTTCTTTGGTTGCTGGGTTATAACAGGGTTCAGAGGTTGTCGTTCAGCCGGGCGGTTGTCGGCAGTTGGTACCACCTCGTATTTGGCCATCGGGCTCTTGGGCGCAGCCATAGTTCCGCTAGATCAGTTGACGAGAAATCCAGGGTTGGCAGAAACACCTAGAAAACAGTTTTTGGGCCAAATTTATTAGCCGCGGACAAATGATGCTCATGTAACAGCATCCACACAGCGCTCGTGAATAAGTTGGTGCCCTGCGCTTTGCTTTCAAGTGACGCTTTAGAAGTTTGGAGTTTGCGATTGCGATTACGGATTATGGGCTTCACTTTTTCATATCGCCACAAAAGCTACGTCGACAGGGAGACCTGTTTATTCAAGTCCGCAATAACCATGTGGGAGTTAGTGAGTACATAATACATATGTGCGGAACTTCGGAAGCCCATGTAAGAATATAGTCCGTTCCACTCCTCGCCTCGACCAAAGCTAAGTTACTTTACATTACAGTTCTAAGGCCTATATTACGCTAAAATGGACAGTGTGATACAGTGGCATAACGAAGGGGCAGCACGGGGTGGAGTGCAAAATTAGCTTTCAGTGGTAAACAGTACAATGAGAAGAACGATTAAAAGTCAACAAGAAAATTAAAATGGTGCGCAGTCATCAACTCTTGCCCTTGAGCGCTGAAACCCTTCGTTACGCAACTGGTGTGATAGTACGATGCGAGAGTCTTCTCGTTTGTTGAGTTCTTTGCAGCAACCGACTACCACAAGAAATCGCATCGGCTCCAAGCATGTACACTTTCAAACAGAAACTGGTCAGTTTGATGGAACGATGTAGGCAATAAATGCTTACAATAGCTCATTCAGCCTTCTAACTATAACTAGACCTATAATCGTAACTGTAACTGAAAATATTTGGATCGCTAACAGATGTCAAGCCTAGCAAAGAGCTTACGACAAGAGATCGAGCGTCGTTCGGTCATTTGCGTTAAATCCATCGTACAACGAAAACTCTTCTTTAACCTCATAACAACGATCGCTATCAGCCATCTTATCCCGTTTAACAACACAAGAGCGTGACGTCATTATACACGAATATTCATTAATGATAATGACGATTTCTAAGACGCCGCAACACAGCGCTACACATGGGCTTCCTATTCGGTTCTAGGATAATTCGGAGCGGACATTTGGGAGCCGGATAATTCGGAGACGGACAAATCGAAGCGGCCAAGAATTATTCTAATCAATCCAACTTATATTTATGCAAGAATTATTCTCATCAATCATATTTGCATGTAGGCAAAAATTATTTTCATCAATCCAACTTCTATTTAATCAATTTTTTCCATCGATCCAACTTCTATTTAAGCAAGAATTATTTTCATCAGTCCAACTTCTATTTAAGCCAAAAATGTCATCGATCCAGCTTCTCTTTAAGGAAGAATTACAATAGACTATTGTTTGTTGCCACCAAATAAATACTAAATAAATGTTGCGCACCGAAAGAATCCCGCGAGTTCACAAGATCTTCAATTCGCTCCGATTAGTCCGCTCCCAATTATCCAGCTCCCCTTCAAGGTTAGTACTCAGGAGAGCTCCCGACACAACCCCGGCTGAAAAGGACAGTCTTAAGGATGCAATAAAACGCATCTGAATAAGCTGGTCTCCCTGACGTGGCTTTTGTGGGCGCTGAGAAATTTTCGAAGATTTACATTACATTACAGCATACAATGAGCAACAGTAATCAAGTAATGCTAATGGGAGCCAATTCCATACCATGGGGCCAACAACAGAGAAAGCAAACTACCCTTTGGCGCTGCCAGTGTTAGAGCCCCGAAGAAGTGAGTGAGTTTTAAGCCAACGGGTGTAACAGTTCTCCCTCCCAGAGCCACCTTTGTGTAAATGGGAGGCGAAAGACTGTGGCGGAACCCAGCACCCCAACAACCCAGAGAATATTTTTTAGCCATCTTTGCATGAGCGTCCAAAAGTTCATACACAAAGGTCGAAGTCTCGTATTAGGTAGGTCATAATATGTAACTACTTTAGACACTTAGTCTAATAAATATAGTGTCTTTAGGCTATAGATACTTAGCCCATTGTAGTGTATTTCAAGTTGGACCTCTTCAAATGCACTGCGCTCCATAGTCTAAGTGGTGTTGAAATCGTTAAGAGCATCGAATGAAATTTATTGTTTAAAAATGAGTTGGGTCGTGGCCGTATACGGTCGCCAGCTCTGATAAAAGTAATGACGTCTGGCACGTTGACTTCGCATTATTAATTAATTAATTAATTAATTAATTAATTATTTAATTAATTAATTAATTCATTCATTCATTCATACATACATAGCATACGTTCATTCATTCATTCATTCATTCATTCATTCATTCATTCATTCATTCATTCATTCATTCATTCATTCATTCATTCATTCATTCATTCATTCATTCATTCATTCATTCATTCATTCATTCATTCATTCATTCATTCATTCATAGAAAGACGTGAACATTTAAGCATCTGCTAGTTTTAGATTCCACTTCATCACTGAATGTAGCGGAATTGGTATAGCGCTACGCGAGAATCGTATTATGTCTACTTAGCTAGTAAAGCGTGGTTGAATTTAGGGAACGACTGGACAGGGCGTATGTCTGTAACAGAAGGTGGGCGTGTTTGGAATTGAGAAGCACGTTTTGAAGAGGAAGGTATGTAAGAAAGTGAAAAGCGGTGAAGACGTGATATAAGAAGTGTTAGCCAGTGAAGAAAGTGAGTAGCCTTAATTTGTTGTTTTGAATTGAACATTTTGTTGTTACTGAGTTGACTATTTGGATGGAGTTAAACATTTGCCTGTGTTTTGCAAAATAGCTTGAAATCAATTAAAGGATTTAAATGCTTTAGAAGTTTAGATAACAATTATCTTATAACCAAATCAAAGTTAAATAGTACTGTAAGGACAGCATAGTTAGATATTGTCTAAGATGTGTCGCAGCGTGTAGACCCTAGCGGTTGGTATCCAGTTTGTACACGAGAATATTTACGAAAGGGCGCTTTGGTGTGTGCCATTCGTCACACTCAGTGGCGTAGCTAGGATCATTTTACCATGATAGAGGTGCGTACTGTGTAGTCTGCAGAGAGGACCCATAGGTGGGCTTATGGGGCGATATATACATGTGGGTAGGCACAGAAATTTAAACAATCACTGAGTCAACTTTCTCGGTATACTTTCTTATTTTAACGGATGCACAGCAAAGCTTTAAGGCTTAAATAAATTGCATTAACAATGAATGTGAGATAAAGGAGATTATTTAGGAGGCTACTTAAATAGCAAGGTAAAAACTGCTATTCTAAATTTAGAAGTTCCTATCCAATAGTTGAGTCTTCGTTTCCCTGGATCAAGAGAGCTTTATATATAATATTTTCGTTTATTGAAACAATCCGGTTGACAAACCGCAACCGGTTACAGTGTACAATTATGCAATTGAAACAATTCACAAGAACACAAATGACAGAAGACATAAATCTTAACGACTAACAGAACAGACAGCCTGCAATAGCCGTCTATTTTTTCTGAATAGATTAATAACGTCAAAAACATTGTCTGTAATGTGAATGTAAGCCATAGGCAATCCCTGCACAATGTCGTCCGTCAGTCTAGATCATGAATAAGTCTTTGGCAATTTTTTTCAAAGTAAGTCGTGATTTTTTCACTTCTTGACCGTGATTTTCTGTCAATAGCCCTAAGTCTATAGCCCTAAGCCCTAACGAACGACGAGGTACTACAAATGGTTGATGAAAAACGATCGCTAATAACAACAATAAGAGAAAGACAGAAGAACTGGGTGGGGCACGTATTAAGAGGAGACTCCCTCCTGAAAGAAATCATAGAAGGGAGAATGGTAGGGAAAAGAGGGAGGGAAGACCGAGGCAGATGATGCTGGGATGGATGGCCGACGGATACAGCGAATTAAAGGAAAAAGCACAGCACAGAGAAGAGTGGCGTCATTGGAAGTTGGAACCTGCCGAAGGGCAGAGAACTTAAAGAAGCCCTTAGTAAGATTCTGTTAGACTCTGTCAGGCTTGAAACAGGCTTGAAACTAGAGACTCTCGACTTCTCATTTCAGTTATAAACACAAAAATCAGGCAGACTTCTTAATCTGAGGTGATAACAATACAGTCGGTCAGTCACCACCGCAGTCACCCGAGTCGCCTCCACCGCAGTCACCCGAGTAGTCTCCACCGCAGTCACCCGAGTCGCCAACACCGCTGCCACCCGAGTATATATAGCCAACACCTCTGCCACCCGAGTAGCCACCACCTCTGCCACCCGAGTAGCCACCACCTCTGCCACCCGAGTAGCCACCACCTCCGCCACCCGAGTTACCACCATTGCCGCAGCAGCAGCAAACAATAGCAGCAACAAACAACAGCACCAATACGCAGCAGTTACGAGAGTCGTCGCTTTCTATCCTCTTTCTGTATAAACAAAGAAATTAAAATATATATAAATACAAAATACTATATAGCGTATATAACTCCGCCACGGGGAAAACCTCCCCGTGCCAGTCCCAAGCCTGGAGAAAGGAGGAGGGTTGGTCGGTAGCGTGCAGATACTACCGGCCGTAACAACAAAACACGACAGAAATCAACCGCATGGAAATCATAAACAGATGCATATTCAGTATACTGCTATATGCATGTGAGACAATGGACCTTACGCAAGCGGGAAACAAACAAGCTATTGGCATTCGAGATGAGATGCTACAGGAGGATAATTCACATCAGATGGGAGCAGAAGATAACAAATGTGGAGGAGCGCGCGAGAGTGTGGGAAACGCAAAATATATCAAGCAAATGATAATGGAGAGAAAACTAAACTTCTTTGGACATGTGTGCAGATTGGGAAACGGAAGACTCATCAAACAGGTCTTCTTTGGGATGGTGGACGGAAAGGGGGTTAGGGGAAGGCCGTGCAGGGAATGGCTGGATGACGTCGCGGACTGGTGCGGAATGGAAATCCACAAACTTAGTAGAATGGCGCAGGAGAGAGACAAATGGAGATGGATGGTGAAACATGCGATTGACACCAACGGGCACTGGGTCCATGGACCGTGATGATGATGGCGATGATGATGATGATATATAGCGCATCTATTTGTAACAAAATAGCAGATACGATTCATGTATTAAATATGTGGAAAACACTTATTAGAAATAACGAAGACGATTTACTAAATTTAATTACTTTGATGATGTTTAATGATGATGAATTTGCCAAGACAATAATTACCAGCTCTTCATCGTAATAGCAACCATCATCATCGTTGTTGTCATCATCATCATCATCATCATCATCATCATCATCATCATCATCATCATCATCATCATCATCATCATCATCATCATCATCATCATCACCATCATCCAATAGGCTGGATGGTCCCTGTGTATTAACCAAGTCTATACCGCTCCAATGCTTCGCCATCCATTAATGCGTTGTCATTATATATATACATATATGGATATAGATATGTATATATGACTGTGTCTGTATATATATAACGAGAAGAAACTAAAAGGCTAAATTACATCAAATGATAAAGTGATAAGAAAATAAATAGTAAAATAGTAACTCTAAATGCTATTATAGTGTGAAATCTTGATAGGACTAAGCTTAAATTAAAACTACTTTTCATAGCCAAGTCAGCTATTATAAGTACACTTACACTGTCGTTGGGAAGATGAGACGGTGAGGGAGAGAACTGGAACGCGACCTCATCTGCCGAGGCTAAGAAATGAAGTCGCTAACACTTCTTCTTCATCATCATCTTCATCTTCTTCCTCTTCATATGTTGTAGATGAAAATAGCGCCAAATTATGTCTATCTACACTGAACTGCACTCTTTTATATCAGACATGAGTTGTATGTTTACCTGTTGTCTGTCTTTGGTTGCTGCGTGATGACAACGTCCTGTAGTACAACGGTGCCGTTGTTACTAGTTGCTAATTCCTTCTGATTGTTTGCCATCTGACTGACGGACGCAGACTGAGCTAGTTCGCTAGACAGTGTGTATACCAGCAACTAAAACTGAAACAGGGGATCGG
This sequence comes from Aporrectodea caliginosa, assembly GCA_020284085.1. Classification (NCBI taxonomy): domain Eukaryota; kingdom Metazoa; phylum Annelida; class Clitellata; order Crassiclitellata; family Lumbricidae; genus Aporrectodea; species Aporrectodea caliginosa. The sequence goes on from JACEVL010000161.1 coordinate 223,696, forward strand.
GTCTTTCTGGTCGCTGGCCCACGTTCCTCAAACAGTCTTCCTTCACATATTGATGAAACCAAAAGCCTTGTTTTAACAATGTCATCTAATTAAATGTAACTGAACATTTATAATACAGCGGTATCTGCTCAAAGACAAGTGGCTTCTATATAAAATTGGATTCAACTTCAATAGTTATAAAACGCTTATTGAATAGAGGATAGATACCTGAACTAACCACCGTCTATTCTATGGTCATTCTGTAAAAATTATTTACGAGTCGGATGTTCGAGTTTAGTGTGCGAAAACAAGACTCTCAACATTTGGTTAAGTGGATGTTTTGCACTGCAAGGCTCAACATTTTGGAATAAATACGGGACATGGGACGCACAAGGCTCGATTCCGGGACTGTCCAAGGGAATGCGGGCGGTTGGCAGCCCTAGATGTCACTGTTATTGTCCTGGAACTTGGCGTAAATATCCAGCGCTCGTGAATAAGCTGTCATTACAAGCTGCGCCTGGCTTTCGACTGGCGCTTTTAGAAGTTGGAAGATTACAATTACGATTACGACATTACTACTGATGATGATGCTGTGAGCAGTGTTGGCCTATAAGTTGTCGTAATTACAGTTGGCAACACGGTCGCAAGTAACATCTTTGAAGGTTGATTTTAAAAAACACGGATCAAACGCAGTGTGATTCTCGTTAACGACAACGATAAACGAAAATGTTCGTTAACGAAAATAAAATGATTTCGTTAACGATAACTATAACTATAACTATAAATTTATATCATTCATACTTATACTCTATAACTATAACGAAAATAACACTAATGAAAAGGAATCTTTATTTTCTTAAGACAGAAAAATGAAAATTCTACAAAGTTCAATAAGGACGATTCAACATAAATGAGAACGAACAAAAAATGCAATATTTTTATTATGCAATTTGTCAGTTGCTTCAGAAACTCGTGTATTCATGAAGCTAAATGCACCCATGCTTCAAAGGCTTTCAAAGCTCTGAGCAAATTGTGAAACAGCGTGTTAATACGCGTACAATTTTGCTGCTATTAGCCTTATTGCATTATTGTAACTAAGTAGTAACTAAAATTAACTAAAATAAAAATCCATTAACTATAACTATAACTATAACTGAGCGCTCGTGAAAAATAATACTAACTATAACTTTAACTATAACTAAAATACGAAAAACCATTAACTATAGTTGTAACTATAACTAAAATAAAATCTGAAAAACGGTTGAGAAAATCACTGATCAAACGGTCATTCTGTCGAATGTTAATTTCTTCGAACACGTTTAGCGTCCAGTTAAACTGCTTTTGGTAATTTTATTCTGTTGTATTTCTCAATTTATATATCGCCAATTTCATAACAGACTACCAGTGGTCGCTCCCATTACACGAGCCCCGAGAAAGTGGGTGATTTTTAAGGCAACTAGTGTAAATAGCTCTGTACACCTGTCAGAACCACCTGAATTCGAATGGTAGGAGAAAGACTGTTTCGATGTCATGACGTAGTCCCCGCTTGCAACCGGACTTGGACCTCTTTTGGACTACCCTTTTGGACAAGCCCTCTCACTCGACGCAGCGCTCGTGAATAAGCTAGTGCCCTGTGCTTAGCTTTCAAGTGACGCTTTTAGAAGTTTGGGATTTATAGTTACGACAGACCTGTTTACGCACAAGCCTAGTGATTATAATTATTCCTTACCTGAGCTTGCACGAGAAGTCGAGGTATAAGGTGATAATAAAAGAATCAGACACTTTACCTAATATAGAGTCGTTCAAGTAGTCCTGCTTAGCCTATCTAAGTGGTGCTAAAGATCACACGACCAACATTCATCGTAATATTGATTAGGCCCTAGACATCGATCATAATTATCTAGACTAATGAAGGCCTCCGCGAAGCCGAGATAAAATTGACGCAATGGCTCTCATGGAATTGTGGGTGAAGATTTGGGAGAAAGCCGCCTACTCGTTCGCTTTCCCATACGCTTATCCACCATACTCACTAGTATAAGTACACTGGCCGATGATGTCAGTGGGAAGATCAGACGGAGAGGAAGAGAAAGACGACTGGCGACCCGTCGTCATATGCCGAGAATAAGAAAATTGATGGCGCTGACACGTCAATCACATGGCTCACTTCTTACGGGATTGCTCTTCTTCTTCCTTTCTTCATCCTTCTTTCTATCTTTCTTCTTCTCTTTCATCTATTCTCTTTCTCCTTTTTCTTCTTTTCCTCCTCCTCTTCCTCCTCCTCCTCCTTCTCCTTCTTCTTCACCTTGTGAAGATCAAGGATCTTCTCTTCCTCATTCTCCTTCTTTTCCTCTTTCTACTATTCCTTCTCCACCTTCTTCTTCTCCTCCTCCTACTCCTTCTACTCCTCCTTATTCTTCTAATTATTCAAAAACATCTAGGTCCACTTAAAGATAACAGATATAGAGTGTGTTAAGAAACTTAGTGCTAGCCCATCCTTGTGTAGGCCTACAGAATTGGCAACATTTTATGTTGCATTATCGTTTACAGCTCACGTTTTAACGGTTGTAACAGCTCATGTTATAGCGTTGGTGACAGTTCATGCTGCAGCAGTAGTGATAGTTCATGAAATAATAGTACTTAACTAATAGGACGCTGGTTTAAGTAAGATTCGATCTGATAAAGACATATAACTTCTTAACTAAAGATATGATGTTATGTTTTAATGTCTATGAATTGCCACTATTTGATTCTTCACAACTAAACATCTTTAATTGATAGAACTGAATAACATTCATTTGCAAAACCTATCAAACCAATTACAAGGATGAGAATTTCGAACAAATTCAAAGTCGTAGGAATAAAAAAGATCTAATGCCATGAGTTTGTGACAGGACGCCGTATGAAAATGTGTGCACTTTGTTTTTATTTGGAGCGCCTCTGAATGGGCAATCTGGTAGGGTCGCTATAACAAGTGTTCAAATACAATACAATACAATACAATACACTTACGCATCTGAGTAAGTAGGTATATTCATTATTTAACCAGCTGACAGAAGACGCAATCTGGTGCACATACATAGGCTTATAAGATAACAGTTAATTCAGATACAGCATCCTAACCAAAGGTCTTCCTCATTATGCTGTCAACTCTGGGCAATATTCGGTCCTGCGCTGTCGATCTAAGGACATAGACTGTTTTTTTGTGTGGCAGTAACCATGCAGAACATACCCCGGATTTCCCAGGACACCTAAAAGTCGAGTGTCTGCTTGGTGGTACATTTGCTCAGGAGTCGGATTGTCGCTGGGAAGGTATCGCAGGCGGATAAGTTTACTTATTACCGATTGAAGCTTGTTCCTGTCCTGTTGTCCAGTAAAAACCCCACCACGCCGTTGCAGGGTAAAAGAGACGGGCCACCGTAGTGGCTAGTTGTATACACAGCCACGAGACTGAGGAAGGGCCGAGCAGGTCCTTGAAGGTGCGCTATATTAATTCTCGGAATGAACATGTCTTTTTCAGGGGTGGGGCTGACAGCGCCTCTGAGTAGTTACCTTGAATGGGCGCTATATAAATTCTTGAATGAGTGCAGATGCCGGAATCCAGCTTCGTACGCCTGGTCTTGTCTTACAGGATTAACGCGTGAATGCTGCGAGGTTCTTGTCAACATTGACGGTAGAGACCCACAGCTTCGCATTCGAGTTGAAGAGTGAGAGGCTAGTCATCACACGCGCAGAGAAGCAGACAGGGAGACAAAAGAATATACAGACAGACCTCGCCAATAACTTCAACACAACAAGCTGCATCACATTCGCAACAACAGTCAGGACAGTCACAAGAGACGTCACCACCGCTGCAACACGAGAGGTCACCACCGTTGTCGCATGAAACGTCGCATGAAACGTCACAACCGCTGTAACATGAATCGCCACCACCTGAGCTGTTAGTGCAACAGTCACGAGAGTTGTCACACCTGCAGCCACAGCATCTGTCACGATGATCTCTCCTGTCACGCCAGCAGCCACAGCATCTGTAACGAAGGTGTGCGTCTCGCAGGCTGTCACACTCTTTATCATCATATTCCATCTCCTGCCTATGTAAACAAAGGAATTGATAAAGATATTAATAACGTTATAAGAATTATCTAATTGTGATTCAATAACAAAACAAGATTCCTATGTTAAATATGTTGACTCAGCCTTCCACTCCCTAGGGGCAACTATACAATGAACAGTAGGACAGATGGGCGCCTTGCAGGCTGCAATACAGTTAAATTCGACTCCAGTTAAACTTGTTAGCATATCTTGCTACTAGGCCTACTACTATTTCATGTAATCTTACTGAGTACTTGTCAGTTGGACTTTATTAAATTATGTGAAACGACATCATAAAATGGTTAGAAACGAATTAAGCTTAGTCAAAAAAAATTAATAGGCCCCAGTTCTAAGAAACTAAAATTAGTAGAAGAGATTAGGATCAATGCTGTGTTTATCATCCATAGATTATAGACTAAAAGGGTGCTAGATACGGTTACACACACTGCAATAGATTCGATAAGAAAAGAATCAATTGTGTTTCAACCTGTCTTCTGTCTGTGGTTGATGTTTGATAACAACCAACAGATCCTGTACTTCAGTGGCATTGCTGTCAACAGTTGATTCCTCCTCGCGGTTGGCCATTGGGTAGGTGGACCTGTCTTCTGTCTGTGGTTGATGTGTGATAACAACCAACAGGTCCTGTACTTCAGTGGCATTGTTGTCTGAAGTTGATTCGGTGGACGATTCCTCTGGTTTTCGTAGATCCGTTGACAAGAAATCCATGCTTGGCAGCAACACCTTGAAGGTCAGCGTCCGATGGATTGTCAGAATAACTCTATCAAACGATAATTCTTCCGAATGCTAGTTTCATTCGAACTTGTTCAGCGTCCAAATGAGTTTCTTTTGATATATTTTTCATTATATATGCTGATTTATATAGTGCCAGTTTAATTAAAAATATTACCCATGGGCGCTGGAGGAAAAGCGTGAGTTTTAAGACGAGTTGTAACAGTTCTACCTTAAGCAACAACTTGCGCTCGAATAGTAAATGAAGACTGTTTCGATGTGAATGACCCATTACCGCAAGAGCCCTGTGAAAAGTCTTTATCTGCGCAAGCACTTGCCGAGAAGCCAGAACGAAGAGTCGAAGTCTCGGATTAGTTCATAATCTATCACGAGCATGCATCTGTAGACACTTATGTCCTAGTCTAATATATTAACGTCCATAGACGCTTAGCCTAGTGTAAAGTCTTTGAAGTAGGCCTCCCCCTCAAAAGCGCTTCGTTCACTATGTTGAAGATGATCAAGAGCCGCAAGAAAAATTTATCGCAAGACGATAAGAAGAATCTCAAACTAAAGGCCCGAAATCAAGACAACATTTTCATTCATTCATTTACTAATTCATTCATTCAGAGCATTTATATAGCACCCATGCGATAATCTGAAGTGCGCGATAATAATATAGGGCCTACCGTAGTGATTAGCCTTCCGGTCTCTCAAATCCTTTCCAGGACAAAAAGTTGTTACGAGGTTTCGGTCCCACTCACTCGGCCCTCTCTTGCCAACTCACTATTACAAGTACACTGACCGTATTATATCGGTTGGAAGATCGGGTGGAGGAAGAGGGAGACGAATGACCACCCACCATCATATGCCGAGACTAAGAAAGTGAAGTCGCTTCATTTTCATGGCTGCCTCTCAGCGACAATTATTATATCCTTCTTCAAGGTATACCTACTACACCAATAGTTACGCTGTCTGACATAATGTAGAACTGCAATGAGAGATAAAAAGAAGTCAGAAAGACGGGCCACAGCAATTTCCTTTTGCCTTGATGGACCTATTACAATCTTTCGGTCACTAATAAATGTAAATATGGTATAGGAAATATCTCAGCGCCACACAAGGCTACTAGGGGTCTGCGGGTATACCCGTACCCACGGGTTTACCCGTACCCGACCCGTACCCGCGGGTCGGGTAGACATTTTATGGGTCGGGTCGGGTACGGGTAGGAGCATTACGGGTACGGGTATAGCCGGTTTTACCCGTACCGAAGTGAAATTTTGGGGTAACATGTTAATGTGAGTCTTGCACTTACTATAACTGGCGGTATCCTGTGTGAGTACCATATCCTTCTGTTGATCTATGTCCCTGCACCTTAGTGAGCTTGACATTCATTTATAGATGCTCAATTTACAGCTACAAAATGTCTTGTTTCCATTAACACAATCCGATCGTAGTATTTTTACATAATATCTAATCGGAGTTTCAGCCTCGACAACCGGGGTCAGAGGTCTCTGATGCCGAGCCTGGAAGTTCAGCAGCTGTGTTTTCTTTAAAAGAGTTTGTGGCAGTTATGGTAGTTGAGGATAGACATAGTTGAAGCACCAGGTCTTTCATTCATTTACGTCTGAGAAATACTTAAATTATTCAATTAGCGGTATTTGTGGCAAACTGCCGTGTTATGGTTGGCTGCATAAAACTCATCGTGGGAAGGCCTATTAATTACGTGGCGGGTACGGTACGGGTACGGGTATACCCGCGGGTACGGGTCGGGTTGGGTAGTAATTTTGAGTACGGGTCGGGTACGGGTAACGGTCCTGTTTTACGGGTACGGGTCGGGTAGCAAAAATGCTCTACCCGCAGACCTCTAAAGGCTACGCCAGGCAAAACAGCGCAATTTTCTGTGCTGTATCAGGTCCGCAAGACCCAGGTTCTTAGGTCAGGATTGGCGAGGGGTCAACCTGGGTCACAGCGTCGTGCCAAGAAGGAAAGCGATTACGATGACATCAGTTGCAACTAAACGAAAGTGAAACTTAACCAAAATAAGCAACGAGACACAAATTATAAGCGTTTCCTATCAGTTGTCACAAATCCCCTCCTTGATACCAAGAGAACTTGTGTTGGGTTCAAACCCTCTGGATATACTTTGTTTTCTATCAGTAGTTGGACACTGTTTACATGGTATCCTATCTTTGTTTTTTGAATAAATGATTAAAGATATTGACAACGTTTTCAAATGTTATTATTCACAACCACCTTATTTATTATTTACATTATATACATGTCTTTTCACTGCCTCTTCACACAATGATATTAAGTTCACACCACAGTTCAAACCACTCAAACAGTGAGTACGGTAGGCTACAGTTTGTCTTATCATACAAACATCACTTCAGAAACTATTTCTCTCCAACGACTCATTCTAATCACCACAATACCAGAACGTTACATTGAGTTACCGACAAATTCTTGACTTCGTCACATGTCCTCGAATACCACTGTGAACTAGGAAAAGCACAGGTGGGCGTTACTGTCAGACTGCACCAGGAAAGGCACAGGTGGGCGTTCCTGGCAAACTGCACCAGGAAAGGCACAGGTGAGCGTTCCTGGCAAACTGTGAACCAGGAAAGGCACATTTACCAACACGTCGCCGAAACACCCTTCCAACCAGTACGTTCTACACGAGAGTTCAGCAGGGTCGTCATTGACAGACAGAACGTCGGCAGGAAAGCACATTCGTCAGTCGCAGAAGAACCCTTCCAGAAACTATAATTTAAAACAATAGTCACATGTACCTACACAGCAATGACACCGCTACTCACTGCAAATTAAACACACAACCAAATAATTCACCTAATGCATTTGAAGACACCAAATAATTCCTCACCCGAATTCACAGCAAAAAGGCCAATTCGGTGACATTTCATCACTTTCCAAACTAGTGACTGCCTCATCTCAATTCAACCACGCCAATCCTCTTTCCGTGGCTGTTCATTAGTACCCGTATGTACATAATATTATAGCACATTTACATCATTGCACACGATCAGTTTATATAGCGCAATTGTTTACATTGTTTTCGTGACATTAGCCACATTACCAAGATCAAACTAATGAAATTTGTTTTTGATCACAAAATAACAAAACCATGGATTTTCACCTGTAACCGAAACACAAACTATACATCCCGACATACAAATCGTCACATTTCTTCATAACGTGCTACTCATAATTTAACTGTAGGCTATACTAGTCTGCTTAATAAATCAACACCAAACTTAAACAGATATAGCCTACCTATCTCCTTAATAACACAAATTATTCACTTGTTAACGGTTAACCCAATCAGTCTTAAACTCGACAACTCGACTTGAATACTAACGAAATCACAAAATCAATTAGGCCCATGTACACCACAAAAACAATAACCACACAATCACAAACACTAACTTATTTACACTTCAACTTCTATTTACGCTCTAAATCACACGGCTTAAAAAATCAGCTCCAAGATTATCTTGTTCTTTTATCACCTCAACCCTAAATCTGTAAGGTTGTAAAATAAGTGCCCATCTCATCACTCTTGGATTAGACAATCTTGCTTTGTTCAGATAAGACAACGGTTCATGATCAACCTGCAACACAAACTCTCTACCATACAAATACTTCTGTAGCTTCTCAACAGCCCAAACCACAGCTAAACACTCTCTTTCTACGACAGAATAATTCCGTTCACGATCCAACAATTTCTTGGTGATATACATTACAGAAAAATACTGATCATCATACTTTTGCATCAAAACACCTCCAATTCCCACATTGGATGCATCTGTTCGCAAAACAAACTGACGAGTAAAATCAGGTAATTTCAAAACCGGTTCACAACTTAACGTTTGCTTCAATTTGTTAAAAGCATCAGCATGCTCTGTTCCTCAAGGAACAATATTGGGTGATCCTCAGTCAGTGGCTTAGATACCTCGACAAACCCTGGGATGAACCGACGGTAGAAACCTGCTATTCCCATCAATGATCTAACATTTTCTTAGTTTTGGGATCGGGTGTGTTCAGAAGCTTCTCTACTTTATCATACTCAGTCATAATCTTTCCTTTCTCCAAAACATGTCCCAAAAAATTAATACTGCATGGTATAACCAAGATAACATTTTAACGGTTTCACAGTCAAGTGTGTCTGTCTAACTCGAATTAACAGTAACCACTAACCTCAATGCTTCTAAATGACTCTGGTCTGGCGGTCTTTGCTGGGCTTCGCCCCCGCCCCCGCCTATCTACGCGACCTCTGCTGCCCTACCTTGAGTGCTCCAGGTCGTCGCTCTCTCTGCTGTTCTGAACAGGGTGGGGCAGAGAGCGCCTCTGAGTAGTTACCTTGAATGGGCGCTATATAAATTCTTGAATGAATGAATGAATGAATGAATGAATGCAGATTCCAGAATTCAGCTTCGTTCGCCTGGTCTTGTCTTATATGATTTACGCATAGATGCTGCGAGGTTCTTGTCAACATTGACGGTAGAAACCCACAGCTTCGCATTCGAGTTGAAGAGTGAGAGGCTAGTCATCCCCTCCGCAGAGAAGCAGACAGGAAGACAAAAGAATACACAGACAGACCTCGCCAATAACTTCAACACTACAAGCTGCAACACATTCGCAACAACAGTCAGGACAGTCACAAGAGACGTCACCACCGCTGCAACACGAGTCGTCACCACCGCTGCAACACGAGTCGTCACCACCGTTGTCGCATGAAACGTCACAACCGCTGCAATATGAATGGCCACCACCTGAGCTGTTAGTGCAGCAGTCACGAGAGTGGTCACACCTGCAGCCACAACATCTGTCACCATGATCTGTCCTGTCACGCCTGCAGTCACAACATCTGTAACGATGGTGTGCGTCTCGCAGGCTGTCACATTCTTTTTCATCAAGTTCGATCTCCTGCCTATGTAAACAAAGGAATTGATAAAGATATTAATAGCGTTATGAGACTATCTAATTGTAATTAAAGAACAAAGCAAGATTCCTATGTTAAATAGTTATGTATCAAATATTTATTTGAAATAACGAAGAGCGTTCTTAATTATAATGAATCTGCCAAGAAAAGTATTAGCAACTCCTTATCGTAATAGCAACTACCATCATCATCGTCGTCGTCGTCATCATCATCATCATCATCATCATCATCATCATCATCATATCATCATCATCATCATCATCATCATCATCATTATCATCATCATCATCATCATCATCATCATCATCATCATCATCATCATCATCATCATCATCATCATCATCATCATCATCATCATCATCAACCAGTGGGCTACATGGACACTGTGTATATGAACCTAATCCTTGCAACTCAGCGCCATTGGTTCGCACACACAAACACACACAGACACAAACACACAAAGACACACACACACACACTTGTATATACGTGTATTGTGAAAGGAAGATGGCTGAATGATAACACGCTGACACGAGGGTCAGAAGGACGTGGGTTCGATACCCGCTAACGCTATAAAGTTGACTCAGCCTTCCACTCCCTAGGGGCGACTATAAAATGAACAGTAGGACAGATGGACGCCTTGCAGGCTGCCATACAGTTAAATTCGACTCCGGTTAAGCTTGCTATTATTATTATACCATATCTTGCTACTAGGCCTACTACTATTTCATGTAATCTTACTGAGTACTTGTCAGTTTGACTTGATTAAATGATGTGAAACGACTTCATAAAATGGTGAGAAACTAATTAATCAAAAAATAATAATTGGCCCCAGTTCTAAGAAGGTAAAATTAGTAGAAGAGATCAAGATCATGGCTGTGTTTATCATCCACAGATAATAGACTAAAAGGACGCTAGATAACGTTACTCACACTGCACTAGATTCGATAAGAAAAGAATCTATTGTGTTTTAACCTGTCTTCTGTCTGTGGTTGATGTTTGATAACAACCAACAGATCCTGTACTTCAGTGGCATTGCTGTCAACAGTTGATTCTTCCTCGTGGTTGGCCATTGGGTAGGTGGACCTGTCTTCTGTCTGTGGTTGATGTGTGATAACAACCAACAGATCCTGTACTTCAGTGGCATTGCTGTCAACAGTTGATTCCTCCTCGTGGTTGGCCATTGGGTAGGTGGACCTGTCTTCTGTCTGTGGTTGATGTGTGATAACAACCAACAGATCCTGTACTTCAGTGGCATTGCTGTCAACAGTTGATTCCTCCTCGTGGTTGGCCATTGGGTAGGTGGACCTGTCTTCTGTCTGTGGTTGATGTGTGATAACAACCAACAGGTCCTGTACTTCAGTGGCATTGTTGTCTGCAGTTGATTCGGTGGACGATTCCTCTGGTTTTCGTAGGTCGGTTGACAAGAAATCCATGCTTGGCAGCGACACCTTGAAGGTAAACGTCGGATGGATTTTCAGAATAACTCTATCAAACGATAATTCTTCCGAATGCTAGTTTCATTCGAACTCGTTCAGCGTCTAAATGAGTTTCTTTTGATGTTTAAAAAAATTATATTTGTTAATTTATATAGTGCCAGTTTAATTAAAAATATTACCCATGGGCGCTGGAGGAAAAGCGTGAGTTTTAAGGCAACGCGTTGTAACCGTTCTACCTTAAGCAACCATCTGGGCTCGAATAGTAAATGAAGACTGCTTCGATGTGAATGACCCATTACCGCAAAATTCGTGTGAAAAGTCTTTATCTGCGCATGCACTTGCCCAGAACGGGCCAGAAGCCAGAACGAAGAGTCGAAGTTTCGGATTAGTACACAATCTATCACGAGCATTTATCTGTACTTTGAAGTTCAGCCATTAGATTAAGAAATTTGTTTACTGTGTTGACCATCTTGGTAATTTTTTGCTGTAATTACTATTAGGGTGGCCCGACTCAGCGGGATTCCTTTATCCCTTCTGGGTTTCCCTTTGCTTGCCAAAGTAGTACCCCTTTTTGTGTTTAATGATGTTTTATTTTAATTTGGTTGCAATAAAAGAAGATTTGATTTGATTTTATGTCCTAGTCTAATATATTATTGTTCATAGACGCTTAGCCTAGTGTAAAGGTTTTGAAGTAGGCCTGCCCCTCAAAAGAGCTTCGTTCGCTAGCCTATAAGTGATGTTAAAGTTAATTAAGAGCCGACAGGAAAATTCATCGCAAGACGATAAGAGGAAGCTCAAACTAAAGGCCCCAATTCAAGACAGCACTTTTATTAATTAATTCATTCATTCATTTAATAATTCATTCATTCATTCATTCATTCAGAGCATTGATATAGCACCCAATATAGTGATTAGCCTTCCGTAGTTCCGGTCTCTCAAATCCTTGCCAGGACCAAAAGTTGTTAGGCGGTTTCGGTCCCACTGACTCGGCCCTGTCTTGCCAACTCACTAAGTCTTATTATATGTACACTGACCGTATTATATCTGTTGGAAGATCGGGCGGAGAGGAAGAGGTAGACGACTAACCACCAAGTGGCACCAACCATCATATGCCGAGACTATGAAAGTGAAGTCGCTTCATTTCCATGGCTGCCTATCATCGGCTATTATTATATCCTTCTTCAGGTATACCTAAACCAATAGTTACGCTGTCTGACATAATGTAGAACTGCAATTGGAGATAAAGATAAGTCAGAAAGACAGGCCACAGCAATTTCCTTTTGCCTTGATGGACCTATTACAATCTTTCGGTCACTAATTAATGTAAATATGGTATAGGAAATATCTCAGCGCCACACAAGGCTACGCCAGGCAAAACAGCTCAATTTTCTGCGCTGTATCAGGTCCGCAAGACCCAGGTTCATAGGTCAGGATTGGCGAGGGTTCATCCTGGGGCACAGCGTCGTACCAAGAAGGAAAGCGATTATGATTACATCAGTTGCAACTAAACGAAAGTGAAACTTAACCAAAATAAGCAATGAGACACAAATTATAATGTAAATATGGTATAGCCCCAGCGTTTGCTATCAGTTATGAATTTACCCAGTAGCAGTGTAATATATTTGAATATGTATTATGCATGTATGTATAAAGTTGCTGTTGCTGTTTCTTTGAATTAATCGTAGCTGTCAGCCTCTGCTATTGTTTTGTTGACGAGCTGAGATCAGTGGATGAAATTCGGTTCCTTTATCAGATCTCTTCCTTGAATCAAGTTCCTTTATATAGGCTATCTATCTTAAACGTGTCCCAACCATTACATTACGATTCTCAGGAGTCTACATTACATGCAAAGCACGCTAATGCACTCTGCCACATACACATGCACACATGTTATACATATAGAGAGAGATACATTCATGCATACATATATTCATACATACAAACCATCTATTAAAAACAAGTTCCGGAAATGAACGAATTCAGAACCATTATGGAAGGCTATTTTTTAAGTTATTTTTTATGCTATATATATATATATATATATATATATGTATCAATAAATACTGACATAAAATAAAATTAACTAATTAATTTTTTTTTTAATTTAAGTAAATTAAATTATTTTGCAGCAGCTGAAAAATGTCCCGGAATGCCGTCTGAAAAAGCACGATACAAACCATACATACCCATAAAATACGTACACACATAAATATGTACATTACATGCATGCATACACATGCCTCGTACATACATACATACGTACATGCATACATACATCATGCATTCAAATCATACATTCATCTATACATAAATACATAGTAAATACATGCATATTACATGCATGCATACATACATGCATACATACAAACTTACATGCATACATACACTCACATACATGTACATGCATACATAAAGACATACCTGCATAGTGCATACATACATTCACACATACACACATGCATACATACATACATACATTGGCCTACATTCAAACATACATGTCACAGACATAATATGTATAAGTGAATTTTCCATGTACGCCGTCCGACATACGGTAGTAGTATTCCAACGAGTTCTGTGACCTCGAGTCATCACTAGAACGACAAAGTACCCAATAGATGATAATACAAAGCAGCGTAAGACATCATGTTTATCTCTTATATCAACTGTTGTGATCTGTCCATGCTCTGCAGTCGCGTCAATTGCATCTCTCATAATTCAATAATAATTATGATGCGGGGCATTAAATAACCCTTCGCTTACACTCTGCTTTCAGATAGATGTGGAGCTATTATTGGAGATAATCAGTCTGATACAAGGCCCACCAATAACAGCAGCTCAATCGCCAGCGCTGTATCAAGTCCGCAAGAGCCAAGAGACAACCCCTCTGACTAGACGCTGCGCTCGTGAATAAGCCGGTGCGCTGCGCTTAGTTTTCGAGTGGCGCTCTAGAAGTTTGGAGATTATGATTTTTTAGGTCAGTTTCAGCGCCAGGCCATGATTGGGAGGAGGAGGGGGCAACCAGTGGGGACAGCTCGCATTATAGGGTCTGAAGCGATTGCGATGGCAATGGTGATTGGACAGTTCGGAGGCGGAAGTATGGTAGTTATAATTGGAAACAGAAGAGGATAATTTGAAGCGGATATTTTTAAACATGTAGGCCTAGTTGTTCGAAGAAGGATAGTGAAGTTTTAGCAGGGTATGATAGTTTTATGCAGGTTAGGACAGTATAATGTGGGTTAGGATAGTTTGACGGTTAGGATCATTCGAATCAGAATAATTTATGATAGTTTGAATCAGGATTGGAAAGTTTGAATCAGAGTACAATAGTTTGAATCCGGCTATGACAGTCTTAGGCAGGGTATTGTAGCTTTAAGTAGGATGGGATAGTTTGAAGAAGTTTAGGGTATTGAATCAGAATGTGATTGTTTGAGTTAGGATAGGAAGGTTGAATCAGAGTATGATTAAGGCTAGGACAGTTTTAAATATGGTATTATAGAAGGATAGGATAGTTTTAAGAAGTGTTGGGTAATTTGAAGTATGATATGATAGTCTGAATCAGGATAGCAAAGTTTGAATCATATCAGGGTGTGATAGTTTGAATTAAGCTACCGTCTTGTAGTTGTAACCAAGTTTTTGTAGCTTAAGACAGGATAGGATAGTTTATCTGAGAGACTAATTTGAATCAGAGTATGATAACTTGAATCGGGATAGGATCATTTGAATCAGGGTTTGATAGTTTGAATCAGGGTATATACGATACTGCTGAATGCAGGATAGGAACATCTGAAGCAAGACATCATAGCTTGAGCCTTGATATGCTAGTTTGAAGCAGGATAGACTAGTCTGAGGTTGTGATTGCGTGTGACACTCTGTCAGTGCGCTTGTTCTGGTCAATGAATGCCTGAGTATGCGTGTAAGCTCTGTTATATATGCTCACCATCACGTGAGACCTTGAGTTTTTAGGACGCTAAATATTGATTATTTATAAATGTATGAGTGTGAGACACTGTGAGTAACTGGACGCTTGACATCCTATAGTTGGTTTAGACCTATTATTCATTCTGCCGTGCGCCCACACAAGTAGCCTATACTGACTACTGGGGTTGAAGCATAAACAATGTCACGCAGACGCTAGTTCGAAGATGTCTAATCATCATATGGACCAAAGACCCGGCTGTATGCACGTATTAATATCCGCTTCCTTACTGCTTCAATTCACCTCATCACACATCTGCACGTGCTCGTGAGCTATATAATTACGGGTGAACACGCGTCAGGTGATCTATACCGAACAGATCCTGAACACGGTGATTTGCGTATACACGATTTAACGGTTCTATAAAGTCAGCAGATTCGAGATTAGATCAGTACAGGCAACAGCGCAACACTAAACTGGGCGATCGTTGTCGTTAGCCGCTTGCTTTAGTGAAAGAGTTGCGAACTGTGGAGTCAGCTTTTCAACGCGGAAGAACATTCGACGCGGAGAGTTGTAGAGTTGAGACACCTGGATCAGTTTTTCAACGTAGAAGAACATCTGACGCAAGCATGGAGCCCAGCGAGCCGACCTACAATACCTTCAGCGACCCCGAGCCGTCCTCATCCCCAGGCTACTACCCTAGTCCAAGTGATGGCGCCTACAACTACGATCCTAACCCAGGCCCAGCTGTCTATCCGGTAGACGGAGGCTACTACCCAACACCATCCTACCAGACTTATCCGAACTATCCAGTCTACAGCAGCCCAGCGTAAGTTAGTTGACTGATTCTCTGTCCTAATAGTTAACATTTTCGGATTTCTTCAACGTCCCAAAGTCGAGCCGTAGTCATAGTCGTAATCTAGATTTCTTTAGCGCCCTGAAAGCTAATTCTTGGGGACCTAGTTATTCGTAATCGTGATTGAAAACTCAAAATTTCTAAAGTGCTAATCCAAAGGTATACGTGCAAGGTATACTAGTTCTTTCAGAGGGGATGTCCGCAGATATCTAGTGATATTCCAGTTGCCAGAGAGATCAGACATAGAGAGACAGACAGACGGTGAGACGGAGAGAGACAGAGATACAGAGACAGGGAGACAGAAAGACGGAGAGAGAGAGACGTATAATCGTAGGCGATTACAGTTAGGCCTCCTCTTTGCTAGCTTCATGATGTCTTGAATGCAATAGTCTTCACCGATGAAATTGAATAAGATTATAATCTGTTAATTAAAGTTTATCCTCTCAACCGTATATGACTCCAAGTGATGCCGCCTATAACTACGGTCCTGGGGTCTCGACCTACCCTAGTCCAGTCCCAGCTGTCTACCCGGTATACGAAGGCTACCCAACGCCATCCTACCAGACTGATCCGAACTATCCGACATACAGCAGCCCAGCGTTATAAGTAAGTTGACCGATTGTCTGTCCTAATAGTTAACACTTCCGGATTTTTCAACGCCCCAAAGTCGAGCCGTAATCCATGTCGTAATCTGGATTTTTTTAGCGCCTAGAGAGCTAAGTCTTGGGGACCTGCTTATTGGTAATCGTATTTGAGATCGTAAACTACACATTTCTTGTGCTTCTCGAAAGCTAAGAGGCTTATTCACGTCGTGTCCGAAGGTATCCAGTGATATTCGGGTTGCCATAGGAACTAGAGACAGACAGAGAGACAAACAGAGAGGCAGAGAGAGACGGAAAGAGCCAGAGAGAGAGAGAGAGAGTCGGGAGAGAGAGGCGTTTAATCTTTGGCAATTACAGTTAGGCTTACTCTTCGCTAGCTTCATGGTGTCTTGAAATGGAATGCAATGGAATGAATCTTTACCTGTGAATTTGACTAAGATTATAATCATTTATTTAAAGTCTATAAATAATGAGAAATGGTAGCCGATTGATAAGAGCGCTCGGCCTGTAACGCGGAGAGGAGGTCCCTACGGGTTAGAGCCCTCTCTCCTGAGACGGTTACTGTGTAGAGACCTTTATCAAGTCCTTTACTCACAATTGCTCAGCACCGTTGATGCTCTGTCGTACGGTCAAGTGTGCATTTAAGAAGTGGATTTGCAGCATCAAATGCAGCTGTATTGTATTATTGCATTGTTCGAAAGATACTATTTTTTGGGGAATTTATAAACGAAGACGGAGAGCAGTCTCTTAGGCTAACCGACAAAGTCAGCTATGGGCATAAATTGTTTCGCGACTTCATTTTCTTAGCCACGGCATATGAAGACTTAGACGGTTGTGGACGACTGTGGCCAATATGCTATACGAGGACGGATGTGGCCAATATGGCATACGAAGACGGATTTGGCCAATATGGCACTATGGCATTTGAAGACTGATGTTGTAATCCATGTCCCTCGCTGTCTGATCTTCTCATAAATTGTTTCGCGACTTCATTTTCTTAGCCACAGCTTATGAAGACGGATGTGGACGGATGTGGCCAATCCCTATCCCTCGCTGTGTGAACTTCTCATGAAACTTCTCTTTTCGGCTTGCGTTCTCTTTCACGCTGACAAAGGCTGAACTTTCTAACTTTAAAGTGTGTCACTGTACAACCCAGTGTTGGTTGGGCCACATAAATTATTATCTGTACGATTGTCCGTTTTGTTTACTAAGTATATGCGCAAGTGTATATGCTGTGATACACAGTATGTGGACACTAGACTATAAAGGTCTTTCCTACAGTCAGTACTAAGGCCTATAATATACGGTCCTTGTTACGCCGGCTATGTTTACCGAGATCCGGCCGGGACTTTATCTGAATGTATCAACTGCGTAGTCGTGCTGCAAGTGGTGTCGTATTCAAAAACTCATTGGCGACGCACATATGCCCACTCGGTCTAATATGCGGGATTTCTCGTAGTTCTATTACAGGACTATTCTCTTCTCGATCAGCATCCGCTGGAAATTTAATTATGTAGTTGCTGGTACATATCACATGTCATTGGCTGGCGTTCATTCTGTTTATCTGTTCTTACATTTCCGCTGTAGCCTAGGCCTACACATGAAAGAAGCAACTGAAAATCACTTCCCGTTTGCCTTGCCGAAAATTGAATTGGCCTACAATAAGAAGGTCGTCGAAATTTAGGACAAGAAAAGGTCACGCAGTAACCGTTTTAACCGTTCAGGAAGCTCTCAACAGACCTTTATCAAGGTTACATGAGAGTTCTGAATAGGTTTCTTGAAGGGCGCTATATAAATTCTCGGAATGAATCTGAGAGGCCCAACAATGGCATCTTTATTCGTTATCCAACCCTTTGGTCTTCCGTCCAGATACTGCAAAGTCCAGAAGCGTAGTCCTCGGTAATGGTATGCCTTAAATAGGCTATACTTCCGTCCCAATGTAGCTACAACTTCCAGAAGCGTGGTCCTTGGTAATGCTTTGGCTTTCCAAAAAGCTACAAACTCATAAGCGCAGTCGTTGGTATTCCTTTGTTTTTCCATCCAGCCATTCTACTCTCTCAACTATTTATCGTATGTTTTTGTTTACTTTTTCAGGTACGGTACTGCGGACAACTGCTGCGCCGATTGCTGTGGACTGCTTTGTTGCGCTGGTTGCTTTTGATTGTGTGCGGCCTGCCTCAGTGACTAAATCTCTGCAGTAACTTAGAATCTTAACACCAGCTATGTCATAACTCAGCGCTCAGCTATATTCCATATATATATATATATATATATATATATATATATATATATATATATATATATATATATATATATATATATATATATATATATATATTATATATATATATATGCTGAAAAAGTCGTTAAAATGTATGAGAGCGGTTAACTGGCTTATTCAACGCGTTTTCCGGACATATTTAAAAGCTAACAACACATTTTCTGCAAAATATGAACTAAAACTGTATAGCAACGACAAATTTAACTTAACTAAGGTGTTCGTGGTTTAACATAATTCTGTAACTATAAATATGACAATGGAAGTAAAAATTGTTGTCTGTGAACAGTTTTCCAGTGTTTTCGAGTGTCTTGTTAATTGAAATTGAAACATTTGGACAAAATACGACAGAGCGGACAAAACTAACTTCTGGTCCATGACCGCGAGTTAAAACCACGAATAAGACATTATTTATCGCATGCAACAGTTATGATCAAATGTGAAACAGGAAGCAACTCAGAAGAAACTGTTAACAAAACGTCCTATCTACAGAATCGGTGATAGCCAGAGCATTTGAGCAGCGTCATAATGTAGCATTATATCGTCAAATTACATTAACCGGGTGACATTTAATCGACAACATAATTTATTATAAGAGATTACATTAGCCGGTTGACATTTAGTTAACAATATAACGTCTTGACAAGACGATGTAAATCTTGGCAACGGTGTAATCATCAATATAACCAACACGCAAACAGTCGAGTTAATGCTCCATTGGCTAGTGGGATCCACATTTGGTGTTGGTTCAATAAGTAAGGCCTTGGTGTGGGGCTGTGGGCGCAACTCCAGGTTGATGGGGCACAGTCCAGGCTTGCGTGGGTCCGTCTGGAGGAGGTGTACAGAGTGTAGGACATTATTCCCTCGGACAAACTCACCCCCCGGACATAATCCCCCGGACAAAATTTCCCCGGCCCCCCCAGAGAAAAGCCCCGGACAAAATCCCCAGACAAACTCACCCCCCCTGAGAAAAGCCCCGGACAAAATCCCCCAGACAAACTCCCCCCGGGAAAAAAATTAGCACATAATCCCCCGGACAAACTCATGTCCCCGCAAAAAAACCACCCGGATAAACCCCCCCACCATTTTGCGAAGGACATAATTCCCCGGACAAAATCTCCCCTCTGCGCAATTGGTCTATTTCTGCATGTCATTGATAAACCTCAATTCCCCTGTTTTTGCTCGCCATGTCATTCAGGTGTAGGTCTAAACTTAAGACTTGCTAGTGTCATTCAGTTCGAAAGTTAGGACTTGTTAGTGTCATTTAGGTTCAAAGTTCAAAGTTTAATGTCGTTCAGTTCTATTTACTGAAGCAATTTTATATCAGTTAAAAATAGTTTAATCAAACAATCAGTGTTCCAATTAGGCCAATAATTATTTTCATCATTTTGCTGCTTCTGGTAACAATTTTGGACAATTTTGGACAGATAAGTACAATACACTTAAAATATCATACGATTATATCGTTGCCTGCCATGGGGAAGTAATGTCCTAATTGGGGGTTTTTGTCCGGGGGCTTTTGTCCGTGGGGATTATGTCCAGGGAGATGATATTCGTTCCCCGGTGTACAACAGCACTTTTGACACGTATTCAGACAGCTCATCATGTAGAATAAGTTGCAACTAAGACATTCAGTGAATCTAAAGGACATAATACACAGAACTTCACGCAAAAGAAATGGACAGGCAGTTAGACAGGCAAGCAGTTAGACTGGCAGGCAGACAGGCAGGCAGACAGGCAGGCAGGCAGGCAGACAGGTAGACAGGCAGGCAGGCAGACTGACAGGTAAACATGCAGGAGACACAGAGATGAAAAGACGGACATTTAGGCAAACAGGCAGGTAAGTAGACTGGAAAGCATGAAGGAACTAAGGGTGGTGGAAAGAAGGAATGAACGACTGCATAAGCGAAGAAAAGAAGGAATAAGAAGGAAGGAAGGAATGGAGTAAGGCAAGCAATGAGGAAGAGTGGAAGGAAGGAAGGAGGAGAAAAGGGAAGGAATGATTGATGGCTGGAAGGAATTGAGGAATGAAGGGCAAGGATGAAGGAAAAGAGGGGGAAGGAAGGAAGGATGGTTGGTTGACTGGAAGGAAAGAAGGAATGGAAGGAGTGGAAGGCAAACTGCAAGGAAGGAAGCAAGAAAGCAAGGAATGAAAGAAGGGCGAAATGAGGAGAGGAGGGAATGAATGAAGAAAAGGAGAGAGCGCACAGTCTCAATCGAGACGCTTCTAAGAGCAATGCTAACTCCATTTTACCCGCGGCTTTTGTGCGGCGAAAAAGGCGCTCTATCAAGCTTTTACGTATTATATGCATACATACATTCATGCATACATACATTCATACATACACACATAAACACATGCATTCATACATAGGCCTACATTCACACATGCCACAAACATAATAAATTATGTATAAGTGAATTTTCCATGTTTTCCGTCCGACAGACGGTAGTAGTATTCCAACGAGTTCCGTGACCTCGAGTCATCAATAGAACGACAAAGTACTCAAAGTCCCAATAGATGATAATACAAAGCAGCGTAAGACATCCTGTTTAAGTGTTTATCTTAGCAACTGTTGTGACCTGTCCATGCTCTGCAGTCGCGTCAATTGCATCTCTCATAATTCAATCATATGATGCGGGGCTTTAAATAACCCTTCGCTTACACTCTGTCTGCAGATAGATGTAGAACTATTATTGGAGATAATAAGTCTGATACATTGGCCCATCAATATCCTATTGCCTCAATGAGTGTAGGACATTATCCCCCTCCGGACATAATCCCCCGGGACAAAATAACCCCGGACAAAAGCCTCCGAACAAAATTCCCCCATTTTGCGTAGGACATAATCTCCCCGGACAGAATTCCCCCTTCTGTGCAATTAGCCTATTTCTGCATGTCATTGATAAACCTCAATTGCCTTGTTTTTTCGCTATGTCATTCGGGTGTAGGTCTAAACTTAAGACTTGTTAGTGTCATTCAGTTCTAAAGTGAAGACTTGTTAGTGTCATATATATATATTTAAAGTTAAGACGTGTTAATGTTGTTCAGTTGTTAACTGAGAGGCACGTCAATGTATTTAACAAAGAATTTTTCATCAATCCATGCTGCATTTAGGCAAGAATTATTTTCGTCAATCCCACTTCTATTTAGGCAAAATCCTTAATAGATCCATGCAGCTTCTATTGAAACGAAGACTTAGTTTAATCAATCCAGCTTCTATTTACGGAAACAATTATATATTAGTTAGAATTAGTTTCATCAACCAATCAAACTTCCATTTAGGTCAACAATAATTATTGTTATCATCATTTTGCTACTGTTGGTAACAATTTTGGACAATCTAGTAAAAATAATAAACATTTCCGGTGGAATCAAGTATATTATTCGATTACAACGTAGCCTGGGGGAATAATGTCCTAGCTTGGGTGGGATTTTGTCCGGGGTATGTCCGGAGGAATTATGTCCAGGGGAATAATGTCCGTTCCTCTGCCTCGATTGGTCAATTACAAGAGCATGTGGCGGACCTTTAATGTAGATTTAACTCGCCGAAATTTATCAGCGCTACACTCCCTGCGTCGGGGGATAGCAGAAGCTCAAACGCCAGCGCTGTATCAAGTGCGCAAGTTTAATTAATCTATATTCGCATCATCTAACTGGTCCTAAATAGTTTTGATGTGTATGTGTTTAAATTGCTGATACTTGTTCACCAGAGTGCAGTTTGGCAACTGGTTATATTAAAGAATATACTTACTTACTTTCAGTTTATTAGGTCAGTTTCATTGCCAGGCTTGGGAGGGGAGGGCAACCAGTGGGAACAGCTGGCGCTGGGGTCGAAAGCGAATACGATGGCAATGGTGCTTGGACAGTTCAGAGGCGGAAGTATGGAAGTAAAATTGGAGATAGAAGATGATAATTTGAAGCAGGCTATTATAATACATGTAGGCCTAGTTGTTCGAAGACGGATTGTGTAGTTTTGAGCAGGGTATGATAGTTAAATGCAGGTTACGACAGTTTAATGTGAGCTAGGATAGTTTGACGGATAGGATCATTCGAATCAGAGTAATATATGATAGTTTGAGTCAGGATAGGAGAGTTTGAATCAGAGTACGATAGTTTGAATTCGGCTAGGCTAGTCTTAGGCAGGGTATTGTAGCTTAAGGCAGAATTGGATAGTTTATCGGATAGGATAATTTGAATCAGAACATGATAGTTTGAATCAGGA
This sequence comes from Aporrectodea caliginosa, assembly GCA_020284085.1. Classification (NCBI taxonomy): domain Eukaryota; kingdom Metazoa; phylum Annelida; class Clitellata; order Crassiclitellata; family Lumbricidae; genus Aporrectodea; species Aporrectodea caliginosa. The sequence continues at coordinate 246,776 of JACEVL010000161.1, forward strand.
TATGACACTTTGAACTTAAATTAGGATTTGATAGTTTGAAGCATGGTAAACGATAGTGTTTAAAAGTAAGTAAGTAAGTAAATAAGTAAGTAAGTAAGTAAGTAAGTAAGTAAGTAAGTAAGTAAGTAAGTAAGTAAGTAAGTAAGTAAGTAAGTAAGTAAGTAAGTAAGTCCTTTATTGATCCAATTGCTAACCGCACTTTGCTGTACATTATGAAATCACGAAAAATCATCCTAATAATAAATGTTTTGCGTGCCAGAATGTCTGCAACAGGTAGAATTCTGTCATATTTACGATGACTTAGAGCATATACTGCAGTTTTATATGGGGCAGTAGGTCACGTAGAACATGGCCTGGATCTGCACGAACAGCACCGAGGAGGTGGGTGTCAGCACTCTGGCATAGTTATTGGAAACTTGGGTTGTTTTCGGGCAGGTATCGCAGCCGGACCAGTCGCCGCAGCAGCGCTTGTAGGCGTGTCCGCCCGTCCTGACCCACAAACCCCCACCAGGCAGGATAGGGGCATCTGAAGCAAGACATCATACCTTGAGGCATGCTATGGTCGCTTGAAGCAGGATAGAAGAGTCAGAGGTTTTGATTGCGTGTGACACGCTGTCAGTGCGCGTGTTCTTGTCAATGAATGCCCGAGTATACATGTACGTGTGAGCTCTGTTGTATATGCTCACCGTCACGTGAGATCTTGAGTATTCAGGACATTGATCGTTTATAGGCCTACATGTATGAGTAACTGGACTCTTAACATCCTACAGCTGGCGTATTATTCATTCTGCTGCGCGCCCAAAAGAGTAGGCTACTGGGGTTGAAGCATAAACAGGCATTGTCACACAGACGCTAGCTCGAAGATGTCTACTCATCATATGGGCCAAAGACCCGGCTGTATGCACGCATCAATATCCGCTTCCTTACTTCTTCAATTCATCTCATCACACATCTGCACGTGCTCGTGAGCTCTATATAATTACAGGTAGACAGACACTCGTCAGGTGGTCTATACCGAACAGGTCCTGAACTCGACAATGACTGTATACGCAAGTTAAGGTCGTTATAAAGTCATTTGAATTGATTGGTAGAAGCGACAGCGCTGCGATAAACTCAGTGATCGTCATCGTTAGTACTTCGCTTATGGTCGAAGAGTTGCAGACTCTGGATTAGCTTTTCAACGTCAAAGAACATCCAACGCAGAGTGTTGAAGAGTTGAGACACCTGGATCAGTTTTTCAACGTAGAAGAACATCCGACGCAAGAATGGAACCAAGCCAGCCGACCTACAATACCTTCAGCGACCCCCAGCCGTCCTCTCAACCGTACGTGACTCCAAGTGATGCCGCCTATAACTACGGTCCTAATCCAGGTCCAGCTGTCTACCCGGTAGACGGAGGCAACCCAACGACTGTCTACCAGGCTCAACCGACCAATCCAACATACAGCAGCCCAGCGTAAGTTAATTGACAAATGTTTGGTTGTAATAGGTAGAATTTCAGGATTTCTTCAACACACGAAAGTCGATCCGTATTCCCAGTCGTAATCTGGATTTATTTAGCGCCTAGAGAGCTAATTCTTGGGGACCTGCTTATTCGTAATTGTAGTGGTAATAAATCGTAAAATTATTAATTCCAAATTTCTAAGGTGCTACTCGAAAGCTAAGCGCAGGGTATACTACTAGCTTATTCGGCTCGTGTCAAAGGGGATGTCCGGAGTATCCAGTTATATATATCGGTTGCCAGAAAGACCAGAGATAGAGATAAAGACAGACAGACAGACAGAGAGACGGGTAGAGAGACACAAAGACAGACAGAGAGAGACTGAGTGAGACAGAGTCAGAGAGACAGGAAGACGGAGAGAGAGAAACGTTAAATCGTAGGCGATTGCAGTTAGGCCTACTTTTTGCTAGCATCATGGTGTCTTGAATGCAATGGAATGAATCTTAACCTGTAAAATTGACTAAGATTATAATCTTTTATTTAAAGTCTACACATGATGGGACATGGTAGCCGATTGGTAAGAGCGATCGGAGAGTAGGTCCCTACGGGTTTGAGCCCTCTCTCCTGAGACGGTTACTGTGTAGGGACCATGGTCAAGTCCTTTACTCACAATTGCTCAGCGCCGTCGATGCTGTCGTGCGATCAAGTGTGCAATTCAGAATTGGAGGGCATGCAGCATCAAATGCAGTTGTATTGTATTAATGTATTGTTTGAAAGATAATATTTTGGGGGAAATTTATAAACGAAGATGGAGAGCAGTCTCTTAGGCTAACCGGAAAAAGTCAGCTATGGGCATAAATTGTTTCGCGACTTCACTTTCTTAGCCACGGCATATGAAGACTTAGACGGATGTGGACAAATGGGGGCAATATGGTATACGAGGATGGATGTGGCCAATATGGCGTATGAGGACGAATGTGGCCAATATGGCATAGGAGGACGAATGTGGCCAATATGGCATATGAAGACGGATGTTGCAATCCCAATCCCTTGCTGTCTGATCTTCTCATGAGACTTCTCCTCTTTTCGGCTCGCTTTCTCTTCCACGCTGACAAAGGCTGAACTTTCTAACTTTGAAGTGTGTAGACTGTACAACCCGACTGTTGAGCCACATAAATTATAAATCTGTACGATTAGCCCATTCTGTTTACTTGTCTTGTACTTCGGGTTAACGACACTTTTTCGTATCGAAGATGATTAGTGTCGGAGGCAGAAAGCAACCTCGTACTCCACGTTTATATTGCGACCGAGCCACCCGCAGTAAAGATCCGAGAAATTAATCTATGATAAACCGACCGACCAGGAATCGAACCCGGGCCGCCGACGTGGAGAGCGGGCTACCAACCCACTCGGCCACTCAGGATCTCTGTATTCTGTTTACTGAGCATATGCGGATATTTATGTGTGTATACTAGGCCTACTGTACGTATGCGTTGATACACAGTATGTGAACACTAGACTATATAGGTTTTTCCTACAGTCAGTACTAAGGCCTATAATATACAGGTCCACGTCAGGCCAGCTTTGTTTACCGAGATCCGGCTGGGACTATATCTGCATGTATCAACTGCGTAGTCGTGGTGCAAGTGGGGTCGAATTCGAAACTCATCAGCAATGCATGGGCACACTTGGTCTAAATTAAGCATTTCTCTTAGCTCAGTTAAAGGACTATTCTGTCCTCGATCAGCATCCGCTGGAAATTTAAGTATATGGTTGCTGGTACATATGATATCTTTGACCTGGTTCATTCTTTCTATCTGTTCTTACATATCGGCTGATTCTGCTGTAGCCTAAAATAATATGAAGGAAACAACCCGTTTGCCTTGCTGAAACTGCCAACACTATTGGAGCGCCTCTGGTAGGTTCCTTGAAGGGGCGCCATATAAATGCTCGGACTGACTGAATGAATATGAGGTCATCGAAAGGTAGGCCAAGAAAAGGTCGCACATTAACCGTTTTAACCGTTCGTGAAGCTCTCGACAGCCCTTGATCACGGCCATCTGAGCGCCTCTGAATAGGTTTGTTGAAGTGGCGCTCTATAAATTCTCGGAATGAATCGGAGTGGCCCAACAGTAGCATCTTATTTTGTAATCAAACCCTTTGGTTTTCCGTTCAAATACTACAACGTCCAGAAGCGTAGTACTTGGAATTCCTATATAATTTATACTTCCGTCCCAATATGGCTAAAAATTCCAGACATTTAGTCCTTGGTGATGCTTTGGCTTTCCAAAAAGCTAAAAATTCAGAATCCCAGTCGTTGTTATTCCTTCGTTTTTCCATCCAGACATTCTACTCACTTAACTATTTATCGTATGTTTTTGTTTAATTTTTCAGGCAAGGTACTGTGGACAATTGCTGTGTCGATTGCTGTGCGGTGCTTTGTTGCGGTGCCTGCATCGCAGCGTGTGCGTCCTGCTGTTGTGACTAAATCTCTGCAGCAACTTAGAATCTTAACACCAGCTATGTCGTAGCTCAGCGCTTAGCCTATTAGACATATTCTGATCAAACTTCGTTAAAATGTAAGAAAGCCGTTAACTGGCTTATTCAACGCGTTTTCCGGACATATTTGAAGGTTGAGAACACGTTTTCTGCAAAATATGAACTAAAACTGTATAGCAACGACAAATTTAACTTAGCTCAAGTGTTCGCGATTTAACATAAATCTGTAACTGTAAAATGAACGATGGAGGCAAAAATTGTTGTCTGTGAACAGCTTTCCCAGTGTTTTCGCGTGTCTTGTTAATTTAAACGGAAACAGTTGGGCCAAATAGGCCTACATTTAAGGAATATGACAGAGCTGATGAAACTAACTTCAGGCCCATGACTGCGAGTTACAACTATCAAGGCAATATTTATCGCATGCAACAGTTATGATTAAATGAGAAACAGGAAGCAACTGAGAAGAAACTGTTTACAAAACGTCGAATGTACAGAGTCGGTGATAGCCAGACCATTTGAGCAGTCGTTAAATTACATTAACCGGGTGACATTTTATGGGCATTATAACGTCTTCAGAAGATTACATTAGCCGGTTGACATTTTATCGACAATATAACGACTTTAGGAGATTACATTAGCCGGTTGACATTTAGTTAACAATATAACGACTTTAGGAGATAACATTAACCGGTTGATATTTAATTGACAATAATATAAAGACTTAACGAGACGATATAAATCTTGGCAACAGTATGATAACACTAATATTACCAACATGCAAACAGTCGAGTTAATGCTCCATTGGTTAGTGGGACCCACATTTGGTGTTGGTTCAATCAGTACGGCGTCGGTGTGGATGCAGCTCCAGGTTGTTGGGGCATAACTCCAGATTGTTGTGGCATAACTCCAGGTTGTTGTGGCATAGCTCCAGGTTGTTGTGGCATAGCTCCAGGTTGTTGTGGCATAACTCCAGGTTGTTGGGGCATAGCTCCAGGTTGTTGTGGCATAACTCCAGGTTGTTGTAGCATAGCTCCAGGTTGTTGTGGCATAACTCCAGGTTGTTGAGGCATAGCTCCAGGTTGTTGGGGCATAGCTCCAGGTTGCTGGGGCATAGCTCCAGGTTATTGTGGCATAACTCCAGGTTGTTGGGGCATAGCTCCAGGTTGATGGGGCATAGCTCCAGGTTGTTGGGGCATAGCTCCAGGTTGATGGGGCATAGCTCCAGGTTGTTGGGGCATAGCTCCAGGTTGTTGTGGCATAGCTCCAGGTTGTTGTGGCATAGCTCCAGGTTGTTGTGGCATAGCTCCAGGTTGTTGTGGCATAACTCCAGGTTGTTGGGGCATAGCTCCAGGTTGTTGTGGCATAACTCCAGGTTGTTGGGGCATAGCTCCAGGTTGTTGGGGCATAGCTCCAGGTTGTTGTGGCATAGCTCCAGGTTGTTGTGGCATAGCTCCAGGTTGTTGTGGCATAGCTCCAGGTTGTTGTGGCATAACTCCAGGTTGTTGGGGCATAGCTCCAGGTTGTTGGGGCATAGCTCCAGGTTGTTGTGGCATAGCTCCAGGTTGTTGGGGCATAGCTCCAGGTTGTTGTGGCATAGCTCCAGGTTGTTGTGGCATAGCTCCAGGTTGTTGGGGCATAACTCCAGGTTGTTGGGGCATAGCTCCAGGTTGTTGTGGCATAGCTCCAGGTTGTTGTGGCATAGCTCCAGGTTGTTGGGGCATAGCTCCAGGTTGTTGTGGCATAGCTCCAGGTTGTTGGGGCATAGCTCCAGGTTGTTGGGGCATAGCTCCAGGTTGTTGTGGCATAGCTCCAGGTTGTTGGGGCATAGCTCCAGGTTGTTGTGGCATAGCTCCAGGTTGTTGGGGCATAGCTCGAGGTTGTTGTGGCATAGCTCCAGGTTGTTGTGGCATAGCTCCAGGTTGTTGTGGCATAGCTCCAGGTTGTTGTGGCATAGCTCCAGGTTGTTGGGGCATAGCTCCAGGTTGTTGTGGCATAGCTCCAGGTTGTTGTGGCATAGCTCCAGGTTGTTGGGGCATAGCTCCAGGTTGTTGTGGCATAGCTCCAGGTTGTTGGGGCATAGCTCCAGGTTGTTGTGGCATAGCTCCAGGTTGTTGGGGCATAGCTCCAGGTTGTTGTGGCATAGCTCCAGGTTGTTGTGGCATAGCTCCAGGTTGTTGGGGCATAGCTCCAGGTTGTTGTGGCATAGCTCCAGGTTGTTGTGGCATAGCTCCAGGTTGTTGTGGCATAGCTCCAGGTTGTTGTGGCATAACTCCAGGTTGTTGTGGCATAACTCCAGGTTGTTTTGGCATAACTCCAGGTTGTTGGGGCATAGCTCCAGGTTGTTGGGGCATAGCTCCAGGTTGTTGTGGCATAGCTCCAGGTTGTTGGGGCATAGCTCCAGGTTGTTGTGGCATAGCTCCAGGTTGTTGTGGCATAACTCGAGGTTGTTGGGGCATAACTCCAGGTTGTTGTGGCATAACTCCAGGTTGTTGGGGCATAGCTCCAGGTTGTTGGGGCATAGCTCCAGGTTGTTGTGGCATAGCTCCAGGTTGTTGGGGCATAGCTCCAGGTTGTTGTGGCATAGCTCCAGGTTGTTGGGGCATAGCTCGAGGTTGTTGTGGCATAACTCCAGGTTGTTGTGGCATAGCTCCAGGTTGTTGTGGCATAGCTCCAGGTTGTTGGGGCATAACTCCAGGTTGTTGTGGCATAACTCCAGGTTGTTGGGGCATAGCTCCAGGTTGTTGTGGCATAACTCCAGGTTGTTGTGGCATAGCTCCAGGTTGTTGTAGCATAGCTTCAGGTTGTTGTGGCATAACTCCAGGTTGTTGTGGCATAGCTCCAGGTTGTTGGGGCATAGCTCCAGGTTGTTGGGGCGCAACAGCTGGAGGAGGTGGACAACAGCACTTTTGACACGAATTCAGACACCACATTATGTAGAAAAAGTGGCACCTCAGACATACAGTGAAGCTAAAGGACATAATACACAGAACATCAATCAAAACAAATGGACAGGGAGTTAGACAGGCAAGCAAGCAGACAGGCAGGCAGGCAGGCACATTAACAGGTAAACATGCAGGAGACGCAGAAACGGGCAGAAGGACATTTAGGCAAAGAGGCAGGTAAGTAGACTGGAAAGCATGAAGGAAGGAAGGACGATGGAAAGAATGAATGAACGACTGCACGAGTATGTATGTATGTATGTATTATTGTTGTGGCGCAACAGTATGTATGTATTTAGGTAGGTAGGTAGGTAGGTAGGTAGGTAGGTAGGTAGGTAGGTAGGTAGGTAGGTAGGTAGGTAGGTAGGTAGGTAGGTAGGTAGGTAGGTAGGTAGGTAGGTAGGTAGGTAGGTAGGTAGGTAGGTAGGTAGGTTACGTAGGTAGGTAGGTAGGTAGCCTATTTGTGTGTATATAATACTATGTAAGTATGTATGCAGATATGGGTATGTGACAGTGTACCTATGCCAGCGCCTGAAAACCTCTCTTTACCAATGAAGACACTGGCCCGGGTCGGGAGCGCCTCTGTTTTTGAGTGGCGCTACTTAAATGTTCGATTACGATTACGATTACGATTATGCACGTACATGTATGTCTGTATTTGGATGCATGGCCATGGCTGTTAGAAATCGCCTTTTAAGAACTTGACGAAGGTGCTAAAACCTAACGCAACGTAAAGTCTCAATTGAGGTGCTTCTAAAAACAATCCCAACTCCATTTTACCTGGCTTTTGTGCGGCGCAAAAGGCGCTATATTAAGCTTCTACGTAGCTACGTCTGTAGAAAAAGAAACGCAGAGAGAAGTATGCACCTACAATCCATAAGTTTGCGGACCTGTTCCTGGCGGCCCTGTTCCTGGCGGCCCTGTTCCTGGCGGCCCTGTTCCTGGCAGCCCTGCTGTTGGCGGCCCTGCTGTTGGCGGCCCTGCTGTTGGCGGCCCTGCTGTTGGCGGCCCTGTTCCTGGCGGCCCTACTGTTGGCGGCCCTGCTGTTGGCGCGGCCCTGCTGTTGGCGGCCCTGTTGTTGGCGGCCCTGTTGTTGGCGGCCCTGTTCCTGGCGGCCCTGTTCCTGGCAGCCCTGTTCCTGGCGGCCCTGTTCCTGGCGGCCCTGTTCCTGGCGGCCCTACTGTTGGCGGCCCTGCTGTTGGCGGCCATGCCCTGTTGGCGGCCCTGCTGTTGGTGGACCTGCTGTTGGCGGCCCTGCTGTTGGTTGCCATGTTGTTGGTGTCCCTGCTGTTGGTGGCCCTGCTGTTGGCGGCCCTGTTGTTGGCGGTCGATAGCCCACAGGTGCAGAGCCCTGAGGCATATGCATCGGCGTCTGGCCGGGTGGGTAGCCAGGAGGAGCAAGTTGAGGCTGACCACCAACCGGTGGGGCTCCAGGGTAGGGAGCTGACGGCGGGCACTGTGCACCTGGCTCCTGCGAGGTCGGAGGGTAGGATGCAGCTGGCTGCTGCGAGGTCGGAGGGTAGGATGCAGCTGGTTGCTGCGAGGTCGGAGGGTAGGATGCAGCTGGGGTCTGTGAGGTCGGAGGGTAGGATGCAGCTGGTTGCTGTGAGGTCGGAGGGTAGGATGCAGCTGGATGCACCTGGGGTCTGTGAGGTCGGAGGGTAGGATGCTGGCTGCTGTGAGGTCGGAGGGTAGGATGCAGCTGGGGTCTGTGAGGTCGGAGGGTAGGATGCAGCTGGGGTCTGTGAGGTCGGAGGGTAGGATGCAGCTGGGGTCTGTGAGGTCGGAGGGTAGGATGCAGCTGGTTGTCTGTGAGGTCGGAGGGTAGGATGCACCTGGTTGCTGTGAGGTCGGAGGGTAGGATGCAGCTGGGGTCTGCGAGGTCGGAGGGTAGGATGCACCTGGCTGCTGCGAGGTCGGAGGGTAGGATGCAGCTGGTTGCTGCGAGGTCGGAGGGTAGGATGCACCTGGGGTCTGTGAGGTCGGAGGGTAGGATGCAGCTGGTTGCTGTGAGGTCGGAGGGTAGGATGCAGCTGGTTGCTGCGAGGTCGGAGGGTAGGATGCACCTGGGGTCTGTGAGGTCGGAGGGTAGGATGCAGCTGATTGCTGTGAGGTCGGAGGGTAGGATGCAGCTGGCGTCTGCGAGGTCGGAGGGTAGGATGCAGCTGGCGTCTGCGAGGTCGGAGGGTAGGATGCAGCTGGCTGCTGCGAGGTCGGAGGGTAGGATGCACCTGGTGTCTGCGAGGTCGGAGGGTAGGATGCACCTGGTGTCTGTGAGGTCGGAGGGTAGGATGCAGCTGGGGTAGGATGGACCTGTCTGTGAGGTCGGAGGGTAGGATGCACCTGGTGTCTGTGAGGTCGGAGGGTAGGATGCAGTCTGGGGTCTGTGAGGTCGGAGGGTAGGATGCACCTGGGGTCTGCGAGGTCGGAGGGTAGGATGCACCTGGCTGCAGCTGCGAGGTCGGAGGGTAGGATGCACTTGGCTGCTGCGAGGTCGGAGGGTTCGAGGGGTATAAACTCCCGGGACCCGGGGTTCCCATGCCGTATGCTGCCATCTAAAGAGAAAACATCACAGTTTAGTGTTTGCCTAATGTGCTTAATATTTATTTAATAATATCTATGTGTAGCGCCTATGAAGAACATGTGCTGCAATGCAGTTACTGTGTCACTGCATCCTACCCTCCGACCTCACAGACCCCAGGTGCAGACTAATGCATCGCAGAACGTAATGCTAAGCAATGCGATGTAACGTAATCGTTAGCATCGTGGCTGTCGCCCTCATCATTACAGTCCAAATGTTAATGCGAAAATGTGAATGTCAAAAATGTGGATGTGAAAATGTTAACCTGAAACACGAATGTTAAAATGTGGATCTGAAAGCGTGATGTTGAAAATGTGAATACAAAAACGTGAACAGTCGCTAATCTTCATGCCCACGGCAGTATGGCTGCCTAAGTTAGCTTAAGGGATCTTCTTACAATGATACCAGTTATGCAGGCAAACGTTGAAGCAAAACAGATTGTATTGTATCCATCAATTTATATAGCGCCTCTCAGTGCACACCAATCAGAGACGCTCCCAGTGCGAAAGACCCAGAGAAAAGAAAGAGGTCTTGAGACAACGAAAAGAGGCACTTGGGCCCACCAGTTAATAAACAGGAACGAGTCAAAGGAGGAAGCTGGTTCTGCCAGCGCAGGGCTAGATACATGAAGGCAAAGGCTCGCGTTTTAGCCATAGATGTTCAAAGACCTTACACAGCAATTGGCTCGGTTGATGCTCTAGCTACTCGGCTTGACCTCCCGGATTCAGACCTGGCACCGGAACAGAGAGAAGTCTGGCTATTGCGGACTCGATTTAATATATGGATCAGGGTGAATAAGCTGGTCTCTCTGACGCGGCTTTTGTGGGCACTGAGAAATCTTTTAGAAGATTTACATTACATTACGTTACTCATGCAACATCTGGGGAGTAACCATAACCCGAGATCAACACAGTTCATGAATCATTTTTCCGACAACTCTACTACGAAATCATTATTGTTAGTGTCACTCATTCATATTTTTTATTATTACTATTATTATTATTTAGTATTGTTATTATTAACGATAATAACAATTTCAATAATAACAACGACGTCTATAATGATTAATTAATTATATGACACAGTTGTATTCGATTAGGCCAACATTATCAATTGCCCAAGTCACATGCCTAACCCTAAGTATATCTGTCAAGAGAGCTGTGTACAGTGTAGGCCCCTATACTTAACAACTATCTTAAAATGTCCAACTCTGTTTGTCTCAGACAGCTGTGGAATGTTGTCACCTATTACTGCGGGTGACTCTTTGATATTATTCCTAAAAAGTAGTTTTACCTTTTCTTGACAAATTTGTAGAACGTTACATTTTCCAGATATTTGCCGAGATTAACTGTAATCCACGATTCGAACACTGGCTTCGGCTGTACAAACCATATCGTACACCTGACGTTTAATTCCAAAGAAATAGCAGAGCCCAGAACAATCTACACCAGACACACGAAACTCCACTCGTGACACACCTTTATGTCAACTTGTTTCATTGTCCGTCAGCCAATCTAACTCCCATTCTGTCTTACTCTGTCTGTCTTACTCTAGCTCTTTGTTACTTCATCTCTTTCACTCTGTCTCTCTCAGTCGTCTGTCTCTGTCTGTCTTAGCCTGTCTGATTCCAACTTCGTTTCACTCTCTTTCTCTTTTACTCTGTCTTACTGTATCTCTTACTCTGTCTCTTTATTACTCCATTTCTCTCTGTGTGTCTCTGTCTCTTTCTCTTAGTCTGTCTGCCTCTTCTCACTCTCTCCTGCTGTCTCTCCCATTTTCTCTCCGCTCCTACTCTTTAGCCCCTCCTTACTCTGTCTACCTCTCTTGTCTGTCTCGCTGTCTCTATCTTAAGCTGTATTCCTATTACTGCTTCATGTTTCACATGATTCTTTGCTAAGGGGTAGCAGGAATCGACTTCCGCAAAAGATGACTACGTTTGTACCTCTCCATCCCTTGTCCGCATTTGGGATTACCCTTCCCCTCTCTCATAGCGGACGTCTGCACTCCAACGGCGTACTGAGGACTAGATTAGGCTACCCTGTTCATCATGCAAGGCTAACTGTGATACGGGGTTGGGCACACCATCATTCAAATAAGACTCTAATTTGATCCAACACAATATGTCTGATGCATGAATGAAGGCAGTGCTTCAAGAACAGGCTTTACTTAATATCTGTTATGTACCGAAGTTAGTTGCAAATGCTCGCATTAGTAGGGGCCAATTCATTTATTAAGCGCCACTATATATAAAGGCGAAGCATCAATCGACGGCGCTTAGCAATTGTGAGTAAAGGACTTGCTCGAGTTCCCTACACAGTAACCGTCTCAGGAAAGAAGGCTCAAACCCGTAATCTCCTTGTCACAAGGGGAGCGTTCTAACCATTCGGCTACCATGCATTGGACACAGCCCTTTTTCTCTTCTAGGGAGTTGGGTTACACTTATACCTACCCCCTCTACGTTGACACCCTTTATACCTGACATTGTAAAGCATCCTATAGAAGTAGCTTGCTACTAATGATGCTATATAGAAATTGTCGTGATTTACAATTTATGAACAATCTCGAATGCAACGTCTATTTGACTTCATTCAAGATGTCTTCGCTGAGCTTAGAAATAAACCATCAACAAAACAGAATCTAACAGTACAGTTTATTTATAAAATAACTCCAAAATAACAACGACAACAAACAGTCACATCTAAAAGCATTCCTCTATACATCTAAGCATATACGATTGCATGCAGTCTTAACATTTCCTACAAAAGCAAGATTCGCTTCTAAGAGTAAGCAGTTCAACATAACCAATAAAATCTCATAATAACCAACAAAATCTCATGGCAAATAACAAATTCTTGCGGTACTCAAAAAATTTCGTGTTGCCATACACGATGAAAAACTGAGACAAGCACATTACTTGAAGTCAGTACTGTATCACAGGCGAGCTTCAGACTTTGCAAATCTGAAGAATAAAAAACATAAAGAGGACAGCCAGAGAACACGGTGCTATGCAGAGGGTACAAAGTGCAAGTGCAAAGGAAATAGACACGACAAGCAAAGTCATGAGACGATATGCAAGTAACATGAAGATGTCGTGCAGACGACATGAAGAAGATGAATAAGATATGAATAACAATAATAATCTTCGTTTAAGTATTTCAAACAGACACACAGCAGTATGATTACAATTCATAGTAAGAACGGATGATCACAAATTATCACAAGAGTCGAATTTAACTGTTTGGCAGCCATGCAAGGCGCACATCACGTCCTACTACTCATTTTACCAACGCCATCTGGCGAATGAAAGGCTGAGTCGACCTTTGGGATATAGTCCGTGCTGACATGCTGCTCTTCGTGTCAGACGTTACCATTACCATGAAAACCCCATGCAAAGGAATGAAGAGGCCACAAAGAGGCCGGAAGGGGACATCAATGGCGGGAAAGATGTGCAATGAGCATTTTCTCAGTAAAGGTCACTCAGATTATCCTAATAAGCAATATTCAACTAAGAATGACGGATTGCAATAGCTCTTCTAAAAAGTAAGTCCGTTTAAAACTGACATTTCATAACTCGCTTGAATATTCCACCTGTCACCATAAATGTCCCTAATTTTCCTTGGAAGCAATTTTAAGCTTTAAGCTTTTACATACATTTGCTAGATAGAGCAAAAAACTCAAAATCAATATACATCAGACTCAAATCTAATACACTACTAACAATTTCAAAGCAACATTAAACTCAAATTTAATATACTAAAAAGAACTAACAGAAATTCTTACATGGGCAAGAAAGAAAATCAGATATTCACTAAACTCATAGCTGAATACAGTATTAGGAGATTTCAGTATAGAACCAAACACCAACCTTGTATAGATCGTGGTACCACAAACATGACCAGCTCATAATAGTAACAGTAAAATACCTCACATTAACAATTTAAACTTAATATAAAACTGACCAAGCAGACTAGCTTCCCTAAGTAGACCAGATGCCTACTATAAAAGATTAACTGCAATTAAGCTGCTTGCTTAATACTTTTTCTGCAAAGTACACTGACTTGGCTACAGTCACGCAAGTCAAACCGGTTGTCTCGTGAACACCTTCTGCCTTTGACTACAGCTTGACAGCTCCTCCTGTTTCAATGCTTTTCTTCTGACGGTCCAAGTTCTCCACCGGAACAGCTGCCTTGGCCCCTGGTACAGAGTTATCTGAGTGAAGATCCACCTCGAACTTGTATTCTGAGCAGGAGGAGCAGAGAGGGACAGCATGCAAAGGCGCGCAACTAGACAAATCTTTGGGATTACTACAGCGTACTATCATCCAGTGGTCGTTGACAGGCACGTGTAGCTGCCCTTCGTTGAATGGTAAGGGCTGCAAGGGCTACAAGAACAAAATAATAAACTGTGTTCAGTTACAGACGTTCTTGGAAGTTCTCTTGTTGAATAGCATGTTATGTGTAACAGCCATAAATTCATCAATCTAACTTTGACATCTGAATGGATAGATGGATGGGTGGACGGATGAACAGGTGGATGAATATTCATCCATACAACCATCAGTCAAACCATCAATCCAACCATCCATCAGTCAAGTAATCATCCACTCATTCATTCATTCATTCATTCATTCAGAGGACTTATATAGCGCCCCTCCAAGATAACCTACTCCGAGACTCATCCATCCATCCAACCATCCATCCATTCATCCATCCAACCAACCATCCATCCATCAAGTAAGTAAGTATATTCTTTATTTATCCAACTGCATATTAACACTTTGGTTTAGATGATTAGTAGTCAGTCAATCCATCACTCAAGCCATCAGTCCAACCATCCATCCATTTATCCAACCACGTATACACATTACACACCAATCTAACCCTTCATCCACCCATCTACCCACAATCATGAAATGCATAGCTTACACTTTCTAGACTGCAAAAGATTTTAGTTTGCATGTCATGCCGGTTGTCCTGTTGAATATGAACTGTCGCAGCAAAAGCTTTTGGTTTCACTCCACTGGTTATCCGTGACCACTGCCAAAACATCGCCGCCACAGTTCCCTGGTTCCACAGGTGATCCAACTGAAACTCCTGAAACCAAGTACCAGCAACAAAGGCAACTATAACATACACCTGGATAATGTTCTCATGGAACTTCGCAAAAACTGCACAGGAATGCACCTTTGTGAAGTCCACACAGTTTTGATCAGATCAGAAATGCTAACTGAGGTGACAGAGAGGAGCTTTCCGTTTGGAGCACTATATCAACAGATTTAGTTGCATGATGGTAGTGCCGCTAATTATTGTTATTACTATAATTATTATCGTTACTATTATTATAACAAAGTGAACAATTTAGCATGGTAAGGTCGGTAGTGGATGGATTAACTGATGGTTGGATAGATCCATGTTTACGTGTTCCCACGTACATCTTATATTATTATTATTTTTATTATTATTATTATTATTATTATTATTATTATTATTATTATTATTATTATTATTATTATTATTATTAAGCTTATTATTATTATTATTATTATTATTATTATTATTATTATTATTATTATTATTATTATTATTATTATTATTATTATTATTATTATTATTATTATTATTATTATTATTATCATTATCATTATCATTATTATTACTGTTATTATTAAGGCCCATTATAAAATGACAAAACATCAACCAATGGTACTGAGCAATTGTGAGCAAATGACTTGCTGTAATGTCCCTACACAGTAACCATTTCAAGGTAAAAGCTTCTAAACCATACTATCTGCGTTACAAGTAACCGTTTCAGAACTACATACCAAGCGCTCCAACCACTCGGCTACCGTGCAACTGCTGTGCAGAACCACAGCACCACACAACATGCATGTACACTTATAAGTTCTACACAAGATGATACTATACTGAGTTGATTAGGATCAAGTCCCTTCTGCTCACCACAATGCCTATGTCTCCATGTGTGACATCCCCATCTGGAATCCACTGTATCTGACTGATCCTTACTTTAACCATTGACTTTAAATCGCTCGCAACAAGATCAAATTCAACATCGTCCAGCACCCGGTATCCGTCTGACTGATAGATTTGTAATTTTTCCATCTGAAGTGAAACAGATTATGTCAGCAAAACATATGAGGTAGGCCTAATGTAGTTAATCACTTATTCACTTCTGTACTGTAAAGTAGAAACCCTGATTAAAGTAAAGCCTCCAGACTAAAGCAAATGTGGAGAATGTGATCATTTCCTGCTTTCCAGCACTTGTATCAGCAGTTGATGAATTCCAATTTCCTGCACGAACATGCAGTATAAAATTGAGCCAGAGCATTGCAGAGATTGCTGTACCAAATTCTACTGCTTAGTGACAGAGACAAGTTCTCCAGGGTTGTTTTAGTGAGTCCGTCCAGCAGGCTCAAGTCAAGTCTGCAACCATTAGATTACAGGCCACACATGCTAGTGATAGACCACATATCACAATAAAATTTCGACTGTTAGAAGGCAATTGGCACTATTATAACAGGTAAGTGGTAATGTAACATAATGTAATAAGGCAATTACATGGCACCCTTTCATACTTCTTTAAGGTACTTGCTGCAAACCTAAATTGTATTCGAGTTTGCTAAAAACATTACTGCTCTACTCATTATTGTCTCACCATTTTCTGTTGTGCAACATCTTCCAGACATCCCAAGACCACTCGGACAACAACGTTGCAGTAATTCGACTTAAATTCGTTCTTCAGAAGCAGGCTGGCCTTCGTTTTCTTGGCCTCTATCAAGCGACCGTTTTCGACTATGAAGAAAGCACAGAAATGGCAGAGCTCGAAGCGAGCGATACTTCTGTCTCGATCTAGTGTCACGAAATTCCTGTTGTCTGTGAACTGAGTATTCTCTGGTGCATCGATGGCTCTGAGTTTCGTCCAGACGGGGGGCTGACCAACATCCGTCGGACTGTAGAAGATCTCGATCTGGCCCTCGACCACGGGTAGGCTGAAAGATATTACGACAGGAAGGGTGAAGGTCGACCCGTGTGGAAGACAGTGTAGGACTTTGGTAATAGGGTGTTGACCCAAGGCTAGGACCGGAAACTCCCCAGGATTGTTGCTCCATCCCACTTCCACGCATCCCAGCCGAAGATCTAACGTGATCGGAACCTAAACAAGAACTTAGTACGCTATTCAAAGTCGTTTTTCCAAATATTAAAAGCTACGGTTTTAACGAGTTTAAAGTAAAACGATATTAGTATAGTGAGTCTGAATGCAAAAACGATTTTGTTTTTCGCCACAGGGTTTCAGATTTCGGAACTGCTTGGTCCCCAAATCACGTCAAAAAGTTGCCCAAGAGCCGCAAGATGAACAGCTAAATTAAAACATTAATAACTTTTTGCTAGGTACGTGTATACATAGCCTACTTCATTGGCTTCATCATTCACGTCACAAGACACGTGATGAAATCTGTGGTGTTCCGCAAGGTTCTGTTTTCGGGCCACTCTTGGTCATCTTGCTATCTATGCGGGCTTAGCCCTATCGCGCATAAGTCAATTGCAATCTGTGCTAAATGCCGCTGCTCGGCTGATAGGAGGCATACCAAAGTTCGAGCATATATCTGGCTTTATACGGGAGGAACTGCACTGGCTGCCAATGCAAAAACGCATTGAGTTTAAGATCCTAATGCTTATGCGCAATTGTCTTGCAGGTCAAGCCCCAGTCTATCTCAGGGAGCTTTGTGTGCCAGTGCTTTCCATACCAGGTCGTAGATTCCTTCGCTCTGCCACTCAAGGCGACCTGGTTGTCCCTGTGGCTCGAACATCCATGGTGCTTCATAAGAGCTTTGCTGTGGTCGGTCCATCTGTCTGGAATAGGTTGCCTAGCAACTTACGTAATGAGCTCTTGGTCTTTCCTTACCTCTTTTCCGCAGGCGTTTGAAAACCATTCTTTTCGATCGTGGTTTGGTGTTGTCAGGTCGGAAGCGCCTCTGAGGAGTATTTCTTGAAGTGGCGCTATATAAATTTACGATTACGATTACGATCCTCTACACTACTCCCCTCAACTCACTCATCAAAGCATCCACAGTTGACCGTCACCTAGGCTATATGCTGAAGACGCCCATTATTCATCTCTTTCTCTCCAAGTAGCTTCTTCGACTCCACAGATCATCTTCCTCATGTGGTTACCTAAATCTCCTCCTGGATGAACTCAAACTTCTGTGCCTGAACCACTCTAAAACAGAAGTCATAGTCTGCTTTTAGGCCTCCGTGAGCAACTCAAGAAAATTCCATATCCATTTAGGCCTATTTCCCTCAACCTTGACTCTGCATCCAACATGACCCACCCACACATTCACTGTAAATTCTCCTGCCCGCAACCTGGGCGTCATTTTTGACAACAACCTTAGCTTCTCAGATCACATCACCCATCTTTCCCGCTTTTGCTTCATGCATATCCGCGACCCCAGAATCCGCCCTATACTCGATTTCAAACTGCATCTAAAATCACTACATCTACCTTATAGTCCACGCTATATTAGACTACTGCAATGCTCTTCTCCTGAACATAGACGTCACCAAAATAAACCGCCTTCAAGCAATTCAGAATGTTGTCGCCCGCGCTGTCACCAAAACCGCAAACACCACCACATCACTCCGGTCCTCATATCACTACACTATAGCTCAAAATACCTGAACGAATAGAATATAAAGTCACATCACTCTATCTCTTGCTACCTACAGCACACTTCAATCCTCCCAGCCCTCCTACCTAGGTAACGTTCTGATGGGATGCTTGAGCTAACCCGTACTCAGGGATGGGCAGTAATTGAAATTACGTAATACGATAAAATTACGTAATTGAAATTACGTAATTGAAATTACTTGAAATTGAGCAATTTGTAATTTGTTAATTTGTAATTCAATTACATTTCCCATGTATTTTGTAATTTGAAATTACATTTCATGTCCCAAAGTAATTTGTAATTTGTAATTCAATTACATTTTTCCAAGTAATTTGCCCATCCCTGCCCGTACTCCGCATTACATAGCGTGCACTCTAACCGGCAACTGTTTCCCACACAAACATAAAAAAACTTGTAGTTAAAAATTAAATCGCAAAATTGTAGGCCAATATTGCCTTCAAAGAGAAACTCCTTGAGCAGTTTCTCATGAAGATATATTAAACAAACTTTAAAAAATCACAAATCTAGTTAAATTATTCACTGATTAATAATATTCAGGAGTCGGCTCAACCTTTCAGTCGCCGGATCATGGCGTTAGTAAAATAAGCAGTAATACAGATGGGCGCCTTGCATGGTTGTCATACAGTTAAATTCGATTCCTCTAATGTTTTGTGATCAACTGTTCATACTATGACTTGTAATCATACTGTGTTCATGTCAGTCTGAATTAATCGATAAGCAAAGATTATTATTATTATTATTATTATTATTATTATTATTATTATTATTTTTATTATTATTATTATTATTATTATTATTATTATTATTATTATTATTATTATTACTATTATAATTATTATTATTATTAATATTCGATTATTATTAGGGCCTACCAGTGCTTCACTGTAAGATAGGCCCTACAAACGGGTAACAAACCTCGACAGTTGCTCCAATGAGCGTACGTGTTGTTCCTGCTTGCACCGGATATAGGACGACACCCCCATGGACTCGGTACTCGGAAGTCGGACCAACGATTGCCTGTGTCTTTGGTCTAGGAGAATAATCGACTGAAGCGCGTAGATGATTCGCGGTTGTGCACGCGTATCCGTCATCCGAAAGGACCGAAACATCACTGCTGTTACAGTAGGTTTCAGAAACAGTAACAATAATTAAAAAGTGCTCATTGTGTTCCATGATATATAGAATACGAACTCACCAAAACTCGATCTCTTGCTATACTTCTGCTGTGCTCTTTTAGGCCTGCTAAAAAAATTCTTATTTACCAACAAGGTGCACACTAATCAAGTTTCTGGTTTCTGCTCTTCACGGAATTTCTTTAAGATTTTAATTAAAGAAGAAAGCTAACCATTTAGTGGCTAGAGAGAACTTACCTCAGGTTGGAGTCGGTTCGAGGATAATTCCAATCAATTGAGGGATTCTGAGTAGGAACTGGATTGGAAGCATAATCTTCGCTTTCACTAATATTAGTAAATTCCTCAAGTATGAAACAATTTTCATTGTATTCTGAAGATATGTTGCATCTTTCTGTCTGATCGATCGATTGATCGATAGAAGCCACAGTTGAGCTGTCGATCTGTATTAAGGTCGGATCTGCGTAGTCACCATCTCTGTCACTATCCCGTGGTACAGTAGCTTTCCATATGTTTGGTTCGTATGGTACTACCGTGACTACAGGATAACCATAACAGTTGGACCGACTAGGGCTCCGTAACTGCCTTGTGGAGCTATAGTTATAGCCACGATATAATTTATAACTCGGATATGCTTTCTTCTCCTCGATCAAGACTTTGGCTTCGGTTCCTTGGTCGTCCACCAGATCAAAGCTACTGCACCGTTGTGGCACACCGTCAAATCTGTGACAAGCAAGGTCATCAATATCTGGAAGTTTTGGGACTGATTCGTAAATCCGTTCAGTCCTGACTGAATCACCTACTTCGGCATTGCCGGGTATGGATGGCAACATTCGCTGTGGTACAGAATTACGTTTCGCAGATTTCTCATTGTCACGTTTTGGAGAGGCCCCGTAGGGTCCCTCAGTACGATCACACTTGTTGTTTCGAGGACAATCGAGGGAAAGCGATAGGCTATAATAATCCGGTTCTGAAAAAGTAAAACATAGTATTATTTGAAGGTTCACGACTGCATATCGTGCAGTCGTGAACTTGCATTCCCAGACTCATCCTCCATCTTCCAATTCTCGACCCATACGACACCCACCTTAACAGCTACTCTGCCACTTCTGATCCTCTGGCAACCGGACTCGGACGTCCTTCAGATTTTTCTCTTATGCAACCGTTCTGACTTGACGCAGCGCTCGTAAATAAGCTGGTGCACTGCTCTTGGTTTCGAGTGGCGCTTTAGAAGTTTGGAGTTTAAGATTACAATTAGACCTACAATTACGCATAAAACGTGTAACAATTCGTGTAATGCAGAAAGAATCTCTATAGCTAATCAAACAGATTTATAAGCAACACATTCAATTCAATCAAATTCAGTAAGTTAGATGATTGACTAAACCACAACGCAACTCTTACCATCTGGATAATATGCCGAAGGCGGTTTTTGTAGCACATAACATCCGTGTTCTAACTGCAGAATACGCTAAAAATGAAATAATGAACAGCAGAATAAACAACCCGATATACAGATAGATAGATAAAGAAATTCGCCTACAGTCAGCGGATTCTTTTCAATGGCCATCGATAATATGTATGCATGAAATTATGTAAGCAGAGGGTTAATGTGGTTTGGGTGAGCAGTGGGAACTCCGAAGAAGAATTTTATTGGAAAGCATGTGTTATCACGGTTCCATTGCAGGGTGAGCAGTGGGAATGCCAGCAAAAAATTTCGAGAGCAGTGGGAACGCCGTTCCCACAGTTCCCACAGCACCTTAAACACTGTATGTATGTATGTATATATGTATGTATGTATGTATGTATGTGTATGTATATGTATGTATGTATGTATGTATGTATGTATGTATGTATGTATGTATGTATGTATGTATGTATTTATGTAATGTGTGCATTTATGTAATTCTGTATGTATAATTATATATATTAGATATGCATGCAATGCATAATAACGAAGACACTCAATATATAGCGCTACCTATGTACCTCACATACTTCTGGATAAATCTTTACTCTTTCTTCTAACTGCAGCTTGAGTGAGTGGATGGGTGAGTGGATGTGTGGATGAGAGTGAGTGATGAGTGAGTGTTTAATTGCGGATTCACTCACTCAACCACTCACTCACTCGAGGCTATTTTGGTCGTTGGCGATTTTGACGGGGCTATTTCATCGGGGCCATTTTGACGGGTCATCTGCTGGAACACCCCTCGCTACGGTAATGTCTACAGATATACATACAGGCCGAAGAGTGTTAATACGGTGCCTTCTATCACCGGACAGATCCAAAGCTTTGAAACTTGCATACACTTTATTTTATTATGTTTGTAATGTTGAATCGCAAATTATATACCACCATCTAGAGAGAAGCTCATCAGAAGCACCCAGATCTAGAAACCAACTCCCGAGCTCTTTTTCAGTCACTTGGAATTAATTTCTAAGGTGGACTTTTATGGGATTTGACTGACCTTCCTCTTTGTGTAGCCCAATCCCTTCCTCGACTCATTTCTTGATCGGGAAAGACGGGCACCTAATTTTCAAAAAGACATAAACCAAACTGAAAATTTTATATGCCCTATTCATTATTCAAGTCAATTAGATAAGGATAAATTTGCAAAAACGGTCGACGATCTCCAATAATTAGCCTAATTAGTATTCACACATATAACTATAGTTTTAATTACCACCTTAAGGTGAGAAATGGGGTAGCCTATTTCGAATTGCGATTCTCTGGAACCGGCATCTTCTATAGTAGAAAATATCACCAACTAGTGCGTCCTTCATTTATCTGATTTGCTGCCAATCTAATCTAATCTAATCTAATCTAATCTAATCTAATCTAATCCAGTCTAATCTAACCCAATTCAATCTAGTCTGATATAAGAACTTCTATAGCGCCACTGTCGTAAGTATGCATGTTTAGTTAGGATGCTTGCATAATATTATATGCAGCTTATGGTTAGGGCATCTAAGTAAACAGTTTCTTGGCCTTTGAGCATAGGTTTACATCCACACCTTATATTTACCGATTGAGCGTGTAATAAGTGCCTCAAATGAAATGAATAAATAACATTTTTATAAACAAGTCTTTAGGCATAATGCATACTTGCATAGGTCAAAACAGACTTCAGGTCACTATCAACATTAGAAGTCAGCCAAATTAAGCCCTTGTGGAGCTCTGGGATTTACCATAAAGCTTTTTGATCGCAGACGCAAACTCAAAACGTCAAGAAGCCACTTGAAAGTCAAGCGCAGGTCACCAGCTTATTCACAAGCGCTGCGTTGAGTCAGAGTGGTTGTCCAGAGCGTAGTCCGAAGGAGGTCCGAGTCCAGTTACCAGAGGGTCAGTGGGGTCAGAGCAGTTGTTTCGTTTAGGTCGAGAATTGGAAGGTGGAGGATCAGATGAGTCGGGGTATGAATTTTGACCATACAACTATATTCAAACAACACAGCAGAGATATCAGAGGAAGGGATATGACTGATGATCTGGTGGCGTTGCTACGCCGATCAGTTTGAGATAAAAAATATCATAATGAACTCAGAAACCTCAATTCATGTACACTACATGCAACTGTAAATGTAACTGTTGCGTCTTGGCAGCAAGTTATGAAATAAACGTAAATACAATTCAATACAATGTAATATTTGATAATGCCCTCCTCATAAGTGCTTCTGAACCGTTGCTTCGAGTCATTGACTGCTTACGAGCTACGGCACTCAAATCTCCTTATTATTATTATTATTATTATTATTATTATTATTATTATTATTATTATTATTATTATTATTATTATTATTATTATTATTAGTATTATTATTATTATTATTATTATTATTATTAAAGTTCCGGCACTTCATCCAAGGCT
The DNA here is from genome assembly GCA_020284085.1 of Aporrectodea caliginosa. NCBI lineage: Eukaryota > Metazoa > Annelida > Clitellata > Crassiclitellata > Lumbricidae > Aporrectodea > Aporrectodea caliginosa. The sequence continues at coordinate 269,939 of JACEVL010000161.1, forward strand.
CCTAAGCAGACACATACAAACATACATACAGACACACATACCGGGAATGCAAAGGTCAGGAACAGCTAGGAAGGGAGGGAATTGTCATCATCTCCCATATGTGCGAAATTGGTCAATCCTATCATATTCTTTGGTTGAGCCTAACTGTTAAGATCAACATCAAGGTCTATTTTGTCGAATGCATTCACTGGTATAATAGATCTAGTTTTGTTTTAGATTTTCATCGTCGGAAACCTTCAGGCTTCTTTAGGCCTCCCTCGCCTGCCTTTCGCTTGTGTTTTGACTAAGCGCCTGTGAATAAGCTGGTTTCCGCCACTTCGCTTCATTGGGCGCTGTATACATTTGAGATACGATTTGTCCATGTTGTCCGCGTGGACATAGAAGCGAATAAAATGGATAAATCTTCCGCCGCAGAAGCAATATTTTCGACAGAATTCCGCGGCGAAGTACCTCTGCGCATGTGCAACCTTCGGCGCATGCGCATTGTTAAAATGGCTTTGATCGTCGACAATTCATTACTTCCTATCAATTGGCGTCGGTTTGGCCTCGTGAGGTTTGGTTAGGGTCAAGCTAGGCGCCGTGAAGGTCGATTAGGAGAAAGGTTAGGGTTAGTGTCGTCGTTAGAACAAGCTAAAACCCTTCCGCCGCAGAAGGAATCTCTTCATGCGTTGCGTGGCGGAATTTTCCGACGCAGAAGCACCACGCAAACGAAATATCGTCTTGCTTAAATGGAGCAAAACCAAACACGAACTACTCTGGCAAATTGAGGTGCAGATCTGTTTGTATGACATCAGCCAGCCCTATACTAGGCGAGTTAGAGCCTATCTGCGACGCTAAGTCGCAGCCACCCAACTTTGTCTAAGCACACAGCTCTAGGAAATCATGCAATCTATCAAATATTCTGATATAGCTAACAAGATAACTAATTCGATGACTTAAATCTGTGCATAATATTGAGAATATAAGAGAACCGTACCCATAGCCAAAAGCGAAAATATCCAACTGGGAAAACCCACAGCATATTATTATAACCTGATGGTTTTACAATACCCGACGAGTCGACGACCATAGATAATTATAATTATAATTATGCCGACTACAACAGACCAAGGAGGTTGAATATGGCTGGAGCCCGCTCCACTGCGTCAAATGGCCTGTTGGTCAGTGTACTCATTATATAGCTGAGTTGGTTAGGGGGAGCAGGGGGAGCAGAAATCTGGAAGTGGCGCAAAATGTAGTATTTTTCGTTGAATGCTCTAAGATGTGACGCTTTGCAACTAGCCTGTGCGCTGGTGGTCTACAAACGTTAAACAGTCACTCCACCTAGCGGAAGGTTGGTTGTTCCTGAGAATAACCTGGTTCCCGCAACGAAGCTTTCTTCGGGCGATGTAGATATCTTTAGATTGTGGTACAGCCATGTTCCACGGACCCGTTCAAGAGCATCGCCTTGACGATTGGATCCATAGTTTCGTCGTTGTTGCTGAAATTTCAGAAGGCGAGGACATTGGACATTAGAGAGCACCGAGTGTCGTATTATAGGCCTATTGCATTTTAAGATTGTGCAGTCCATAAACTCTTAACTACAGGTAATGAGTTGAGCCACGACTTCGCCACTCTTGTAATAATTCGTAACATGGTGCACTGCAATCCATGATGATGATGATTAGGCCCCTAATAACAATAATAATAATAATGATGATGATGATGATGATGATGATGATGATGATGATGATGATGGTGGTGGTGGTGGTGGTGGTGGTGGTGGTGGTGGTGGTGGTGGTGGTGGTGGTGGTGGTGGTGGTGGTGATGGTGATGGTGATGATGATGATGATGATGATAATGATAATGATAATAATAATAATAATAATAATAATAATAATAATAATAATAATAATAATAATAATAATAATAATAATAATAATAATAATAATGAGTAAGTAAGTAAGTAAGTAAGTAAGTATATTCTTTATTGAACCAGTTGCAATCCGACTGGTGTAGGCTACATACATCATAATATAATAAACAATCAAAAGTCAATATGAATAAAGCATTCTAACCATAAAAGTTTTTTCATATTATATGGTTAGCTAAAGGTAAAACACGGTCATGTGACCGGGAGGGAATAGGCCAACGAAGGGAATAGGCCATCGGCTTTTTTGGAGGTAGAAACCTATGGAGAACATGGCCCGGGTTTCCAAGGACCGCCGAAAACAAGCAGATGTTGGCTTTAAGACTCAGTTGTTCAAAGGTTGGGCTATCACTTGAAACAACCAATTTAAAGGTGTCTAAATCTATAGTTAGTCGCTGTTTGACGACTTTCTGTTATAAGCAAGATGATTATCGTCGCCCTCCTCATTCCTCCAGACTAGGAACTGGCACTGTCAGATTACGAGCAGTGGCAATAGGATACGCAGTTTATCTATATCTTACGAAAGCATGCCGACGACACGTTATTATTACGTTGTCTGTGTGTCCAAGTTTAACGGCAGCTTATGACAACATAGGCCGTTGCCGCCGACAAGATTAGTTTTGGCATATTACAGCTCTATTACGTTGTCAGAAATTGTTTGCGTACATATAGGATCTGCAACAACCAATTTAAAGGTATCTAAACTGTAGCAGTAAATGGTAAAGTAAGTAAGTAAGTAAGTATATTCTTTATTTATCCAACTGCATAACCGCACTTTAGTTTACATGAAATTACATATTATAAAGCATTCTTGTTAAAAACGTTTTTCTCATTAAGTTGTCAGCCTGTGGGACAATTCGGTCATGTGGTCTGGGACGCAGGGAATAGGGGAGTGTCTTTACAGGAGGGAGCAGCGGGTTCAGAACATGGCCGGGGTCATTAGACAATTTATATAGCACTGCAGTCCTTTGCAGTACGAGTCCAGAGAAAAGGGGTTGTACATGAGTTGTTCAAACAATAAAATAAATCAGTGACAGTCTTGTAATTTTAAAAGATAGGTCTAGAGCGGTGATTTGAATGTGTCCAGAGATTGCGCATTTTTCACATAGCGTGTGAATTCATTCTGGCGTAGAGGATACACTCATATTAGAACTCTGCCTTCTTCCTGTTCTTCTGCTTCTCTGCCTCTTTAGGTAGGTTCAAATGTTCGACGTCGCCACTCCTGCCGCTGTTGAGCCTCCCATCTTTTATATCCTCGGGAATAGAGACGTGGTCTCCCAAGTCCTTCCTCTCGATGTTTTTCTCGAGACACCATCTCGTGGACGAGTTCCATCATCCGTCCTTCAGGATCTGATCCTCTCGGTACTGGCATATCCCGGCGAGAACTCGGTCGTCCACCACACAGTTTGTTCCCAACACGGGTAGCACGAGAAGGTGGCATGGTGGGCAGTTGAGTTGTCGTTGTAACATAGGGTAAGTAATGTAATTCGTTATATGGCACAATCTATTGCAAATACCTTGCTATATAAGATAAACGTACTTCTGCCAGTGAAATTTTCAAAATCCCATTTTGTATTGTATTTAAGCATTTGTAAAGCGCCTCTAGTAGGGTGAACCGTTCAGAAGCGCTCCCAGTGCGCAAGGCCCCGCGAAAAGAAGCAGGTTTTGAGAAAAGCGAAGGAAGAAGAAAGAGTGCTAGATAGAATTGTAGAGCGAACAGAAGGAGAAAGCGCGTTCCAAAGAGAGGGACCAATTGCAGCAAAGGAACGAGACTGAGCCATAGCAGTTCTACTACGGGGAACCAGAATGTCAAGTCTATTGGAGGAACGAAGTGTACGGTAGGAGGAAGCTGTATGAGGTCGATGTATAGCGTCAACCAGGTATCTCGGGGCAAGACCCCTCTGAGCTTTGAAGATCAGGGTGATGATTTTAAATTGTATGCGAGCAGCGAGAGGGAGCCAATGAAGCTCATTAAACATAAAGGTCGAGATGCGGGAGTACCGAGGAAGGCGGGCTAACAGTCTAGCAGCTGTGTTGAGCACTGACTGAAGCGGAGAGAGTCGAACCTTAGGAAGACCAACAAGAAGGGAATTGCAGTAGTCGATCCGAGAACATACAAAAGCATGAACTAAAGTAGTGAAGATGGCGGAGGAGACAGAACGACGAATGACCCTGAGACGCCTTAAGTGAAAATAGGAGGAGCGTGTGAGATTAGAGATGTGCTCGGTAAAGGTTGGTGAACTATCAAGGGTAACACCCAGATCCCGTACACTTGACGAAAAAGAGAAGAGTGGGAACTTTTCAGAGAGGAGAACAAAATCAAGTTTATGAAGCTGCTGAGGGGTACCAAACCAGATGAATTGAGTTTTAGAGGCATCAAGGGAGAGGCGATTAGATGACATCCAGGAGTGGATATGATTAGAGAGAGATTGAATATTCCCGACCAAAAGCAACTGGGATGATGGAGGACCATGAACAAATGCCTGCACATCGTCAGCAAAGAGATGACCAGCAGCACCACAGATCGGGAAAAGAGAGGAGATGTCAGCCGTATATAAAATAAATAACAGAGGGCCGAGAACGGAGCCTTGAGGAAGACCCAGTTTAACGTGGACCCATTGGGTTCTGGAGTCACCAGTAATAATCATTTGGGTTCGTTCAGATAGGTATGACCGGAACCAACAAAGGGGAGGCCCTTAAGCCCATATTGTACCTCTCCCTCCTCTTGTCCGCATTTGGCATTACCCTCCCCCTCTCTCATAGCGGACGCCTGCACTCCAACTGCGTACTGAGGACTAGATTAGGCTACCCTGTTCATCATGCAAGGCTAACTGTGATACGGGGTGGGGCACAGCATCATTCAAATCAGGCTCTAATTTGATCCAACAAAATATGTAAGGCTCTAATTTGATCCAACACAATATGTCTGGTGTATGAATGAAGGCAGTGCTTCAAGAACAGGTTTTAAAGTTAGGGGAATATGTTTGATTAAGGGGCCTATTCATTTATTAAGCGCCACCATATTAATGGCGAAGCATCAATCGATGGCGCTGACAATTGTGAGTGAATGACTTGCTCCAGGTCCCTACACAATAACCGTCTCAGGAAAGGAGGAGGCTCGAACCCGTACTCTCATAATGTAAACCCGTAATGTTAGAAGGCCTCTAGCCAATCGGTCATCATGTCCTATGCATTCGGCATAGCCCTTCTTTCACTGTACGCAGCTGGGTTACCCCTAGCACCCCTCTACGAGGACACCCTTTATAGCTAACACTGTTAAGCATCCTAGAAGTAGCTTGCTACTGACGTTGCTATAGAAATGGTCTTATTTACAATTACAATTACAACTTATTGACAACCTCGAATACAACACCTGTATGGCTTCATTGAAGATGTCTTTGCTACTCTTAGAAATAAGTCACCAACAAGACAGATTCTAACCGTTTAGTTCAATTTAAAAATAATTCCAAAATATAAAAAAACACAGCTACATCTAAAAGCTTTCCGCTATACATCTAAGCATATAAAGTTGCAAGTAGTCTTAACAATTTCTTTTAAAAACAACAAGTATCGATTTTAACAGTATAGGCAGTACAACGTAAGCAACAACATCTCATGGTAACCGAACAACACTTGTGCATGGTTACCAACGAAATCTCATGGTAACCGAAAAACACTTGTTGTTACCAACGAACTTTCGGGACAACTGACAAAATCTCGTGGTAACCCACGAAATCTCGTGTTGTCACACACAATGTAAGATTGAGACAAGCACATTACTTGAAGTCAGAGTTTTGATTCTTTCCATGCATACATCCCACACCTCAGTACTCTATAAGGCACATTGTATAAGGCGAGTTGCACACTTAACCAATCTGCTGAATAAAGGACATAAAGAGGACAGCCAGAGAAAACGAGGATATGCAGTAGACATAAAACATAGACAGGGCATGCAAAGGACATGAAGACGATATGCAAGTATACCAAGAAGATGCCGTGCAGAGGACACGAAGATGACATGAACAAGACATGAAAAGGCCAAACAGAGGCCAGAAGGGGACATGAATGGCGGAAGAACTGCCATAAGCATATTCTCAGTAAAGGTCACTCAGATTATCCTAATATGCAGTATTCAATATCCTGGTATTCAACAAAGGATGACATGAAAAACTGACGTTCCATAACTCGCTTGAATATTCCACTTATCACCATAAATGTCCCTAATTTTCCTTGGAAACAGTTTTATGCTTTCATGTGCAAATGTCAAATAAGGCAAAAATAAACTCGAAATTAATATACAACATACAATAAGACTCAAATTTAATGCACCACTAACAATTTAAAGCAGCAATAAACTCAAGTTTAATATGCTACAAAGAACTTCAAAAGATACAAGCTATGTCACCGGATGGGAAAGCAGAATTAATATAAGCTAGGAAATAAAAGGCAAGTCCTTTGATACTGTTGGTTCCATTGTCCAGGATCTTAGGAATTGATCCACTGTCAGCTAAAATGGCTGAGAAATGAGCGTCTCGCCTACACTCAATACCGACAATGGGATACATTACTTAATATTTCAGTGGGTGAGATAAGTACCTTTAACAAATGTCCTATATATTTACCTATACCATCTGAACATTTATATAGCACATTTTTAAGGACCTCTCAAAAGTGAAAGGTATTTATTACCTATATCACTGTGGTATAATATGTCCTAGTTATAAACCATAATGGTTAAACTTTACTTGCAGTTTACTATGCTCGATACATACTCAGTTGACCACTTCGTATTATGACTTAGTGAGATTTGAACCCTAAACACAAAACTGTTGTGCACTTGAGCCAACATGAGCCAGCTCTGGAACTGCATGGAAACCCAGAGAAATTCTGTAATGGGGAAGAAAATCAGAAATTGACTAAACTCACAGCTGAATACAATATTAGGAGATTTCAGTTTGGAACAAAATATTAACCTTGTACAGATCGTGGTACCACAAACATGACCAGCTCATAATACAAACAGTAAAATACCTCATATTAACAGTTTAACCCTTTAATGACGAGAGTGTACTAAAAGTGACTTAGAAACGAATGCAGCTCGTCATTAAAGTTTTAAACTTAATATAAAACTTGCTAAACAGAATAGCTTCTCTAGTAAACCAGATGCATATTGATAAAAGATTCACTGCAATTAAGCTGCTTGCCTAATACTTTTCCTGAAAAGTACACTGACTTGGCTACAGTCACGCAAGTCAAACCGGTTGTCTCGTGAACACCTTCTGCCTTTGGCTACAGCTTAACAGCTCCCTCTGTTTCAATGTTTTTCTTATGACGGTCCAAGTTCTCAACCGGAACAGCCGCCTTGACCCCCGGTACAGAGTTATCTGAGTGAAGATCCACCTCGAACTTGTATTCTGAGGAGCAGCAGGAAGAGCGGGGAGGGACAGCAGTTGGTACAGCGACACCCAAAGAAACACAACTAGGAAAATCTTTGGCAAGTTTATCACAGCGCCGTTGGATCATCGTGTAGTCATTAACAGGAATATGTTGCTTTTCGTTGTATGGCAAGGGCTGCAAGAAGAGAACAACTCAGGTTCACCTATAGAGCTACTTGGAAGTTCTGCAAAGAGCCCCTTATGTGTAACAGCCATAAAAGCATGCAATTCATCAATCAGTCTTGGATGTGTGGATGGATGCATGGGTAAGAAGATTGGTGGATGGACGGACGGGCGAGTGGGTGGATGGACGAATGAGTGGATAGACAGGTAGACTGGATGGATGGGTGTTTGGATAGACAGGCGGATGGCTAGATTGAATAGGTGAGTGGGTAGATGGAAAGATGACTCGATTATTGGTTAGGTGGGCAAATGGTGGATGTATGGACGAGTTTGTGGATGGATGATCAAGTGATGATCCCGGTATCTAACCATCCAATCCATACATGGGTAGCTGTTGGTGCTCATGTGCCAGGAAATAACACGTAAACTGGGTCCTCCATGCTTTCGTGGTCAGATTGCCAGTATTGCAAGACTGCCAGTATCGAAGTAGATTGATAGGTTAAACAGGTGTCCTGTTTGACTGCTGTAGACATATTTGTACTTCAGACGATGAATGGTACTCTATGGGTATGTAAACAGTTATGTTAGTTTTCCCTTTAAGTATCAGTCCATCCACATTCATCTGTTCATTTGTCCACTAGTCTGTTCATCCCTTCATCCATCCACCCATCCATTGATCAGTCATCCATTCAACCACCCACCAATAGATATACTGTCCATTGATATATCAATCCATCCACTCATGTGCTCATTTGTTTCCACGCATCCATTCATGCATCCATCCATTTATACTTCAATCCATCTATCAATCCCTCCATCCACCCAATTATCAATCATCTATCAATCCATCCAACCTACCTACCATCAGCTAATCCATCCATCAACCCATACATTCAATCACCTACACACCTGTCTAACCCTTCATCCATCCATCTACCCAACCACCACGGAATGCATAGCTTACACTTTCTAGAAGGTAAAAGATTTTCTTCCGCATATCTTGTCGGTCATCCTGTTGAATATGAACAGTTGCAGCAAACGCCTTTGGTTTCACTCCACTGGTTATCTGTGACCACTGCCAAAACATCGCCTCCGCAAACCCATGGTTCCACAGATGATGCAATCCAAACTCCTAAAACCAAGTACCAGCAACAAAGTTAACTACACAACACATTTGCAAATATTTCTCATGGAACTTTGGTGAAAAGAACATAGGAATACGCCATCGTGAAGTCCAGTGTTGTGATCAGAAACTTTAAATGAGGAGACATTGAGAATATTTCAGTTTGGAACAAAAAATCAACCATGCAGATGCACAGATCCTAGTGTACTATAAATGGTACTACTATTTATTACTATCTTTATTAGTCGTCAACGGCCTTTGATGTCATAAGACGACGTTAAACTGTGGTGAAAACTATCTTTATTATGCATATATTAAGCACCACGAACCTATAGATAATCAGAAACTTTGTTCTGACTTTCCCTCTTCTTTAATTAACAAAATCGACAATCTTAAATGTAAAATATCTCAGTACACTGCTAATCTTAGAGAGATCGACCTACTGCTTGACTCTGACTTCTCTGGCGGGCGCTGCTTTTATTAACATACCCCCTGGGACTTTCTTCCTCCTGACTGAATAAATATATTACACATGGTTCGCTTAAAGCTGCACTGAGACAATATCTATTATTGAACACATAAAATAAATAAGACTTGATTAATTGTTGTACTTTAAAATGGTTTATGTTACAACTGTGGCTGTTATAATGTGCTTTGCCTTTTAATTTTATATTGCAAAGTTCTTCTGTTGTTTGGCTATGGCTTGATAGTCCTGACAATGTTAATTATGTTTATATAGCCTACGACTATAATTAAATTGATCATAAAAAAATCGAAGTCGGTCTGCAACTGTAATAATGGAAAAGCGACAGCCCTGCACCAGAGGATTTGTTTATCGTTTAGGGTTGTCCTGTTGACGACACCAACAAATTAACTTTGAAATTTCTATATCATCACTGAATTTGATTCATTCCTGTAGGATTTCTGTTTCTGTTGTTGTTTGGTCAATAAAAGGCTGAAAATATATTAATGCAATGATGCCATATTGAGTGGATTAGGACTCGGTCCATTCTGCTAACCTCATTGTCTATGTCTCCATGTGTGATATCTCCATCTGGCATCCACTGTATCTTACTGATCTTTACTGAGACCGTTGACCTTGACTCGCCTGCAAAGAGATCGAATTCCATGCTGTCCAACATCCGGAATCCCTCGGACATATACATTTGTAGTTTTTCCATCTGACGTGAAACACAGATTACAGTATTAAAATACATTACATTTATTTATATATTTGCACCTGTACTGTAAAGAGGAAACCTTGGTTAAAGTAAAGTCTCCATGTCGAAAGTTGAATGCAGAGAAGCTCTCATTTCCTGCATTCTGACAGCAGACGAATCCCACAGACAGTAAAGTCCTGCATGAATACGCAAGCCTAAAGTGTATTAGTTTGCTAAGAATATCAATAATTGGAGATTTAACAAATCCGATTTTGTTGTCATTCTCTTTCTCCTCATCACCACAACCGCCACCATTGTGTCTAATCTACAAGTCATTGTGTCTCACCGTTTTCTGACGCGCAATTTCATCTTCCGGATATCCCAACACCACACGGACATTAATCCAGCACCAGTCAGGCCGAAAGTCGGTCTTCATAAGTATGCTGGCCTTCATTTTCAGAGTAAGCTTTGTTTCTGGTTGCACCGGGTAAAGGAAGACACCTGCATGGACGCGAGGCCCCGAAGAAGAAGTAGGTCCTACGATTGCCTGTGTCTTTGTCGTCTGCGCGTTTGTTCCAGCCGCACTGTACAGTTCAATATGATACGCTTAAACATCCCCAGCAGCAACCGCATCTGAGGAACATATGAAGCCCATATGGCACAATAGTCCCAAATGAGTTTCATAAGTCCTACATATGGGCCCATGGAAGTACATAAGAATTCCTTGTGGGGATATCCCTGACAGCATTTTCCCGTGAACATGTGATGGGACCCATATAGAATAGTCCCATATGGAATTATGGTCCGATATGTGGCAATGCTGGAATAATGGTCCACGTGGATGTATGGGTCGTATATATGTGGCCGTGCTGGGATGCTGGCAGAGATTGTCCTAAGGGATCATATGCCTATATGCAGCGCAATTCTATTAAGACTAAAGATAGGGAGTCAGAGTAAATATTTCGTCTTAACCGAATTTCGAATTAACCGTTACGCAGCAGTAAATATATACCGCAGGATGTTTGGAGTTGAGGATCCTAGATTAGCATCGTCTTCGTCGCTGTCATCGTGACATTATTCGTCAAATCGCCATCATACAATTCGTAGGGCCTAACTGTCATCCCAAGTTTACCCAACGCTTGACACCACTGGCGAAACCATTGCGACACTCGCAAAGCAGCAGCTTTATGAAGTCTGGTTTCTGTATAGGCCTCATGTTGCTAGACTCCATGTGTCCCTGTTCCTGCCAGGGCCTGCCCTAGGAATCTGTGCTGGGCCCTCTCTAATTATATTTATTATTTATACTGCTGATACTGGTCCTCTCCTGGCCTCTTTGCTGAGCCTTGCTCTGTGCTGAATCAATCTTATGCGGTGACCTGCAGGTATGTTTTTGCACTGTCCTGCGTCAGCAGCCATTACCGAAGCCCGGGCCATGAACCGGGCAATGGAGGCCTCGAGGCCTGGATGTCCCTCCAAGGCTCCAATCACCTGCGGCTAAACTCATCTAAGACGCAGTTCATTTGGCTTGGCACGCGCCAGCAGGCAGCAGCTCGCCAAAATTGATTTTGGAGGCCCTTGCCCAGGAGTTCCCGCAGATTACTTTCCTCACAGTGGCAAAGAAATTAATTAATTGATAAATCCAGGCAGGCTATCAACTTTATATAAAATAAAATTATAGGCGTGTATGTAATGAGATCGACGATCGTCATGAAACTGCAATCTCTTAGAGAAAATAACATATCCAAAATTAAGTGGCCAAGGGCAGCATTTTGGGCCGTCGCCTCGGGCTGCATTTCAGCCCGTATACGCCATTGCTTTCTCATTCTTTGTCCGGGACCTTGGTGTCACATTAGACCAAGAACTAACGTTCACGCGGCATATCAGCCTGCTATGCCGCGATTGTGTATACCAGCTGCGTCAGCTTAGAGAGGTCTTCCGTTCCTTAACCTCTTTAATGCTGCCTTAATGTTTATCCACTTCTTTGTTGTTTCCCGTCTTGATTATTGCTGTAATGAATGAATGAATCATAATTTGCCAAAGAGCTGATGTAAAATGTTATTACTTTTAACCAAAAAGATTGTCTCCAAAATGGACCATTACAAACCAACAAATAAATTTATTTTCTTATACTTTAGTTAATTGCTTTGATGAGTCATGTTTCTAGTCTACGTTGGTTGCTGGGACTTTGCAGCTGGAACCCATTTTAAAAATCCTTCAAATTATGAAATTAAAATTATAATTTTCCAAAGAACTTTATGTAAATGTTATTACTTTGAATCAAAAGTTGGTCTCCAAATGCACCATTACAAACCCCACAAATGAAAAGTTTTTCGGGCGCTACGCGCCCGAGGAAATACGACAAGGCTGTCTAGAGAGCGTTGTAAGCCCCGGTCACAAACGATTTTAAGGAATTTAGTATTCAATTCTTGCATGGAAAATTCATTTTAAAATAAGTATTTCTGACAAATGAAATAACTTAAGAAATATCAAGACCTTGACGACATTAAGTTAAACATGTTGAAAAAGTTAAACATGTTAAAAACAATCAATACAAAGAGAATATAGAATAGTACTATAGAATAGTAGGCCTACAGTCGAATAGTAGGCCTGTTAGATAACACTTATTTCCAAGTTCCAACCCTGTACAATTCTACAACGTAGGCTACAACTGGAATTACATATTTTCCATAGTGCACGAAGATTGCTGTCATAATGTTGGTACCTTGCATTGACGTGAACGTGTATCTGTGGCACCACAGTGGTTTCGAAGCCATGGCTTGGTTTGACTTTTGGTCTTCATTGCAAAATAATGCAACACACTAACAGCCACTTGCTTGACATACTTTCACATACTGAATTCTACTTTGCTATCCACGAAGCAATTGTCCTCCTTTTAACATTAACATTACCTGCGACTACGTGTACATTTGAGAGGTAGTTTCATGTAGTTAATTCAGCCGGATCCCTCCGGATCTGAGATCCGGCTCCTCGGAGTTAAGATCCGCCACCAGAACTATGAGATCCGCCACGTAAAAGAATAGACCCGTCATCTACATGTGTTTCTGTTACAATTATCGACCATGAGCATCTTGTTTCACACATTTTATTCTTATCCGAATAGCAAATAGCGAATATATCGGTTATATATTGGCCAGTTAGGCTTGAGTTTTAGATTTGTCCGTTTATCCGGATTGTGCATGCTCTGCTCAGTGTACACCAAGAAAAAATCAACGCCAACAAAGCAGAATTTATGGAAAAGTGGTAGACGAGTTCGGCAGAGACCGCAGACGACTTCAATTTCTGTTCAAATAACTCTCGCTTTTTAGTTACTCTAAAAACTTTTCATGGAAAACTTTCATTAAAGTATAAATAACTGATATTTTCCAATTTTTCATTTAAAAAACTTCTATGAAAAACACCCGTGTTATTACTTTCCTGTTGCATCTTTGAAGCTCTTGATACAAAATTTAACCGTGACAATTGTGTTTTGCCCCTCCTTCCAAAACACCTGCGGGCGCCCATGGCTAAAGTCTTAATAAGCAAAGAATTTCTTCGATCAGTTTGAATGCTATTCATCACGCTGAACACCCTCTCACATTCACTGGAGCTGCATGTAGGCTACACAATGCCATGGGTCGTAGATCTTCAGGCTCAGCAGAAGGGTCTTCGACATAATTCTTTCATACCTCTGATGGCCTGCTCTGTATCAATGTTCCACATCCTGCACAGCGTCGAACTTCGGTTTCTCCATGTCGAATCGATGGACTATGAGGCCATTTACTTGGGTCAAGTATGTCTATGTCCTGCAGGAACTGAGATTCAGCAGCAGCATCGTTACTCATTCGTGAGTTCAAGTTGTTACATAGACTTTGCAGAAACTGACCGTCGTGAATCGACTGCTTTCCTGTTTTCCGTTAGAGACTCAGAGTAACGTCATTCAACACAATATGCCGTTCTGCAGCCTTTAGAGCTTCGGCAAATTTTTCACCAGGACTTTCTTTTAATGATTGCAGGACACGTACTGTGCGGGCTATCATAACCTGAGTTTTTTATTCAGAATAAAACATGGGGCTATCTGCGCCGTATACCCACATTTTTGGAAATATTTGAAGCGTATACCCGCGTTATTCACCAAATTCCAGTAGGTATACGGTGCTAGCTAATAATTTTCAGTGGGTATACGCCGTATACCCGCGTATACCCTCGACTACACCACTGCCGTGAACATTTGATGGGACCCATATAGAATTGTCCCATATGGAATTATGGTGCGATATGTGGCAATGCTGAATAATGGTCCGCGTGGATGTTTGGGTCGTATATGTGGCCATGCTGGGATGCTGGCAGAGATTGTCCTAATGGATCATATGCCCATAAGCAGCGCAATTCTATTAAGACGAAAGATAGGGAGTCAGAGTAAAAATTTCGTCTTAACCGAATTTCGAATTAACCGTTACGCAGCAATAGGCCTAAATATATACCGCACGATGTTTGGAGGTATTAACATCGTCTTCGTCGCAGTCATCGTGACATTATTCGTCAAATCGCCATCATACATTATTAGCATGGATCAGCATTATGTTATCACCCATCCCCATCTGCATTAGTGCATTTTATCAGCCCCTGATTCTGACCCGTCACTGAAAATGACTTCAAGAACTTGGCTGTTGCATTCTGATATGTTTAAATCGTTGGTCTCCCTAAGGTTGCTCTGGGCGGCCCTAAGAAATTTGAGATTATATATATATGCATACATTTAGGCATACACCATCCACATTCCACATTCCACACCTTGCGATTACATTACTATCCCAGCCAGCACATGGCTGGTTGGTGTAGTAATATAGTCGGTTAAAAATAATATTATATGGAACTTAGTACTTTTGTGGATTCTACTCATCCAGCTATTTAAGAATACGATTTGCTGTCATCACTCTTTATGCAACATGACTTCATAATTAGGTGTCCCTATTTAGCGGGATCTAATGATCCCTTCAGGGCCTTCTTTTTGAAACCATACAAGTCATTAATGTTATTGCATCACACTGTAAATTCTATTGCTGTTTCAAAATAAAAAAGAATTAAATTGAATTGAATTGAATTGAAAAAGAACTTACTTGATGTTGAAGTCGGTTCGAACATAATCGTTTCCGAGATTCGGAGTTATAACTTGATACAAAGCTGCATCTTCGCCTTCATTATGATTCAAGAGTGCTTCAGGTGCGCCATTGTTTTCGTTGGACTCTGAAGGTGCGATCAACCTGTCTGTCTGACTGACACAGGTCACATCTGAGCTGTTAATCTGCATGTAGGTCACATCAGCGCTTTCAAAGGTCGAGGCCGAGTCGTCGTCGACATTTCTGCCCGGGTCCTCTTTCTCGTCGGAGAAGGCTAGGGCTTCGGCTCCATCTTCCTCTGCTCCGTCATGGGAGCTGCTCTGACGGACCAGTTCTGGTGCACCGTCACACCTGGAGTCAGTGTGATGAGCAAGTTTCCCCAAATCTGAATCGCTTTCTTTGGCAGTGCCTGGTATGGATGGTAACATTCGTTGTAAAGTAGAATTACGTATTTCAGATTTCTCAGTTTCACGGGTCGTCGCTGTTGTAGAGGCCACACTGGATGCCCGACTGCCACTTTTGACGCTTGAAGTATCACATTGCTCTGTTAAAGTAAAACGAATTTTAAAGTTCATTAATCCAGGCACTAGGATAAAAAAAGGCATCTGGACATTTCAACCTCTAGCGTTAGGTCTATATTCGAGGTCTTCTCAAAAGTTTTCTCAGTTTGACTATTATTGAATAAAAAGTGAAACAAATCGAGTGATGCAAAAAGAAACCACTAGAGCTTATCTAAAACATATTTATATGCAGCAATAAATAAATAAATAACTTTTAGATTACAATATTATTAAAACAAACAAATTCAAGAAGTCAGGTGCTTGTCTAAATCACAGTGAAGCTATTACCATCTTGATCATTGAGGTCTATCGAAGGCGCTCTACGTTTCCACTTAAGCCTGTAGCTTATGCGTCGAGAACTCTAAAAATAAATAAAATAGACAAATTAATAAGCAGTCAGATACATTGATTGATCGATAAATAAATTCGCTAACATTTAGCGGATGATGATGATGATGATGATGATGATGATGATGATGATGATGATGATGATGATGATGATGATGATGATGCTGATAATAATACTAATATTAATATAAATATTAATATAAATAATAATATTAATATTAGTATTAATATCACTATCACTATCACTATCAATATCAATATCAATAAAAAATAATAATAATAATAATAATAATAATAATAATAATAATAATAATAATAATAATAATAATAATAATAATAATAATAATAATAATAATCAACACTGGATCTCAACGACGAATAGGTGCCGTTCAAGACGATTTTCTACTATTTTTCTACTATTACTATTTAATGTTTAAGTCCCTAAGGGATCATATGTACCACGGGGCATAAAAATAATAATAATAAGACGACGATTTATATAGCCCCGCGTTTAAGCCGAGGTTGAAGAAAAGGGCGCTGTTCCTGAGTTCAAAAATCAATACGGTCAATTCGCATGATACTGTAAATTTAGTGTAAAAGATAGGTCTTTAGCTGTGATTTAAATGCCTTCCGACTCAGAGACGAAGCGTCCTTCACATGGTCGAGAAGACGGTTCCATGCAGCATCCAGAGACAGAGGAGGAACAGTCACAAAACCGGAGACATGTAGTTGATTTTTAGACGAGGATTGTAACCGACAGCGGTTCGGGTTGTCTTCTATCCGAATGTCTTAGATGTTGTCCGGCATAAGATCAACCAGTGCTTTGTAGGTTATCAAACACAGTTTGTAAGCAGCCCGCTGAGGAACACGCAACTAGAATCTGTTGTGTCTTAGTGTATATCTGTGTCATGATCAGATAATATTGTCCGGCCATTATGAAACGTTCAGCAAAATAGGATATTGACAACATTGCACCTGGTCGATATAAATGGATGCACATGCATGGTATTGGTGTGCCATCGGTTGATGCCTTGTGCATTCGACACCGGCGCAATAGAAGTTACTAATTACAATTATGCAAACATATATACTTGCATAGATGCATATATACATACATATATACATACATACATACATGCATACATACATTACATATATATACATACATAATTACATATCATAAATACATACATAAGTACATACATACATACATACATACATACATACATACATACATAACATACATACATACATACATACATACATGTACAAACATACATACATACATAGCATACATACATACATACATGCATACATACATACATACATACCATACATGCATACATACAAACATACATGCGTAGGCCTTGCCCTACATATAGACCCGAGTGTTTAACTATAGTGCCGTTTATCACTGGAATTCCGACTGGCTTGCATCAATTTGATTTGGCAGATTTGTAATTGTAATATCAAATTTACATAGTACCATGTTCAGAGAAACTTATCACAGGCACCCAGATCTGAAAACCACATCCTGCGCTCAGTTGGGATCTATTATAATGGGCGCTAAATAAATTTTAATTGATTGATTGATTGATTGATTGTTTGATTGATTGATTGATTGATTGATTGATTGATTGATTGATTGATTGATTGATTGATTGATTGATTGATTGATTGATTGATTGGATTGATTGATTGATTGATTGATTGATTGATTGATTGATTGATTGATTGATTGATTGATTGATTGATTGATTGATTGATTGATTGATTGAGTTCACTTCACTTGGAATTAATTCCGGAATTTGGTGACATTTGACTGACCTTCCTGTTTTCAAGGTCACCGTGATTTTTCCCTTCAGTTGAGCGGGAAGAATTGGCACCTAATGTTCAAAAGACATAATTGCAAACTGCAGTTTATTATATTTGTCATTCAAGTCAATTAATTAGTGATACATTAACAGACATGCTTGCGGCCCACGATCTCCAACAATTAACCTAGGTAGAATTCAAACATTTCACTATGGTTTACTTATTATAACCGAAAGGCGAGAAAGAGGCATCAAGTAAACAGTGGCTCCGTTTTGGCTCATAGCACACATCCACACCTTTACTTACTGACTGCGTGCAATAAGTGCTTTAAATGAAATTAACAGAGAAAATGAATAAATAAACTGGCTTTAAGGTAAAATGCGTTGGGTCTATGCTGAAACATACTTCAGGCGGAAGAATGACAGACAGATATACACAGACCTACACACATACATACATACATACATGCACACAGAGGGACAGACAGATAGACAGAGCGTGCATACAGAAAGAGTAGGTTAGCTGGGAAGGGGAGAGATATGTGCGAGTCTGTTCAGTTTGATCGTATTCTTTGGTTGGATTTTAAAGGGCCCATTGTTTTAGACTAGAACCTAAATTTAGGCCTCTGACTGTGTTGTCCGTATATATAAAGAGGCGAAATAGAGTAGGTCCATCGTTTTATTAAAAAAATGGAACAAAAATAAAACTCCAAATACCTTGGCATACAATATGTGTCAATGCAATTGAAAATTTATATAGCGCCACGTAAAGAGAAACAAGTCAGAGGCGCTGACACTTATTAAGAAGGACTTACATCAGCAAATAATTTAGCAGGTGTAGGCCTAAATGAAACGCTACGTAGCAACCATACAACGTTGTTTATAAGGATGACAAATCTGCAGAATTGTACAATCTGTCAAAGATACTGAAATAGTAAACGAAATAACACATTCAAAGACTTAAATGTTGAGAAATTGTTGAGAAATTAAGAAGGTATTTGGCCTACCCATTTTCGTTTTTAAAATTTTTAAAAGGAAAATAGACCTAGCCTGGGGAAAGCCCATGGGAAAGGCCCAAGGCCTAGGTCTATATAAAAACCAGGTCTATATAAAAACCAAGGAAGATTAATATGGCAGGAGTCGACAGTGTTGCTGGTCTGACGACTGGATGGGATGCACGAACCGTATAAAGACAAAATTTTAAACCTTCTAATACACCAAAATATGACATTTACTGTAATCGCTTTGCAGCTCACGTGTGTGGTGGTCTACAATGGTAAACAGTCACGCCCGCCACCTAGGGGAAGGTTGGTTGCGGCTGAGAATAAGCTGGTTTCCTCAAATAAGCTCTTTGGGGTGCTGTTGGTTACCCATAGAAAAACGAAAGAGTACATAATCCGGGTGTGCTATCTACTCTGGTCTCTGGCAACCAGACTCAGACCTCTTTCGGACTACCATTTTGGACAAGCACTCTGACTCGTCGCAGCGCTCGTGAATAAGCTGGTGCCCTGCGCTTGGCTTTCGAGTGGCGCTTTAGAAGCTTGGAGTTTACAATTACGATTGCGTATGAGCAGACGACACAGCCACGTTCCGTGGACTTTTTTAGTAGCACCGCCTCGACGATTGGCACAGAGCCTCGTCAATTTGTAGCGTCATCTTAGGATGGGTATTTCATAAGGCGAGGCCATTGGATATTACGAAGCACCGAGTGTAGTATCTTGTGTAGTCTACTTTAAGATGTTTACACGTAAGAAACTCATAACCACAGGTCATCGACTGAACCACAACGTAATATGGTGCAGTGCAATGCATTCTGATGTAGCGTATACACGCTCATAGCCTACTACTGCACTGTAACGTAGGGTTACTAATGTAAATCGTAATTTGGCACAATGCATTGTTTTTATACATTTCTATGGTTTTATATGATTTGATGCAGCGTCGGTCATTAAGCCGTTCTCCCTGACGCGGCTTTTGTGAGGCACTGAGAAATTTCGAAGATTGACATTTACATTTAAGGTAACCGTAGGCCTACTTCTGCCAGTGATATCTTCAAAATCCAACTTCGTCTCCCTTACTCTGAGACGAATAGTTGAAATTTCTCACCGGACGTTAAATCAAGTCAGGTAAAGGAAAGAAAGGTAAGAAGTATAAGGAAAGGCAAAGGAAGGAAAAAGAAGATGTAAGGAATGTTAAGATAAAGAGAATTAAGGCAAGGTAAACAATGTAATATGAGTTAGTCTATTATGCGAATGAAACCCTCCGAAATTTCTCAGCTTCACACAAAGCTGCAGTTGTTAGAGAGACCAGCTTAATCGACAGCGGTATATCAAGTCGGGACCTCAAGAGACAGATTTTTGGTCACTTTCGATGCCTGGTCAGATTTCGACAATAATAATAATAATAATAATAATCTTAGCTTATTAATTCAAACTGACATGAACGTGGTATGATTACAAGTCATAGCATGAACGGATGATCACAAGTTATTACAGGAGACGAATTTAACTGTATGGCAGCCATGCAAGGCGTCCATCTATCCTGCAACTCAGTTTACCAACGCCACCTGGCGAATGAAAGGCTGAGTCGACCTTAAGGAGGATAGCAGAATCGATCCCGCTTCTATGCTGAGCTTATGCTCTTCGTGCCAGAGTGTTACCATTACCCCCTCCCCAAAGGGTCAAAGCCGGAGAGAAAGCATGGTGACGGTGATTGATCGGAATCGTTGCTGGTCATGATCATGGGATGGTGGAGAAGGGAACCAGGATAGGATAGCTTGCAAAGCTAAAATAAGGCAAACGAATTATTGTAAACTGTATGTGCACAAACTGCCTAACAGTCTTTCATTGTTTATCGCCTGGCCATCACGTCTATGAGAATGAATTGCTTACACCTAAGTGTTCTTGAGACTACTGAACCTGGAATGCATTAGCTGCAAGTTTCTGCACAGTCATGCATTGCGCATATTTTTTCCTAAGACAAAACGAAGGTAAGCATCTACGGACGTCGTTGACGGGCTAGACCTACTTTTCTTCCTACAATTTTCTGTTACGAATGTGAGCTGAACGACAAAAAAAATCTTCAATCGAAAACTGGCCCCAAGTTAAACAACCACAGTTCTCGCGCTTTTGCAAACATACAGTGTATGTATATGGCCATTTATATAGCGCCTTACAAGAGCCTCACGAAGTCGCGTATCTTCAGTTGACAGTGCTGCAGTTAATACCGTGTTCACGTAATTTCCTACAGTTACAGGCAGTCACAGTAAACATAGAGAACACTATACGGTGCTGCTGCCTAAATGTCCTTGGGCTGAAATTGAAACGGATTCCATCTACTGTGACGGCTGATTCATGCAAAGTTTCCCGTTTTTTAGACGACGTTTCGTCGGTGTCTGGATATGGTTCATCATGGTTACAGTCACAGTCTGTTGGTTTCTTCTCTTGAATAGACGAGTCACGGGTCGCTGCGTCACAACCAGGGTCCGTGCTCACCATTCGGTGACTCGTATCATCTTCTTCCTTTGTCTTACAGCGTCATTGCAAACCCGTCTTCTCCAGTTGGCTCACTGTCAGTACCACGGATACTGGCTTTTATTTTGTTGATATATCAAGGAGTCATAATAACCATACGAATTGTGGGAAGGGTCCTGACTCTCCATACACACGCGGTCTTCGTTGTTCCTGTCTTTCATTTTTATATTCCATATGTTCCGCGACCTTCTCTCTGTACTTTTCCAGTTGTAAACTTTTCCAGTTTTCCGGCATTAACCGTATCTACTCTTCAAATTCCCTATCAAACCCGTTTATGTTGCAACTCAGTGGAACGACTCCTAAAATAAAATTGAGTAATCAATGCCGCCATGAAACATTCAATGATTGTATCCACAGTTCAACATATACGCGGTGTTCAGTCATCCAGCAAGCATCCATTCCAGATCCGGTTGAGTGATGAAATTCCCTCCGACGGTGGCAGTCATCCGATTTTCATCATCCGATGAGTATTCGAAACGATTCATACTTTTCGCTTTCGATGAAACAGGATCGTGTTCGTAGACGCCAACGTTCTCCATGTTTTCTACGTAATGCGAGAAGCGCTTGTCGGGCGTTTTGCTATCGCTTACGTCTTCATAGGAGTCCGATTTTCCAGTGGCGCAGTAGTTCAGTTCATAGTCTCGGTCTGAGTCACTTATTACGTCATCTTTTCGGCGACTGGAGAGGTCATCCGGGACGAGATTTAAGTCGGAGTCGGAACTGGGATTTGTGGCGTCAATTTCGTAGGGTAGATTGACTGGAGCCTGCAGGAACGCAGCTGGGGATGAACGAGTAGCCACAACCGTCCTTCTCGGTTTAGACGGAGTGCGTAGGTCCTGGACCAGAATAACATAACAGTTGCATTAACATAACATGACATAACAAGGGTTTTAAGTGGTTCAGAAGACGTTTAGTCTGTGTTAGAACCACTATTATTACCTGAAACATGATAGTTAATAGCCCAATTTTCCTAGCTTCTTCTTAAAAGCTGTGATAGTGTCCACTGAGACAGTACTATCGTCCAAACTATTCCACAAATCTACAACTCTTGCACTGAAGAATTTCTGCCCTAATGTCCCTTTTGGTTTAGTCTTAATTTAAAAAAATACTGAACGCTTTACTTAATGGGGCATGATGATTGGTTTTCCAATGGATTCCTGACTTTTCCAGTGGATTGTGATTTTGTTACTACGACTTAACTGGAAGCGGCCATCGACGCTATAGAAGTGATTAGGTTAGATTCGTAATCGTAATCGTAATCTCCAAACTTCTAAAGCGCCACTCGAAAGCCAAGCGCAGGGCACCAGCTTATTCACGAGCGCTGAGTCTATAGTCAGAAGGGTTATCCGAGAGAGTAGTCCGAAGGTGGTGAGTCCGGTTTCCAGAGGATCAGAGGTGTCAGAGTAGCTGCTAAGGTGGGTGTCGTTTGCGTCGAGAGTTTGAAGGTAGATGATCGTTGAGTCGGGGTAAGAGTTCTTGAAGAGAAGAGACTTTAGTTTCGAGTGGAAAGCCTTGGCAGTGATGGATAGAGGAGCCTGATGCGGATGATGATTGGTAATTGGAGATGATGGTGGAGGAGCGGAAAAAGTGCAGAATTCCGGATGTAGGTCGTTCCAGAGACGTGGTGCAGTGTTGTATATTGCTCGGTTGGAGAACTTGAGATTAGGTAAGTGAGTCTTACAGACGGATACAAGAACACGCGTGCGTGCGTACATATACACAAATTACACATACATACACACATACATACATACATACATACATGCATAAATACACATGCATGTCATACATTCACACATACATACACACATACCGCTTTTGAGTGGTTCTTAAAATGCACTCTATAAAAGCCCAGATATAGACATACACACATTGTATTGTATTGTATTTCAACACTTGTTATAGCAAGCCCCTACCAGATTTCCCATTCAGAGGCGCTCCCGACTACTGCGCGAACGCTGAATCGGAGTTTCACGCCGAAGCGCATGAGCAATTTCGAGTACATAAGGACATGCCCAGGGTCATTAGGAGTGGTTTTTAGGTGGATTCGCACCCGCAAAGCTCCAGATACATACATACACACATGTACATTAGCTCAACAGAAACTGCAGTTATGGTATGCTTACGTTGGTCATGTCGCAGTAGATTCCGATTGGTTTTTCCAGGTGACCTTCCTGATGGACGTAGACGGTCAAGGTCAACTGTTCTTCGTTCTGTTTGCTTCCCTTTGACGTCATCCAGAACTGAGAAGTGGCTTCCATGCCACTCCACAGGCAATCCAGACCATGGATCTGTAGGAAACACCCAGCACATACGTCAGAGCCGCCTGCTCTTTGAAAGACATTGGCAAGGTTCAAGGTGGGCTAAGACGAGGCAAGGTAAAGTTAGGTTAGGTAGTGCAGTGGCGTCTAACCCCCTCCCACATGAACTGTGAGAACAACCCCCACTCTGGCCGACTTATATTATCGGAAATCAACCCCCCCCAGTTTATGTTCAAAATGTAGGCTAAACCCCCACTTTTGAAGCTCAATTGAGATCGTTCTCCAAACCCCACCATTGGTAGACCCAACTGAGGTATACAGTGTAAGGTAATATTAGGTTTTTCAAGGCAAGGTTGGGTATTTCAAGGTATACGGCTAGATATTTCAAGGTGAGGTTGGGTAATTTGAGGAAGGTGGTTTAGGGTAAGGCAAGTTCAGTTAAGGTAATGTGATGTAAGATTAAGGTACGGTGAGATGATATGGGGCGCGGTGGTATAGGGTATGTTCGGTGCCTTGCAGCCGGAGGGTTGCGGGTTCGAATCCACCTCAATCCGCCGCGTAGGGACCCTGGGCAAGTCCTTCACTCGCAATTGCTCATGCGCTTCGGCGTGAAACTCCGATTCAGTGTCCGCGCTGTAGTCGGGAGCGCCTCTGAGTAGAAATACTTGAAGGGGCGCTATATAAATATCTTAAATGAATGAATGAATGAATGAATATGGTAAGGCAAGGTAAGCAAGGCAGGAGGAGGAAATGCAGAGTAAGGTATGGTAAGTTAATGTAATGTAATATAAGATATAATGTCTGGTCAGATCAGATGAGGTAAGGCAGGGTTAAGTCTGGTAAGGTTATGTAGGGTCAGGATGCGACCGTACGTATTATACGTATTTTATTTTGGACGATAAAATACGTATAATACGCGTACGGTAAAACTTTGCGTGCCGTACGTTACAATACGTTGTACCCTATAATTGTAAAATTGAACACGAAACGTTGCAACATAGTTAACTAAGTTACTAAAAGGCATAGCTGCCAAAAACAAACTTAACAAAGTTTACTGTAAGGTATCTACTGCGATTAGCGATTACTAGCGAAAACGGAAATGACGTAACACCGCGTAAACTTATGAAGTGCTCGTATGGCACACCATTGAACATTAAATTGTTTCTAAGTCAACGTATTTTTACGTATAATACGCGTATTTTACATTCGGGGATAAAAATACGTATGATACGCGTATTTTATTATGGGACTAACGTACGGTAACCCTGTGTAGGGTGGCGTAAGGTAACAGAACCTAACGCAATTGGAGGTAAGTAAGGTATGTTAAGCTATGGTAAGGGAAGGTAACGAAGGTAAGGTTAGCTTGACTGACCATGCAGTAGTAGTAGTTTCAGTTTAACGACACTGTGTGATTACAAAGATCATTAGCGTCGCCCTCCTCCTTTATCCAGGCTTGGGACTGGCACTGACAGAGTACGATCAGCGGCGGAGTTAAACTGACCATGCGTGTCTTTGACTGTTTCTGCATGCATCCGACCATCCATTCCACGTCCCGAATTCCCACCTCCACTCCCGAACCAGACTCCGTATTATATAGAAGAAGACCTGTTTTTTCGATCACTCGGTAACCGTCGACTTGAAGAGACTTTTGCCTTCGATGCTGAAATGCAATGCAAAGCAGATGAATACTTTGAATACTGTGTTAAAAGGCCCGCTGAAGCACAGCGTAAAGTTTGTTATTAGGGCCTACTTCCTTGAAAAGAGTTCATTAATCGTAACTCGAGATGTCTACAGCGCCCAAAAGATCGTGTTGCGGGAACCAGCTAGGACCACTCGTGTATGTGCGAACACTACTTGAGGTAGATTCCTGATCAAACATTAACTGTAGGTCTTTGCAATGTGCCTAGAACGAATCGCTAGGCCTCTTCTCGAGCCTGATTAAGTTCGAGTTGAAGTATTTGAGCAGCTCTGCGTGGGTGGGTAGCAGACATTAATGACCACATAACCACATTGAGGTCATAACCATCATAGGCTGCTGCCTCTGTTTAATTAAGCGGATTGACTTCCTGAGTACCGACTGACCTGACTGTAGCTTGATTTTAGAGCGCCATCGACTGATTCTTTATGCATTGCACACCGGTGCTATATATATGCTAGCTCAAGGGACTGATCTACGCTTCTTCTGTATCCTCTAATCGGGGAAAAGGCGTTCAGATTATTCTCATTCTTATTGCTATTGCTATTGCTAATGTTATTGGTATTTTTGTATCCATGGCAACAATGATCGACATTGTTCTCATTCTTATTCCTATTGCTAATGTTATTGGTATAGTTTTGTATCCAAGGTAACAATGATCGACATTGTTATTGTTATCAAGGTAGCAATAATCTCTCTTGGTCCACGACTATAAAGCGCTTTGAGGACGCGATACCTAAACATCTGAGAAACTTAGATTGGAAGCAATAGGTGGTTGCGGTTGGGATGGTGATTTCACTGTTATTATCATTATAATTAATCTACAGCCACAGCTATCAATCAGTGTTACATATCCGAGAGGTCACCGAATTTCGCAACATTTCTTTAGCCTACCATTTTGTTCTTGTCGCATCCAACTACCACCTTTAGGATCGCAAGCCAAGATTCGTGACCTTTGATCTTTGTTTGGAGAAAGATGGCGACTTCCGCTTTTCTGGGATGAACGACACTTCCGTTTTCGACGAGAACAAATGAACAGAAATGGCGGAGAACGAGAACAGCCTTTCGTCCGTTCGTCGACAGCAACACTTTGTTCGCATGCGGTGTTTGCCCGTCAGTAAAGCGACTGCTTCCCATAGACCCCGCGACGGCTCTGAGCTTTGTCCAGATGGGGGTCTGGCCCACATCCGTTGGACTGTAGAAGACCTCGATCTGGCCTCGGTTCACGGGAAGGTCGAGCGATATCACCACGGGAGAGGTGAAGGTGGATCCGTGTGGGAGACAGTGCAGGACGTTCGTGAGAGGCCGTTGATCCACGGATAGGACTGGGAACTCGTCCGGATTGCTGCTCCATCGCAACTCAACGTGTGATGAACCGGAGTCGATGTGATCCGGGACGCTGACCGTCATCCCAGGAACCCTTAGCTCGCTTCCAAGACCAACTCGGTATTGAACCTGGTTGTCGTGTACCGGCATCTCGTAAGTCGACAAGAGTGCATTTGGCACGACAGGTGGGCGCTGTGACGTCTGGAGTAGTTGATTTTGTAGGGGCTGAGCAGGTTGGGGTGGCAAGGGCTGAAGAGGTGGGGGTTCTGAGACGTTTGTTGTAGGCCTATGGCGTTTTAACGGTTGGCGTGCTGAAGGGTGCAAATTTGCAACTGGAGTCTTGAGACGGTTGATTTTTCTATAAACAAGCAACACTTCACTTTAGTGTTCGAGTATTGTAGGATAGAATATTATCTCAGATACAATGTCCCATATTAATAACATAAGATGTTATATACTAAACAAAAGCATTTACAACTGTAAAATACAACTGTAATTTGATGATGCCCTCCTTATAAATTTCAGATGTGCCCGTTGAAGCCGGGCAAACATTAAGAAGCATAGGTAGACTAGAAGAGGTCAGTTCTCAGTTTAGAGCGAAAGACAGCCTCGTTAAGAGGGTTATGTGTGTGTAATGTGTAGGGGTGTGTGTCAGCAAATACAACAGGAGAAGTATCGAGATAAGAAAACGATGAAGAAAGATACAAGAAAATTTCAAAGCTGCAGAGAGTCATGTATTATGGGCAAACAAAGGCTTACAGAGACAGACAGACAAACAGACAGACAAGCCCAGAGTCACATGCAAGTTTACATTCAGGTACAAAGAGGCAAATAGACGAATTCAAACACCAACATACGCATAGGTCTATACAGGCACACACATCCAGATACAGACAGTGTCAGATATACCTCTGTATGTATATATATATATGCGTAAACATACCAAAACAAATCCAGACATACAGACACATACTCAGACTCACACATGCATACAGACAGCTTCTTATAGTGCGACGTTGTGCTGATGACAGATGATTATGTTTGATTTAAAAAATTGAATGGATGGATGGATTTATACTTTGACGTCTCATGCATCGCAAACTTTCCGTACTTGTATGAGACGCACCGTCGATGACCGTATTTGCCTGGATCCAGTTCGTAGTCACAGTCCGTTGATTTCTTCGCTTGAATGGACATGTGACGGGTGGCTGCGTCACAGCCAGGGTCCGTGCTCACCATTCCGTGACTATTCTCGTCTTCTACTTCTTTGTATTCTCCAACGTCTCTGCTTTGCAAAGTGACTTCGCTTGGCACCAGGTCATCATTGCCAACGTTCTCCTGTATTTCTACATCTTCAGAGGCACATTCGTCTTCTCCAGTTGTCTCGCTGTCATTAGCAGTGATACTGGTGTTAATCGGTTGGTTTATTAGGGTGTAATCGTGCGAATTGAGCATAGGGTCCGGCCTCTCAAAGCACGTGGTTGTCATGTATTCGCTGATCCTATTTTTGCCCACAATGGTGCCGTACTCGACAGTTGTTTCCTGGCAATTCCTTTCACGCAGTTTCTCCATCTCTGCTTCGGCGGATTCAGGAAGTGGAGGCAGCCTCACGTAGATCGAACTTATGCTACTTCGTTTCTGGAAGTTAGGTCTGCTCGGTGCCATGTGGGGATCTGTGTAGTAATTGTCGTTAGTGGTCTGAGGAGAGGTCTCGCTTCGTTTCAAGCAAGAATCCGCAGATTGGACCTCGTTGCTCTCAAATGCAACGGTGTTACTAGTCCCGTCGAGGGTAAATTTGCCCATGTTCATGTATACGGGATTTGATGTCCCTACAAGCAAAGCAAGCAGGCATCACACCTGTGAAAGCGTCTCTCAATCAATCAATCAATCAATCAATCAATTTATATAGCGCCTCTTCAAGGGTTCTACTCAGAGGCGCTCCTCTTAAGCGTGACCCAGGCAGGAATGTTTAAACCAGAGGAAAATGAAACTCGAAGCATCACAAAATCAGGGACAAAAAATATTCGAGTTAGCCTTTTCATAAGGGAAATAGTTGTTAATACGCGTCCGATCCTATAGCTATTAATATCAATTAAATCTGTTACATACTGTGTGTGCTTGCATAGGTGCGTTTGTGTGTGAGTGAGTGTTTGAGTGTTTGAGAGAGTGTTTGTGTATATGCATGTGTGTTTGTGCGTGTGATTGTGTATAAACATAAGGAACTAAATGTTTGTTTTAAAACTAACCATCTGGCTGCAGAGTGGCATAAAGTGACGTCGCATGGTATTTATTATCCTGTAAGTAGATATCCTGTAAATGCAGAAATCATAAAATCTTGTTATTGCTGGCGTCCACTTTTCTATCTTCGGTCATTAAACTTCAGTCCAGTACAATCGTCTCCAAAAACTAAACGTCCAGCACGGCTATCTAATCGGCAATGAACTTGGTCTGCACTTCAACGATTGCTGTTTCGAGCCTCAGGGTCCTCCTCTATCTAACACCCTCAGGCTTTCCACTGCCAATTAAAGCCCCACCTCTCCAAGAGCTTCTACCATGACCCAACCACTCCTTCGCTATCCAATCTCTGTTGTCCCCTTCCCTCTCTGGTCTCTCTGGTAACGGGACTTGGGCCTCCATTTGGTTTCTGTTAACAACCCCTTTGAAAAGACACAGCGCTCAAACACTCATAAGCTGGTGCCCTGCGCTGAGCTTTAATGTAGCGCCATAGAAATTTGGATTCTACGATTGCGATTATTAAACACGTTTGATTCCAGCTTTGACTGAAAGGCTAGTAAGTCTTTCAGTCAAAGCTGGAATCAGTGGGAATGGTGTTGTGCTTGTAAGTTAGTTCATACATACATACATACATACATACATACATACATACATACATACATACATACATACATACATACATACATACATACATACATACATACATACATACATACATACATACATACATACATACATACATACATACATACATACATACATACATACATACATACATACATACATACATACATACATACAAATAATACATACATACATACATACGTACATACATACATCATTGGTCTGTGTAAAGTACACAGTTAGTCGTTGACTTACACTTTCGCTGCGTCCCTTCGATAGCTTAGATGACTTGCGACATATCCGGTCCTGAAGGTTGATAACTGATTCCCCTCCTCCTCCGATTGAGTTGGACGAGCGACTGATATCGCATTCGTAGACATCTTCCGCTGACCTATGCAACTTCTTCGACCTCTTCGGTATATTCCGCACTGGACGACTTATGGGCGAACCTATGTCAGACACGAATGCATGCTTGCAAAGAAAAATAGTATGCATGCACGTTCTTATATATAGAACAAATTGTATTGTAATTTCAACCGGAGAGTCAATTAACAAAATCAATGTGTATATGGGTGTGCATGTATGTAGGCATGCATGCGTGTATGTATCGTGTGTGTATGTATGCATGTACATGTATATGTATGTAGGTGTGTAAATATGTATGTCTGTAATTAAGCTTCGTATGCATTTAGGCTACGAATCAATTCAAATTATGTAGTAGGTAGTCCTATGTATGTATGTTATGCATATATGTATGTATGTATTTATGTGTGTATGTATGTATGCTTGAATGTATGTATGTATGTTACAGTATGTATGTATGTTATGTGTGTACGCATTGCATGCATGCAGTGATATAGAGCAGTATAATTAGTGCTGTGAACGTTTGAACGTTAACGTGCTCTTGCCTATCACTGGCAATAAATTTAAAATTCTTTCAATTTCGGGTTGCTTTCTACAGCAATCTAAACAGTTGCGATGTCAGCAGCAGCGTTTTAAGTTTGCAAATAATGTACGACGGAGGTGCCCTAGAAAACCTCAACAAAGGATCTGTGCTTCGTCAGTTGTAGCGTTAAGCCCTGCACCAATCCACTAATGAAATTAATTAGAATTTACTTCTGTGTTGGAGGAATGATATTCGCGAGCATGGGCGTCGTTTATTGGCGTTTAACACGGCGCACTAAGCTAAAAACAAGACCACCCTGAACAACAGAATAAGCAGAAGCATTACTGCAGACCTGGAATTAGGAAGGAACAAAGTAATGTAATTAGTCATTTATATAGCGCCGCTCACAGCCGTGGCCATTCAGTAGCGCCAAGTAGGCCTTAATGTATACCGCTAAATGAGGGATCAGCTTGAATTGTGGCCAACCATAACACTTAAAGTTAGTCCCTGTTCCCCAGATTTTTAATCGTTGAAGGAGGTCGTCTGAGCATCCTTTTGATCTTGCTATCTCTCCACAGGTCTTCCACTCAAAACTGAAAACACTGCTTTTTCACAAATCCTATCCCGTTCCTTCTCTTCCCCTCACCTCCCTCTGCCATTTCAACTCTAAAGCATCATCCACCTTAGCCGTCTGACTGTCTGTCTGCCTGACTCTCCGGATCTTAACCTCTGCCTATCGATTTTGTTTTGATAAAGCGCCTGTGAATAAGCTGGTTCCCGTGACTTCGCTTTTGTGGGAGCTGTAGAAATCTCAAGTTTACGATTACGATTGATGGTCATACCTAATGCAAGAACTGTTTTTGGTTCCTGGAACTCTTCCCTGCATCTGTTGGTTCTGTTCAGTCGCCCAAAGGTCATTTAGTTCACAGCTGAAACCTTTTCACATTGCTTAAGGGCTTACCCAGCTGGCCAGGCTACCTCTCAGTGTCTTAGTGGAATGATCTTATGGATGGTGCACACCTGATAACCACTTCGTTCTGTTGCGCCATCGGTTGATGCCTTGTGCATTAGACACCGAAGCAATAGAGTTACTAATTACAATTACAATGATGATTATTACCAGTCATTAGCGGAAGACTGTTTTTCATGCATTTCTGTATTATCCGGCATGTTCATGCATCTATGTTACGTCAATTAACAGAATGTTTTCGTCATACTCACCCATAGTTTTTCCTCTTTAAAACTCGATTACCAGGTTCCAGGTCGAACGAGTAACAAACCGCACGCCTCTGTAGTTCCCTGTGTTTGCTCTGTATAGGTGTAGGCTAAATTCCTACATAACTATTTGCCCAATGCGTTTATTCTACATTCGAACTATGTAAACTATTTGCAAGTCGCATAACAGCAGAGTACGCTAGCAATCACCTGTTCGGCAATTACAATACACCTTTGTCAAGCCCTCATCTCTGTTTTATCGTCAAGTGAGTTGGCCAACAAGTTTTGTTGGTAGTACTTGACATCGGTAGTTGTTCGGGTGTTGAAGTGCCGCTGCTCCCGTTTTGAGCTTCAATAGGGGTCGCTATGGTTGCAACAGACTGCTGTACAAAACGTCAAGGAATGTTGGTATTATTCAAGTCACGGATGCCTGGGTTAGTAGGCCTATGCTATAGCCTAAAGGTCGTTTGCATTATGACTCAGGATGATCTGTAATCAGTCTATCCATGCAGCAGAGGTTACTTCCTCATTGCGATTAACTCAAACAGATGCAAAGTTCTAATCGTAAAGAAGACCGCTCTGTGTTTTATTCTGTCTGTCTAGGTGTCTCTGCCTATTTCTGCATCTCTCTCGTTATCTCTCTGTGTCTCTGCGTCTCGTCTCAGTCCATAGAAAAGTGAAGTGTCACTGTTGCGTATACGGCAAATCCGATTATACACATAAAGGCAAGCCCACATTATACTTAAATCCATATAATATTATAAGTATAATGTAGTATACAACATATGCGACTATGTGCATATCGGCAAGCCCACATAGGCCTATTTATATACATATAATATTATATAGATATATAATGTTGCATATAATATAAGCAAATTAATACATACAGGTAAGCACTAAGCAAACATGCACAGACGAGACAATGCGGAAGTTGCCGCTATTCCTGTAGGCCTAGTTCTCAATAAAAAAACCCAGAGAGACATTCAAGGCAACCGAAAGCCAGCCATATAACCACAAAGTTTACCGTAAACTTCAAAAGCGTCACCCCTCTATCCTGTCTAGTATACCTGTCGCCATTCCGATGGCCTCTCTAGTCTTAAGTCTTAACAGTAGGTCTAACGCCCAATAATGTTAGTGCTCAATGGAAATAGATCCCCAATGCCCCACGAGGGACAATGTATTATGTATGGGAGGCAATCATATCCCGTTCCTAACCTCTGAGCCAAATGAAACAAAAGGTTATCTTCCAAGCTTAAAATATACGCATCTAACAAACACTGTTGCTTAGCGACAGAGACACCCTTGCCTGTCGAGGGTCGTCGTTGCATGGAGTCCGGTCAGCAGGGTGGAGCCCTCAGTCGTTCGATAACACGTCAGGCGTGCTACCGATGAGACATCGTGTGGCGGGTCACAGTTTCTAATGCGGTATTATAAGCAGACAAACTGGCACACCATAGGACGTCGTCTGTACTCTACAGCTAGACACTATAGACATTACTAGACATTACTATTCAGAACAAATCGGTATCGGATTACGTCAGGTAGGTCAAACTGGATCCAATCTGTGCATGTATGCGTGTATGCGTGTAAGTTTATGGATGTATGTATATATGTACATGTATGTATGTATGTCCGAATATAATTATGCTTGCATGTATGTGCGTGTGCATGTATAATATATGTATGCGTGTATGCATATATGCCCGTCTGTCTGTCTGAATATATGTATGTATGTTTGAATGTGTGCATTCTTGTCTGTATGGATGTATATATGTAGGCACGAATGTATGCTTGTATGTACGTATGTATGTTTGTATGTATGCATGCATGAAAGTATGTATGCGTGTATGTATGTATATAGGCCTATGAAATTGCATGTATGCATATATATGACTGTATATGCATGCTCAGGGATATGTAAGCTGCTGTTGAACTGTCAAGAACTGAAATCAAACACCAACGCAATTTTAATTTGATTAAGTAATTAATTCGTAAAATGAAATGCAAATAAAAGCACAAGTCAACACACGTTTCTTTAAGAACTCGAGAATCGTCACTTTAATTAAAACGCTTATACACCGTAGCACTCTGTCTTTACGAAGAATTCTGGATGCCTCCTGAATTCCACTGTCAACAACGCCGTACACTTATAGAATTTAAATTGCCAGAACCTTTGCTCATATCCCAGATTACCAGAGAACCAAGTTCAATGGGGTCACATAATATAGTTAGTAATTTATTTATTGGTAACTCCTATTGCGCCGGTGTATAATGAACAAGGCATCAGTCGATGGCACGCCAAAACCAAGCAGTAATCAGGTCAACCGTTAACATGCAATGATGCAGAAGATCAGTCAGCCAAAGCAGAGGGACAGCCTGTGGTGGATAAGACATTGGAACAGTTGAGTTCAGAGTAAAATGACATAAGTGACTTAATTGTAATTGTAATCGAACATTTATATAGCGCTGCTCAAAAATCAGCAGCGCTCTCGACCTGCGTCAGTGCCTGCGTCAGGGTACAGGAAAGTCTTAAGGCGTCTACGGAACTGGGAAGGTGAGATGGCTAGTAACTCAAGGCGAGGAGACTGGGGAAGAGAGTTCCAAGCTGATGGGCCAACACGGGCAAAGCACCTAGAGTGGGCCGTAGCAGAGCGCATCCGAGGGACAACCATAAGGCCACGGGTCGAAGATCGCAAAGAGACCCTCGCAGGTAAGGAGGAGACAAAGGTGCAAAAAGACCTCATGACCCCAACAAGGCAGTTACGCATGAGGGAGAGGATTTTGAAGTGTACCCGCAGACTTAGCAGAACGGGCAGGTACAGGGAGTGAATGGCTGGCTATTCATTCATTCATTCATTCATTCATTCATTCATTCACAACACTTATGTGGCGCATCTTCGCTATATCTACTGAAAGTTGCTCCCTGCCCAGTGTCCACCACCGGAGATAAAAATATTTTTAATCGTTGCAATTGTATTTGACCTCAATATAAGGCCTGGCTGTTGCCTTGTGCATTAGACACATGCACAATAGAAGTTACTAATATTATTACAGTTACTAGTTACAGTTACTAATTACAGCCAATCCCTCGGTTTATAAACTTATAAACGGGAAACAATAGTAATCTTGATCTCTAGATTTTTGCAGAGCCCAAAAAGAGCTTAGTCGAGGGAACCAACTTATATACAGGCGCTCAGGCAAAACAACAGAGGGGAGACCACAGCTGGGCCCTACAATGGCTATGTTCAGTTCTCAGACAATTTAAATGACCTCGGCAGTATCAACGTTTAGCAGACATACTATACTGTCAGTTAAGTTCAGTTACAGACAAGTTAGGGTCGAATGCTCTACGACTGTTCTGTATATGCACAATAAAAAAATCAAGAGACAATCCAAAATATAACGTTAAATAATCTCAAGTCAGAGGTCAGCAGGTCGAGCGAGGTACACAGAGCATGCGCAGTCGACTAGCGACATGCGCATGATCGGACGGTCATATCCGGGTAGTTTTTGAGGACGACATTTTGGTTCTGATCGAAATAGAGAAGAGTAACCGACGAAAGGGATGCTGGGATACAACATGGCGACGGCACTTCCGTTTGAAGTCCAATGGCTTTGACGATGCTTTGGATTGTTGCATGGTTCGTAGGACGTAGCCTCTGCAAAGGAAACCAAACAACAATAATAATAATTAATAATAGCAGTAATAATTTGTATCAAAGCTAAGCAATCCTTTTTTGCTCTGAGAGTTCTTGTGGCCCATGGTCTCACTGGTAACCGCCTTCACGACGTTGTGCGCTCCACCACACTTGCTCAACTTCTGTACGCCTCCCCTTCATGGTGGGGATTTACAACTGTTGGGGAGAGAGAACGCATGACTGCACTGATCAGGAAGCTTATACGCCAGGGATATCTACCAACTTGTACCCCTACAATTGAAGAGCTGTGTGCCAAAGCAGACGCAGCTCTCTTCTCCGCGGTTTTGTCGGATCCTGGACATGTCCTACACGGATTACTCCCTCCTATCCGCGAAACCGGATACTCCCTAAGACCTCGATCGCACAATCGTAACATTCCGCAATCTGACCCCCTTACTAGGAAGGGATTTATCACCAGGATGCTTTACAATTATTAATTATCTTCCACCTGCATTTAGCTTGTTACGCATTATTATTATCAATATTATTACTTCGATGTTTTACAATTATCATTGCATAACTGTTGTCCCATTGTGCGTTTGCAAATGGCGTAATAAAGACCATACTTACTTACTTACTTACTTAATAATGCTAATTAATAATTATAATAATAATAATAATAATAATAATAATAATAATAATAATAATAATAATAATAATAATAATAATAATAATATCCAGCGCTTCAATGCAATTGCTTTTGTAGCACCTTTTCCACCGATAAAACCATTCCAGAACAACTCTCCACTAATTTATGTAATCCTGAGCGATCATGTGTACCTCGGGGTATATCAAAAATGAAAATATCATCGTCATCATCAGCATCATCATCATCAACAACAAGAACACAGTCATTACCATTATTCCCAGTTCTCTTCAACCGAAACAAAACAAGGATAATAATGATAATAATGAAACCACAACAGCAATAACAACAATAATACCAGCAATAATAACAATATTAATAACATCAACGTCGTCATCATCATCAGCAACAACAGAAATAAAAAAATGTATCATCATTGTTTATGCCAGGTTTTGTTTTTATTCAACGTATATTTGGCGGCAGTGAGTAATTATCAATCAGACCTGTCATGGGTCGGTAATAGACCTACTCGGTATTTATTGCTCTTTGTCTTCAATGTAAGTCTTGTCATATTATCTTCATTTGTACCAATAAGACAGATTAGTAGTTCTAAGAGGTTTTCAAGAACCTTATGGTCAGAAATTACAATTCGATTGAATCTAAGATACCCGCCGGTTCATGTTCCATCAATTGAAATGTTACGGATACTTAAGAATCGCAGACAATTATAATAGTTCATTGTTACGACCACAGTTTATCGCGTGTTTATAAGATCTCCTTACTAACACACGTTTAGAGCGTGAGCCTGGTACTGTATTATATATATATACTAGCAGTTTTTACCCGGCGTTCGCCCGGGTTTTCCTCAGCGCCCGTGTATTTGAATTTAACGACATCTTCGTCAGCGCCCTGTGAATTAGAATTTAACGATGTGCAAATTGTTCGTGTGTCCCTCTGGCGAATTTACGCGCTGGCTTGAAATTGTTTAATTGTAACTCTATGCAATATATACTCCTGCATAGCTAGAATTCAATGGCATTGAAACTATGATCACATCGAAACTTAAAATGTCCAAATATCGGAATTTAAAGTAAATTTTGAGTTGAAATAAAGTTGGGTTGAGATCTATAGAAATTCCAATGAAAACGTTCGTTAAAAATTTCGTATCCCTGAAGTGTTGCATTGAAATTCTGCCGTGGGCGTGACCACTTCTGATTTGAAATCAACGGTTATCGTGATTGGTTGCGAATCAGAGCGTTGACCTAGATGCTCAGCGTGACGTAAGATTGCATATTTAGCCGCGTGATGTGGACAAATGGCCAAACTATGGCCGGTATTCAGATAGCCTCGTCGAAAAAGTTAAATGTAAATTTAAAATGTCTATATATCGGCGTTTAAATAAATTTGCGAGCTGAAAATAGTCGCGTTGACCATGACGTGGCGTAATAATGTTTTGTAAAATTTTGTAAATCGCTAAAGCGTTCCGTTTCGGAGCCTTTAGACAACAGACAAACAAACATACGGAAGGACAACGTAAACAGACTTAGACTTATATTATAAGATATATATATATATATATATATATATATATATATATATATATGGAATATATTTATAGCAGACGATGCATAGAAGGAAGGAATTACGGATGCAGCAATATGGACCGAAGAAGGATAAACAGAGGAAAGAGAGAGATAGGGACATGCAGAGACAGAGAGGAATTGATTTGAAGGGAGTACAGATGGACACAAAGCGAATAACAACCAGACGGACAGACGAGTACATAGAAGGATGGACAGACAGAGAGATACAGAGATAGACAGAGAGAGAGAGAGAGAGAGAGAGAGAGAGAGAGAGAGAGAGAGAGAGAGAGAGAGAGAGAGAGAGAGAGAGAGATGGAGACGGACGAATCGTGAGCGCTTCTAAGCTTGACCGGAATCTCGAGTATAGGCCTAGTTCAAGTCGAGTCATGAGTTCGTCTACATATCGAGTTCTCTTTGGTCCATCTCGAAGAACTCGTAGAAAGAGATAAGAAGCTTGCAGTAGAAATAGTTAGATTATAGCAGTGCTTATAAGACTGTCTATTGCTGCCGACCGGTATTTGATTAACCCGCCTTTTCGCTGATCAATGCTTTTCAACATCATCTTACACACAATTATGACATGTTATGTTAAAACTTAGTCCACGTAACATTGTCACTGTTTATTACAACAGTAATTTTGTTATTCTTGCACTTTTAAGACTGTTTATTATGTATGAACACACTGTAAGGCTCTCATTTTCATGTTTTGAAACACTCAACGTAAATCTTTAAACTATAGGAACTATAGACTCAGATGTACATAAATTTACTATACTAAATACCATCAGCGTTCCAGTAACCAATCACTGGCGGACCAAGACATACATACATACATACAAAAACCGTCGTACAGATGACCTCGTGACCTCTGCCTCATCGTAACACGGGTGACGCCTGTCGGCGGTATTTCGCATTAGAACCCCACATGGTAATGTGAAATATACGGTTCGATGCAAGCTTTTACGAGTAGTCTTGGAATGTGATGCTGTTGTAGCCATGAAGCAATCTTTCCTATGGCGTTAACGTTTATAAGTACCCAAGGATAGGGGGAGGCATCATTAAAGAGTCTAGGTCTTTATATATTATACCACTAATGGTCCAAATGAGTGTTTTAAAACATCACCAAGTATGATTTCGTGCACATGGTGCCGACAAGCAAGATACAGCAGGTCTTTTTTCAAGTAGAGTCTCCATCAGAGAACATGCATCCTGTGTTCGATGCCGTAGTATCGAACCACATGCATGTAGCTTTGACCCTGTCTGCCACCCCTCTCAAATCCTTGAACACACAACAGTTTTACTGGTTTCTTCACTTGGGTCATGATTTAACTTTGGCACTCGAAGTAATTGATCCACTTCATATCCTGAATCCAGTACTGGCAATCTATCAACCGACTCTCTTCCTGTATAAATTAAATTGTAAGAAGATAGAAGATGTCAATAACTTTGGACATGTTGACTAACGGCTTTGTTGAGCAACCTCTAAGCTTTGTCCAATTTCGATAAAACTTGTCAGGAATCATTGTTACATGCAGGAAAACAGAATAAGATGGTACCATAATACATTTTGAAAACCCGATTTTTTACATAGTTTTGAGGACCACCCTAACGTATGTATATGACAAGGTGAGTTGGTTTGTTTATATTTCTTTATGAACATCTGTTCGATCGAGGATGTTTATTGAAACGTAAGACCATTATTTGGGTAAAGGAATCGTGGTAAAGGTATCGTGGTAAAGGAATCAGTTTTCTCGTGCTAGACCGCTCCATGCATACAGATGATCGTCACTGTCCAACGGGATTGACAGTTGCCTGCGGGGACTCTCCGTAGCTGTAAGCATCATATGTCCGCCTGCCTCTCTGTCTATCCGTCCGTCTTCTCTGTCTTCTCTCTTCGCTTGTCTGTCCCTTTGACTTCTGCGTCGGTTTGCGTCAATTTGTTCCCGGACAAAGTTATAGTAATGATTTCCAATTGTTTGTATTTAAAACAAAGCGATGTTTGGAATATCTGTTGATAATGTATGCTTGGCATGGTTGTCCCTCGCGTGGTGCAACTGCTCAATCCAGAAGCTTTGCTTATGTCGGCCCCTCTACTTGGAACCATCTTCCACATGAATTGCGTCTTGAGCTCCTCAGCCTTTCTCTTCCTCTGTTTCGGAAACGCCTGAAGACTATCTTATTTGTGTTAGAGCCCTGGGTCGGGAGCGCCTCTGAATCTCTGAGTGGCGCTATACAAATGTTCAATTACAATTAAAATGGTTGACAGGCCAACATGATAAACACAAGACCCCATGATGTGCACATTAACAGTCACAGGGGAGTTCGAACCCGTTCACTCTCTGCTGCGTTACGAGGCAAGCGCTTAACCAATCGGCCATCGTGTTCCACAGCGATGACGTAATCTCTCTTGTTGCCTGGGGACAGAATTAGCCTTCGCTAAGCATTCCCCCTAGGTGCTTCGCTCCTCTCTAGAGGTAAACATGCTCGAACAGATGACAAACACCGATACACAAGTCAAAAACTCAGTCTCGTTTAGGGAGGAGTCGATTGTGGAAAATACCACGATGCGCCTAGCACCGAAACTCGTTTTGGTGGATCGAGATGACTGTATACAGTTGTCTTGAAGACATTTATGTGGAAGACGTCTGGAAACCAGACGCCCCAACCGATTCCAGTGATACCTAAACAGAAGGAAATTGTGGCATGTCCTCTGCGTGAACAGTCGACAGCTGCGTTCCTTGTTAAACGAGCCCCCGGTGATTTTAAGCGGCCTAATCGTTCTGCCGAAGCGTTTAGACCGGAGTATAACCCGACCCGCCCCGACCAACCCGTCGTAAACCGCTCTCATTAAGTCCAAGACCCGAACTGTTACGTTGAACTCACGTCCTGCTGCTTGAGTTTACGTTTCTGGCAAATAACGTTGGTCAGACTTTCCGTTAATTACGCTGGAAAATCTTCGAAACAGATGCCGCGGGGAAACTCGACCGCATTGTATTCGAATCTCGTCGGCTGTTTACGAGAAGATCGCGGCCGAACGCGTTTGCTCTGGCCGTAGACCGAGTGCTGGGAATGGGGCTTTTGCGCGTCTGGCTTTGATAAGGCGACCCTATCCCGTTCCTAATTGTCTAATGGGCTTTCTTCGGCCGCTGAAGAGAAGCAGGCGCGGCCATAACCGAGGTGGAGACGCTTTCTGTCTACACGGACTCTGATGTCTGAATCGCTTTCTCGTCTCGCCCGGTACGGAAACATCGCTATTGGTCGCCGAAGACCGCAGTCTGCAATTTACGACCTTCCCATTGGCTGTTAACAGGAGCGATTGCTGCGTTAACGAGTTTCCTATTGGCTGTCGATGAACGACTGTTATTTACGGGCCTTTGATTGGCTGAGGAGAAGGATAGGGAGTTGAAGGACTAGGATGATGGAGTAATCGGTAATGGCGGTGATGATGACGCTTATGATGATCAAGTCAAAGAAAGCATGATGAACATGATGCAGATGGTGATTGATGAAGATGGATAAAGGTTTCGGAGATGAATATTTAGAGGAATCGATATAACGCAGTGAAAGATATTATGGCTCACAGGGTTTAAGATGTCTTTCAATTTGACTCTAGAATGACCATTGCGCTGTATTGCTCACTGAAAATTCATATTGAGCTGCACATAATGTTAGATCCATTGAAGAAGTAGTAGACGAGCAGTCCCTTAAGCTAGCCCTGAGGCAGCTATGGGCATAAAGAGTTAGCCAGTTCATTTTCTTAGCCTCGGCATATGAGGGTGGGTGGCCAGTCCTCTCCCTTGCCGTCTCATCTTCCCACTGTTAACAGCCAATGGGAAGGTCGTAAATTGCAGACTACGGTCGTAAGCTTCTCTCTCGGCGACCAATAGCAGTGTTTTCGCACCGGGCGCGACCCGAAAGGCATTTACAACGAAACGATAATGATGGCGATGATGATGATGATGATGATGATGATGATGATGATGATGATGATGATGATGATGATGATGATGATGATGATGATGATGATTTTAAGTGCTTCTCTGACTTAACGATGTTCGACGAAACTTCTCTAACGAATTTATCGAATCTAACGACTACGCTTTCACTGGCAGTGACCAAATATTGATGCTTTATGCTTTGCGATTTATAGGCGTTATAGAAGTCATTAGACTTGAATAGATAATGATGTAATTGACGACAATGGCGATGATGATGTTGTTGTTGACGATGATTATGTTGCGTTGACGATGATGTAGTTGTTGTTGTTGTTGTTGTTGTTGACGATGACATCATCCGATGCGTCGTATGTATACTGACCGGGGCCATCGGATAGGAGCAGAGTCCGTCGCAGTAGTGAGCCTCGAAGGACCTTGGCGAGATGATCCATTCTCTCCAACCGATCTCCGCGAAGTCCACGACGAGTTTTCTCTTCCCGCAGACCTCCCTTGCCCCGTCCCTCCTTCTCCCGCCTCTCCCCGTCGCCTTCCCCCGATGAGGCCTTGGCAGCTGCAGGGAGGACAGCGATCCTCCCGCTCGACCCTTCTTCCCTCTCCGCTTCTGCTGATTCCTCCCCCTCCGCCTTCTCTTCCTCTCCGAACTCGACCTTGGGGCGTGGAGTCGACGGCAGGTCCTTCTTCCCTGGCTGCGATCTTCCCCTTAGAATTCCGGGATTTGTTTTCGGGAGGTTGTAGTGGACCGACGGAACGGGTTCCGGGTCGGGAAAGGTCACGTCCTGCGGGATCTCGTTGTCATCGACGACCTGCCTCCTCTTCCGTCTCCGACTACTCCTTGCTGGAACGTTCGGATGGTCTGGTGCGAATCCCGCGTGGTAGAACCTCCCGCGTACGAGGCCGCCAATTGCTTCCTCTTCCACGGCGTACTTCTGGAAAACCCTTCCGGTCGTGTTCCAGTGTAAGTCGGGACCAGACGGCGATTCCATGACGAAGATCTCGTCAGAGAGGTTCTGTCTTCTAGGTCCTCGAACTTCCGACGGACTGGACCAGATCACCCGCGAACGAAACGCCGGTCTGTTCTTGCGCCTCGCCAGAGAGCGACCGTGCGAAAGCAGCGGGTTGTCGTAGTCCCATCTCCACGAGTCCTCCTCTACGCCACTCCTCTCGCTCGGGCGCTCGTCACCCCTTCGGAAGAGGACATCCAGCTGGGCATCGAGGCTATTGTTGCGGTTCTCCTGAGAGAAGACCATCAGGAACGGCCTCGACAGCTTCCGAACGAACTTGGACAGAAGCAGCTTACCGGTGCTTGACCTTGACCTTCCATCTGTGTCGTCGTCGCCAAAGGAGAAGCTGAGCGCAAGCATGTGAGGAGTGCCACGCGTCGAAGAACAGGCCTTGATCGCTGAGGTCACGTCGAAGGTGTTCCACCCGGAGTGACCGACGTCTGGCAACCGGAAGGAAGCCCTCTCGCGAAGAACCCGCGGACCGAGCTCGTAGGCTTTGATGACTATGAAGCTTGGTTCGGCGGAGGGTTGAGAGGGTTCAGCGGTGGAGGACTCGTTCGAGTGGCTGGAGACCCTCAGGCGACGCTTGTAGATATGGATCTCGGCGCGAAGGACCGTCTCGGCCTCACCGAGTGAAGTCAGGTTGAAGACGAACAGACTTCCGTTATTAACGATTGCTATAACGAAAACAAGCATAGACACAATATCAACAATGCATCATCTGTTATTTAAAAAACTATAACAAAGAATACTGTAGTACCTGGGCTTTCACTACACGCTTTTAGCCTGATATTTATCGGCATTAAAATACCATTATAGAAGAAAAACTCCCATTTTATAACAAAACCTACCATTCTATAACAAAGCATTCCTGCCATTCTATTACAAAGCATTCCTACCATTCCATTACAAAGCATGCAAACTATTAATATTATAAAGCATATTAATGCATCAGTGGATTTACGTATATAAACTTATGTACATTTGGGTATACGTGGGTATCTCTCTCTCTGTCTGTCTGTCTGTCTGTCTCTCTCTCTCTCTCTTAGCGTCTCTCTGTCTCTCTGTCTGTCTGTGTCTCTGTTTCTGTGTCTGTCTGTCTCTCTCATACATATATGCATGTATAAATATGTATTACAATAGTTTATATATAAACATATCTTTTTACATGTGTAATATTACGTATTATCATATACATGAGAATATCTATTAATGTATACATGAGCTCTTTGCAAGATAAACAGATTATAGCATGGGAAAT
Organism: Aporrectodea caliginosa; assembly: GCA_020284085.1. Lineage (NCBI taxonomy): Eukaryota > Metazoa > Annelida > Clitellata > Crassiclitellata > Lumbricidae > Aporrectodea > Aporrectodea caliginosa. The sequence continues at coordinate 313,392 of JACEVL010000161.1, forward strand.
GGTATCAGATGAAGAAAATGGTCGATAGACATCAGGCTTCGAACACATGTCAGCCGCATGTACAGAGCATCTTCTATATAAGAGACTAGAGGCAGATTAGAGAATAACAGACTCTAAGACATTGTATACCCTACACACTTGACATAACAAAACAAGAATCCCATATTACGACGCTCTTGTGAGACAGGTGAAGGAGCTGTATCAAGTTTCTTGATGCCCACATGCATACATACAAGTTTACATGCGTATGTATATTATACACATGCGTATGAATGCTTGCATTTATACGTATACTATACATACATACATACATAAGCTTAAACACACACGCAAACCGGCAGTGCAACTGGAATTTCCAAGTTCATAAACTTGTCCAGTTCAAGATATGTGTACATGTATGAATGCATAATTGCATACATGTCATCTATTTGTCATCTATTTATTGAGCGCTATCAATGAAGGATATTGACAGGCCGGTCTGACTATAGCTTCTTCCAAGCTGACGGTGCTGTGAAGCCCTTCAAATTACCTCCTCTGACCAGACTTCTTTCTCACTATAGTTTCGCACTTCTGCAAGAACCATCCGAATCCCATGTATACGGGATTTCCCGAAATTGGTGAACAGGTCAAATTGATTCCCCGAAAAAGTTTCTATACCGAGCGTTCGAATTCCGAAAAAAGATCTTATAGTTTGGACTGAATAGTATATACGAAAATATCTTCGAAAGTTGGATTTGCTCAAATAAAGCTGGTTTCACTTAGAATATAGGGCCTACACTTAAAAAGTGGGGGTCCGGTGGAAATTCAGTTTCTGGATTGGGGTTTTCGGAATTCGCTACGTATACCTCTTCTGCAAGAGTAATGTTGATGTCAATGCATCGGGACAAACCACCTATCATTTGTAATATAGATGAATTTCGAGTTCCAAGCTGTTTGGTCGAGAAGTAGAGCTCATGACAGGGTATACTATAGAATGAAGAATTCACCAATAATTTCAGCTTTTCCCGTCACTGCCGCAGGTCTTTCACTCAAAATCGAAAACACTAGGAGGATCTAGAAGGATTTAGACTGACATTACGATGAAGATCAAGATTAAGATTAAAGTCTAGAGAGATTGAGAGCGTTATTAGGATTAAGATCGAGATAGAGGCTAAGATCCACATTAAGATTAACATCGAGAACGAGATGAAGATGGAGATCAAGTTTCATAAGAGACGGAGAGTTAATAGAAATTCGAATAAGACAACAAGTCATAGAAGTCTTTATAAGAGATTGAGTTCGAGTTAGTTTGATAGATAAAGATAGATAGATAGATAGATAGACAAGATAGATAGACTTAACATAGATAGATAGATAGATGAACAAAGATAGATAGATAGATACAATAGATAGATAGTATATTAGACAGACAGACAGACAGACAGACAGACAGACAGACAGACAGACAGACAGACAGACAGACAGACAGACAGACAGACAGACAGACAGACAGACAGACAGATAGATAGATAGATAGATAGATAGATAGATAGATAGATAGATAGATAGATAGATAGATAGATAGATAGAACAGACAGACAGACAGACACAGACAGATACAGATAGACGGATGAGAGCATCATTCTCTCACCTAGGTCTGCATTGATATTCCTCACGGTGTCGGCCATTTCATGCGGCCTGCCCACGGCTTCGGCCACGCGATATTTCTCATAGAGCCGGTGCATGTAACGTGGTGCCACCTGTTGACCGCTGCCGTCTGTGGATTGTCTCAGCCCGACAGGTGGCGCGGCGTCCTTTCCGAATCCCATCATCGTTCGGATGACTTGCTGTAGCGCCATCTTCTGCTCAGCGCTGAACTGGTGACCTGCGTCTGAGTCGGCGGCGGCGGTCGATAGGCGGCGGTAGTGGCGAAGTGGAACATCCGTTGAAGCATGGCAGTTTGTCAGCTGCAGCAGCAGCATCGTCATTAGCAACGTCAGCATCAGCATCACCTGATGATGATGATGCGGTAGTGGGGTGGAGATGCTCTGTGGCTTTGATGTCCGCCACATTTCCTCTCTATTCGTGCGCGGTTACAAGTCGTGAATAGCTTACTAATCCATCGGTATCGTATCTACCAGTTAAGGAATCGTCTTATCGCTACTGTCTTTATGTAATGTAATCGCAATGTAATCGCAATGGTATTGTAATGTAACTTAGTATTGCTGTAATGTAACTGTTCTGCAATTGTATTGTAACTGTAACGCACTTGTACTGTACTTGTAGCGTAATTGTAGTTTTGCTGTTATTGTAATGTAATTGTAATGTAATTGTGATGTTGTTGTGACGTGATGTAATTGTAATGTGATGTAGTTGTAACGTACTGTGATGTAACGTAATGTGATGCAATCTAATGTAATTGTAATGTTATTGTTATGTAATGTAAAAGTCGTCGCATTCGTTCTTGTCAGAAATCGATTCTGACTATTTCTGTAGAAACCGAATTAATCTGATTTCTTCTGTTCCTCGATCATTGTAACCTGATTTCAAGCAATTTGAAGTTTCGACATTCCTCTGTGAGCTCCGTAAGAACTTTGATGTGATTTCCAGCAGTTCAGTTAGCACTCGATTAGAAGTCGAATTGCAACAATTCTAGCAGTAACAATGACATTTCATCAGAATTTAAACGAAGTTATTTCAAACGGTTGCACTGCCATTTGTTCGAAAACTTTAATGATGTTATTTCTGACATCTCGACTAAAATTCCGTCGATAGTTAAAACAATGTCACTGACGGTGGACGCTAAAATTATTTTGTTCTGACGTTTAGCGATGCCATTTCTAACAGTTGCATTCACATTTTGTTGAATTTGAACAATGTAATTTCCAGCGTATCAACTGAAATTCTGTCTTAAATCGGACAGGTTATTACTGAACGTTTCACGTGTTCTAATACCTCGTCCGCTTATCCTCGAAAACCTATAACAAACACTTCGATTTAAATACGACTTTCTCTTTCCTGCTCTTCTATACGATACGAAAACATTTTTCTCGTCTTCTTCGCTAGGTACGCCGTACTCATTTTTTATCGGTTACAAGTCTTGAATAGGTATTTATTTATCCATCGGTTTCTTTATCTGCCAGTAATGCAATCGTCTTATCACGCGGTCTTTAGAAAAACAGGCGCTTAAAAGTCGGTCGGTTGTTTTAGCGTGATGTCCATGCTGCCAACTAGTTAAGCGCACCGTTCCTTGCAGCTCGGTTTTGCCAACTGATGGAGGAGGAGCGTCGGGAGCCAGAGAGACTACGCCGCCCAGTGATACAGGAGAGAGAGAAGGGAGTGGCGGGCGGGGAGGGTAGATACCCGGCGGACGAAGTGGGAGGAAGGGAATGAGGAGGAAGAGAAGGAGGAGGAAGAGAAGGAGGAGGAAGATAATAAAGAAGAGGAGGAGGAAGAGAAGGAGGAAGAGAAAGAAGAGGAGGAGGAAGAGGATAATGAAGAAGAGGAGGAATGGAATGAGGAAGAAGAGGAGGAAGAAGAGAAGGAGGAGAGAGAGAAGGAGGAAGAAGATAATGAGGAAGAGGAGGAGAAAGAAGTGGAGGAAGAAGAGAAGGAAGAGGAGGTGGAAGAGGATAATGAAGAGGAGAAGGAGGAGGAGGAAGGAGCAGGAGGTGGAGGCAGAAAAGGAGGAGGAATGGAATGAGGAGGAAGGAGAGGAGGAGGAAGGAATGAGGAGGAAGCAGAGGAGGAGGAAGAGGATGAAGCAGAGGAGAAAGAAGAGGTGGTGGAAGGAGGAGGAAGGGCAAGAGGAGGAAGAGGAGACGAGGAGGAGGAAGAAGAGGAGTGAAAGGAGGAGGAAGAAGAAGAGACTGATAATGAAACGGATAAGAAGCAATAGAAGAAGAAGAGGAGAAGTAAAAGAAGAAGACGAGCGGGAGAAGCAAGAGGAAGAGAATGAGAATGCGTCGTGGGCAGAGGGTAATCATCCATCTGCTCTGTTTACAATCGAAAGGTCGGACATGAGACGAAAGACCGAGGGTAAACAGCGGCGTTTTGTGTCATTGGGCGGATTCCATTGATGGGGCGTTACGTGGCAGTGCAGGGTAACGGACGGAGGGAGTCGCCCCATC